>JAUCMX010000020.1:4513019-4535519 GCA_033459395.1 Hemibagrus guttatus
ATTTGGTTTATAAAAATCTTGGAATAAAAATATTGCCCATGTTTCGGCTCACAAGGTAACAAAGGCGAATAAATATCGAATATTTATAAGAGTGTTAGATTCTACTTGTAAGATATTTTTACGAAAAAATTTTTTTGTGACACTGGGAATGTGTTAAAAACCCCTTACTCAAAGGAAACTAGTGGTAGCTGTGAGGTGTCCGGATGTTTGCGTCCACGTGTGTATGAGTCTGTCTCTCGATCATGTGCCAGTTGTTACAAGACTCCAAACTATCAAACTCCAAAATATACATCAGATCCAATCGATGTCTGATCAATATTTGTATTTCTAACTTGTGCTTCGTGTTTAATTTGGTCTTGATTGGTGGTCCTGTGTCCAGTGGATGGTGGTTTGTGTGTGTGTCTGGTCCTCTTCGGAGTGTAACCCCCTCTGCGTCCTCTCCTCAGTCTTCCTCAGCTCATCGAGATCGTCGGCCGCATCAACGTGGCCTCCACCACCTGCGTGCATGAATTCTCCAGATTCTTCTGGCGGCTGTGCAGAACGTTCGGGAAAACATTTACTAACACCAAGGTGAGTCAAAGCAGACCTATATTTAGCATCTCGTGTGATTTATCGCTCGGTTTTGGCCGTAGCGATACGAGTTCGCCTTGCTAGAGCTCGAGCTCCGTCTGATTTCTTATTCTCTGTCTCTCATCCCAAAGGTGAAGCCTCAGTTCCAAGAAATCTTGCGGTTATCCGAGGAGAACGTGGGTAAGCGAGAGTTCACTTCCCCCAAAAATAACACCCTTCCTGTCAGCGGGGGAAAGAACACACACAAGCACCGTTATACCGTGTTAAATTTGTATTTCTACATTCGGTTGTAAGTGAGGTTTTTCACCCAGTGTTTGAATGTTCTGCTTTTTAAACATGCTTGTGGTTGAATTCTGGTGCATGCAGGTCTGTATCAGCTTTCTCTACTCATGACTAAACACAAGCCAGTTGAGAATTTGTTTTTTTAATGACAACCCTTGAACGAAAACATACTACTCCACAATCCTCGAGTGGGAATGTAATTTATGTGATTCCATCTAGCAGGCTTGGGAAAAATACTCACTGCTTAGATAAAGCATAAACTTCACTTAAAATCTGCTTCATCAGTGAACATTACACTTAGACGCAGCATCATGTACATTTGTTTAATAAAAAAAAAAAGGAACTAAAAATGAGTGTTAAAACACAAAATATAAGGTATAAATTTCATGTTTTCATGTTTAGATTTTATGCATAAAGTATTCTATAAATTATATTTTTATATTTTGTTATAATAATAATTATATAACAGGTTTTTTTTTCGAAATTAAGTATTGTTTATCTATTATGTTTCGGAAATGTATTTATTAATTAGGCATCAAAAATGATTGAAAAATGAAAATAATAATAATAGAAATTATATAGAAATTAGAAATTGAGCCTTGTGTTTCAGTGATTTATGCAAGGTTCATGAAGTCGAAAAGGTTGAGATGCATGAAGATGTGAATAAATAAATACATAAATAAACACACAAACAAGTAAATAAATAGGTAAATACGTTACTAAATTCATGAACAAATAAACAAACAATAACTATTTAAGCAAATAAATAAGTACATGAACAAATAAACAAACAAGTTGAATAAATAAGTAAGTAGATAAGTAAATGAATAAATAAACAAAACAATTGAGTAAATAAATAAATACATGAACAAATAAACAAATAAGTAAGTAGATAAGTAAATAAATAAATAAATAAGCAAACAAGTAAGTAATTAAGTAAATAAATACATGAATTTTCCTAAATGAACCTCTAACCAATTTATGGGGCAGCTAAAAATATCCATTTCTGATAACCTGTACAAATAATTTAAAATAAAAATGCCAGCTGTAGTTTATTGCTGCATTTCTGAACTGTTTTATATTTAATTACTTTGTGGAAATGGATGAATTGTTCTTGTTTTAGATGCTTCAGCCGGTAATGGCATTTTGACCAAGGCCACGGTGCCCATCTATGCAACAGGGGTCCTGACATGCTACAACCAGGTCAGTCCTCACTCTCACCTCTTGTAATTAATGGGAAAATGCTGAAAATCTAATTTCTTAGTTTTAGATTAGGTTTTTAAAAAAAAAAAAAAAAAAAAGACTATCTGGTTTCTAATAATAACTCTCTGTATGTGTGTGTGTGTGTGTGTGTGTGTGTAAATAAAATCATTTTTGTCATTTCTCTATTTATTGGCTGTATCACATGGACAAAATAAATATTATTTCACTCAATATTTACCTACTTGGTTTGCATTTCGTATTATATGTAGCATCTTGTTTTAGACACACCGAATTAGCTATGCAATATTACTGTGTTGCCCCCCCCACACCCCCCACCCCCAGCAGGAGGAAGACCGAAAGCTGTTGGTGGGCTTCCTAGAGGACGTTATGACCACTCTGTCTCTTTCCCATGCCCCTCTCGACAGTCTAAAAGCTTCCTTCGTTGAGCTCGGGTAGGTCTTTAGGAAAACACACACCAGTTATAAACATCACGCTCTGTTGCGTCAACATTAGCTTTCTTATCTGGTTATGTGCTATTATTTTTTTTTTTCCCTCCGTCTCTTTTCTTGGAATTGGATATTGTTGTTTTTTTTGTTTTATTTTTTTTTAAACATGCAGCATTTAATTTGTCATTTTTGTACTTGAGGGACGTCTGTGTGTTCTTGGTGATGCGTCACGACAATCTAATACGCACAAAAAAACAATATAAAAAAATATAATACGCACAAATCACACAACTGAATACAAAATTTGCAAAAATAACAAAAAAAAACTAAAAGAAATGAACACAAAATTCTAGGAATTAAAAACAAAATCTTATTTTGTACTGTACTCGGATGCTTGTTCTTTTTGCTCGTAATTTAATTTCCTCTTTATTCACGCTTCAGTTTTCTGCATTCTTCTATCCAAGTTGCTCGTTTGTGATTCCAAAAATCACATGTAGAGTTTTATACAGATTAGGGGCGGGATAAAAGTCTCCTTTGGTCCACTGATAGTCCACTGTTTGAACCTGTGTTGAGCAAGTGAGAAGACACACAGCTACATGCAATCGATATATAAATTTATCTTGGCCACGATACTTATAGCATGAAATTGATGCCATAAAATACATGCGCCTCGTCATGTTACAGAAACCACAAAGCCTTCCATCCTGAACATATCCCCATGCTGGATACCATGACAGCTTTGTCATTAGTACTGGAGACTCATTCCAAAAATTCTCATTCTACAAAAGTTCCCTCACAGATCCGATTCGAACCTTACGATACGTCTCTGTCCACTCGATCGGAGGCTCGTGTCTGATATTAAGCCACAAACTAAAGAGCCAAATAATAAAAAGGAAAGTTGGCTTTTCTTCTTCATCCATTTGTTTTGAGTTCAATTCAGTTTGTGCTTTAATACCATGACGGTGTTGTCAAGGCTAAAAGAAGACATTTATAATTGAATTGAAGTCATCCAAAGCAATACAACATTTCATTTAAATGTATTAACTTGGCGTACTCGAGAAGAAATTATTTTAGAGGACAGAATCCAAGCTTTATTAAGTTTTATAAAGCGGTGGCTCTCTGGTGCATTATATTCAATCTAACTAACTACATTACCTTTCTTCTTAATAATAAGAATTATATAGTTTGCATTGACGTAGATGCTTCAGAGACGTTAGAAATAAGACATTACGGCATACACCCTTAGCCAAAGCGACTTGCATTTTTATTTAATATTTTTTGATGGTTGAGGGCCTTGCTCAAGGCCCCAGCATTGGTAGCTTGGTTGACCTGGGATTTGAACGCACAACCTTCCGATCAGTAGTCCAGTGCCGTAACCATTGAGCTACTACATCCCCCCAGAAAGACAACTTTTTCCAGCGTACTCCACTGGCTTCTGAGGAAGTGAAATTGGCAGTTGTGCTGAGGCATTGATTGTCATTTTTTAAATAAAAAAAGCTGAGCTGTGAATTGTGAAGCAAAAGTGTTCCAGGTCATGATAAATTCCTAGAAAAGGATACGGTAAAACTTCGGGTTGTTATGTTATTATCGAATATATGCAAATTACTCAGTCGTTTGGGAATATTTCGAAAAGATATCTGAAAGTTTAAGTATGACACAATTCTACAGAAAGGAGTGATGAGAGGTAAGAAATCTGTTCTACTGGACACTAAGGGTCAGCTTGATTCTTATTGGTTCATTGCTTTACATCTAAAGCTTCCAAGAAAGGACAGAGAGAGAAATGCATGGGTGTTGACTGATCCTTTATGAAGGATGAAGAAGTTGCTTTCGGCTGCTCCCTGTTCGGGGTCGCCACAGCGGACCGACTGATCCAGACAACAACTTGGCACAGGTTTTACGCCAGATGCCCTTCCTGCTGCAACCCTCCCATTATTCCGGGCTTGGGACCGGCACTGCATCCAGCGGCTGGGGTTGAGGCATTGGCTGGGAATCGAACCCGGGCCTTCCGCATGATAGGCGAGCAACCTACCACTGAGCCACCAATGTCTCTATCCTTTATGAAGGATGAAGGTTACAAAAAAAAAGCATCAGTATTGTAAATTGTGTAAAACAAAACAAAGGTTTACTGTTGTTCAGAAAAAATGTCTGATTGCGGATTACATGGTGACTTTTTTAGGTCTAAATCCGAATAAATTTTGCAGCACTGTACAGATCCAACATCAGGGGCATTGCATTGTGTTATTTTTGTCAAAATACGTGATTCTTTCCGTATCAACTGTGTGTCCAGGGCGAACCCGGCCTACCACGAGCTGCTGCTGACCGTGCTGTGGTACGGTGTGGTCCACACATCCGCACTCGTTCGCTGCACCGCCGCACGCATGTTTGAGGTCAGTCTTTTTTTCTTTTCTTCTAAAGGAATCAGAGGAAACATGCAGTGCTTTGTATTTGGATCATTAAGTTATTAAACAAACAACTCATATTTAATCTTTGATGCTTTGTTTAAATGCTTTAATTGATGATAATGATGATTATTATTATTATTATTATTATTATTACTATTACATTGGAACCTCGGCATTTAATTTGTTTAATTATTAATTTGTTTAGTCCTTAAGGCGGAAATCTGTATTGCGAAATGAATTTTCCCATAAGAAATAATGTAAATGCAGATAATCAATCCAGCCACCTAAAAATATTACGATTATTACCAATATGAAGCGTATGCAAGCTGTATGGCTGCTTACAAAGAACTGACCCAAGCCAAACATTCTATGCCAAGGGCCCTCACAGGAAGTCATGCCACCAAGCTTGGGCTAAAAATAGAACAGATCACCCACGCCACCGATCTGTCAACCAAAAAACGCTTGAAAAATCATGCCGAGGTTCCACTGTAGTATTATTATTATTATTATTATTATTAATATTATTATGAAGTGATCCCCCTCTGTCTAGTGCCGTGTCTTGCATTGTGCTCCTTGTACATGCCGCTTCACTGAATGTCCAGCAGTTTACAACACTGCCGTAGCTTAAAGCATAAAGCATCTGTGTGTGTGTGTGTGTGTGTGTGTGTGTGTGTGTGTACAATGCTGCATGCTTGCTGATATCATTCTGAATGGTTATAGCAGAAGTCTTCATTTCATTCCCTTCATTTTCCCTGTGGAAAAATCATGATAGTTTAAAGGTGAAGAGTAAATCAGCTCGTTGTTGTTGTTGTAATGTCGTGCCGAGGGTGTGGCCTCTTACATCTATTTGATTTGAACCCTTTTTTTATGTTTCTCATTAGTCTGTGGTCAGCTCCTTCTGTGTACTTCTTTTGTGTTATGATTAAGTTGTGTGTGTCGGCGCTGCGGTTATTTTGTTACCAGTGTTTTTCTTTTTGTCTTCTTCTTCTCTCTTTTGTTTTCCTCCTGTCTTTCACGCTCATTCTCAATCTCTCTCTCTCTCTCTCTCTCTCTCTCTCTCTCTCCCTTGTGGTGTTCCATGACTCTCTGCTCACTCCTTTCATGCGTCCTGTATGACATCACCCCTGATCTGACCAATCAGCTGTTGGTGAAGGGGGTGAATGAAACCCTAGTAGCTCAGAGAGTTGTTCCGGCACTTATCACTCTCTCCAGTGATCCTGAAATGTAAGTCTCCTCCTGCCTCCGTCACTCACACACCTCCCTCTGCCTTGGTTTTGCCCGGGAAGCTTTAAATCCTTAAATCCGTCTTATCATTTGGTCTAAAAATCTTACGTTAACGATGACGTTTATGAGCTACAGTTTCCCACAGACAAGAACACTGACATGTTTCCAGTTTCTGTAGTAGACCGAACTTCATATGTTTATATTCTATTGACAGAGATTTTTTTTCATTTGCTTTTTTTCCAAAAAAACAAAAACGGTTTAATAAGTTTACTACCTAAAGGTATTTTCTCACCTTTGTCTCTAGTAGCCCCGTTTCCAAGAAACAAATTTAAGACGCAAATATTTTCAGAAGAATTTGCTTGACCATTAATGTACAGAACTTTTCTGTAGTTTTTCATAGTAACTGAGACGGAAGAAAGTCTTGTCTGTGTTAATCCTACATATTCTACAGATTAGATTGGATATCAGATCAGATTGATCTGTAAGAAATTGAATAATAAATTAATTTCACATAAAAACGGCTCTATCTGGGCTTTTCTGTTGGCTTTCCTGATACAACCTAGGCTTGAAGGAACTAACTTTTTTTTTTTTTTTTGTCTGTGTGACACGTGTGTTAACACTTTCACCCAGCATGATCATCACTAACCGCCACTTGCTTGAAGCAGCAGCATGCTCTACACATCTGTCCGTCCGTTCGTGTGGCTCCTGGCATGCTCGCCCCTCCTGTCCTCAGGTCCAAAGCTGTACATCCTTTCCGTCCCCTTTTCTCTCTCTCTCCAAGTCCTTGCCCTGCTAGGTCCTGGGCCGTGTGTGTGTGTGTGTGTGTGTGTGTGTGTGTGTGCGTGTGTGTTTGACGTCCCCATCTCTCTTTTGCATCTGCCCGGTTTGCAGCTGATCCTTCGAGGCATGAATGAAGCCTTAATTGACAAGCGGGTAGCCCCGGCCCTTATTACCTTGTGCAGTGGTCCCGAATTGTGAGTTAAACCCAGCCATGAGATATTTTAACACCAATATCCTGTCTCTTCATTCTTTTCTTTTTTTTTTTAATTCTTCATTATTCTTTGTTTTTTTTATGTTTTCTAATAGTAGTCTTGTTTCCTTATTGGCATTGGCATGATCGTCTGACATTATCCATTCTTGCTTACCACATATTCCATCAGTGCTTGTGTTGGGGTGATGGATGGTGGTGTTTTTATTGGGTGATGGGTTGTTGGTTGGTTTGAGTGCATCCTGATGTATCTTTTTATGCTTCCAGCTCTGTGAGGATTTCCACTATCCCTGCATTTGGAACCATTATGGAGACTGTAACACAAAGAGAGGTACTGATTTCGGTTCAAGTGGTTAAAACCCGGCATTTCCATCATTTCTGTCATTCCCAGTCGTAGTATTGTAGCGGTTTATATGAGGCCCTTATTCTGCCATCGTGGGTTTTTTTTCCTCCAGTTGCTGGAAAGAGTGAAAATGCAGCTGGCTTCCTTTCTGGAAGACCCGGTGTATCAGGACCAGCATTCCTTACACATGGAGATTATTAAGACATTTGGCAGGGTGGGTCCTAATGCCGAGCCCAGGTTCAGAGATGAGTGTAAGTGCGAAGCCTTCTTCTTCTTTTTCTTCTTCTTCTTCATTGGTACTGCATCTCTACTGTATAGAGATCTGCTTTAGCAGTAAACACACACACACACACACGTCCTGTCTTTGTGTCCACAGTCGTACTTCCGCATTTGCACAAGCTGGCTATGAGTAACAACATGCAGACGGCGGAGAACAAGCGCATGGACATTGCAGGTCAGCTGTTCGAGGCCTACAGCGCTTTATCCTGCTGCTGTATCCTTTCCAAACAATCTCTCACTTTTTTTTTTTTTACCCTTTACACTTACGCCAGTTTGTTCTAAATGATCCTAGAGAAATCTTAAAGACTACACAGGAACTACAGACTGTTGAGAATGTTAGTTTCATTATAGTGACTGAATAATTCAGAATAGAATGAGTTTTTAAAGAAATATAGAGAAACTGAAGAAGTGAGTGTTGATGATAATTGGGGAATTTTGCTTTGTCTGTCTTATTTTTATATATAAAGACATTATTATTATTATTATTATTATTATTATTACTATTATTACTATTATTACTATTATTATTAATGCGGTGGTAGCTCAAGTAGTTAAGGCTCTGGGTCGTTGACCGGAAGATCGGGGTTCAAGCCCCAGCACTGCCAAGCTGCCCTTGAGTTGAGCCTTTGCTGTTGGGCCCTTGAGCAACCTACTCTGCCCCAGAGGCGCTGCATCATGGCTGACCCTACACTCTGACCCCAACCCCCAAGGATGGGATATGCAAAGAAAGAATTTCACTGTGCAGGAATGTATATGTGACAAACAAAGGCTACTTAATTAACTTATTATTATTATTATTATTATTATTATTATTATTATTATTATTATTATTATACGTCACTCTGCAATGTGCATTGTGTTCACATCTTGTGATATTAACATTATGAAAATTTCTGAGCTCCTAAAAACCATTCATCATATTCAGTTCCCAATAACACAGATATAGGAAATATAATAATCTATATAGTGTCCTTTGTTTCTCATGTTAAAACATCCCCAATATTGTGCTTTTCATTTCTAGTCCTTGCTATTGTGATACTAATTGCTATTAAGGTTTGAGTTCAGATCCCACGACGATCAGAGAGCCGCTGTTAGGCCCGATCTTTCATTTTAATTTAGTGTCTTACTGCTCTGTACTTTAGATTGGCTTGGATTTGAACATTTGAGATAAAAGCATCTCCAAATGAATGAGCGTCAGTAGAACCACAGTTCCGACAATCCACAGAAACGATCAGGAGTAAAGGTTTAGCCATAAAACTTTTACATATGTAGATGCGCTTTTTGTGACGCTCGCAACACTCATGTGGCACCCACAGGGCCGTTCCCTTTGTGCAACTAGGCTTCCCTGTAAATCTTTCACAGAGCTCCTTCCGACTCACCCCTTCATCTGTTCTTGAGTCTTGTTCAACAATTTTAAACAGACTGGAGGCTCTGTGGCTGACGCGGCGTCTCTCTCTCTCTCTCTCCTCTCTCTCTCTCTCTCTCTCTCTCTCTCTCTCTCTCTCTCTCTTTTTTTTTGTTTTTTCTCTCTTTTTTTCTTTCTCTCCGTCGGCTCTTTCTCCTCTTCCAAGCACCGCGTCGTTTTCAAAATGTTTACGTGTCAGGCTGGCAGTGAACGAAAGCAAATAAACCTCAGCCATTTCTGGATGGCAAATTGCAGGGTGGATGGTGAAACGCTGCGCTGCCCGCTCTCTGATGTTGCGGTGGGCAGCGAGAGCCTGGGGATCGGCCCACTGCTCTGGTTTCCCAGCACACATGCCTATGTGTAGGTGTTTTTTTTTTTTGTTTTGTTTTTTTTCTCTTCGTTTTTTTCTTGTCTGTTTTTTACGACACGTCTCATTTTCTCACTCTTTTTCCTAGCATTTCTGTCTTCATCGGTTCGTCTGTTTTATTTCCTATCTATACATATGTATAGGAATTTTTCACCTGTCATCTTTGTCTCTCACTTTTCTTTCCACTTCATCAGTTCTGTCACACGGCTGACTCTTAACCACAGTGGGTAGTGTGTGGGAGATCTGTAGGTCCTGTTTTGTGGTAGTTCACAAAAGGGAGGACAATGTTGTATTCTCCAGCTGGTTTATGAGACCCTCCTTCAACACAGACCAAAAGGGATCATGAAGACCACCTTGTCTTCTGGACTTTTTTTTTTTTTTTTTTTGCTTGGGTTAGGGTGTAGTGAAAAAAAGTAACTAAAACAAATATCTGTGAGGGGTCATCAAATAGTGGTCTGGATGCGAGCTCAGCAGCAAAATATTTTAAGACTTCTGTAAATTATTTAAATAATCTAAGTAGAGACTTGCTACAGGGTTAGAGATGTTCCATCATTTTTCAGATAAATAGTTATTGAGGTTACACCTTGTTTATGTTTCATCATAAAGCATAACCACAAGTGATTAAATTGAGTCCAAGATTAACACCTAAGATTGTACACCTTATTAAATAATAACCATCCTGTAGTTCCACAAATTAACAAACTATTAAACTATATGTTGAAAGACAATTGGACAAAAAACTGGGCAAGTGTAAGGATTTGAGCGAGTTTGACAAGGGCCAAATTGTGATGGCTAGACCACTGGATCAGAGCATCTCCAAAACTGCAGCTCTTGTGGGGTGTTCCCAGTCTGCAGTGGTCAGTATCTATCAAAAGTAGTCCAAGGAAGGAACAGTGGTGAACCGGCGACAGGGTCATGGGCGGCCATGGCTCAGTGATGCACGAGGGGAGCGAAGGCTGGCACGTGTGGTCCGATCCAACAGACGAGCTACTGTTGCTCAAATTGAAGAGCATTAGTTAATGCTGGTTCAGATAGAAAGGTTTCAGAACACACAGTGTATGATGGGTCAGGGCTGTTTTGTCAGCAAAAGGAAGACCAACACAATAGTGGGCAGGTGGTCATAATGATATGCCTGGTTGGTGTATATTATTGAAAAAAATAAGGGTTTATCCTCAGTGGCTATTTGTCAGACTGTAAATAAAATAAAAAATCTAAAATAGGCTGATATATTTCTTCTTTCTGATGTAATGTCTCTACCCTGTAATTAGTTGGTTCGATGAGGTTCCACCAGCGTTAAAGGAGTCTAATGCCGGTCTAATCACAAGTCCACTTACTTGTATATGAGTCATATAACTGTATTTCTTTTTAATGTGCATTATTCTGCAACACTTTTCTTAACTCTCACGTCTCAGTCATTTCTGAAGAGATCATGGTCAATCATTTTCTTCCTGGTCTGAGGTGCCTGAGAACTGACATGGAGCATCTTTCTCCAGAGCATGAGGTAGAACGAGCTTATAGCTACACCTGTCACCACCAACACCACCACCACATCTACTGCATTTTGAGTTCACTTCTAAAATATGAAAATCTGGAAATCTTAAAAAAAAAAGAAAAGAAATAGCTGTAGATGTTTTAAATATTGATTTATGCCAAAGTATTCAACTCCTTCCCTCTCTTACAAGTCTTACGTGTTGTAATAAACCTCAGTGTCATGTGACATCAGATTATTTTCCCATCTTCACAGCCAAGTATTTTACTAGGTATTTTTTAATTTTTATTTCATTTTTATTTTATTTTATTTATTCATGTGTTCATTTATTCATTCATTCATTCATCCATTCATTCACTTATTTATTTATTTATTTATTTATTTATTTATTTATTTATCTATTTATCTATCTATTTTTTTTTTTTTTTTTATTTGCCTACTAATGCCCAGTTGATGTGTCACTAACGCCCAGGCCACATGGTGTCACAGTTCCCAGCAGCGCTCTAATTTTACTCTGCCGCTCTGTTCTCGTCTCTCCGCCAGGTTATTCTCAGCTCCATGATTAAGGAGTGTGAGCTGAAGGTGGAAAACCGAGCCATGGGAGAGGCACAAGGGTGAGCACTTACTGTCCGATCTTTCTGTCCATGTGTCCATCCCACGTGTTGTTTTCTTATTAAAACCCCTAATTTGCTCAGATTCCTGAGGTACACACTGTATCATCTCATAGTATCAAATTATAGTAGTTTCAGCAGACAAAAATAAAACTCTGTATAGTTTTAATATTGGCTAAAATAAGACGTAATTGTGAATAGGATATAAATACGCATAAGTCACAATTACAAATAAGACAGTTTTATTGTTTACCGTAAAAACCGAGCTTCTGGAGCCCGGCATTTGTTTGACTCTGCATGTCTCTGAGGTTAGCAATCAGGCGTGAATGCCTCTGGCACTGGCACTTGTGATTATGGCGAACCAGCTATGTCCATTTTCAAGTCTTTGGCTTCAGGCAGAACAGCGTCTTGTTACACTTTCTGTAAACTCGTTTTTGTATTCGTGATTTTTATCAGTGAGTCTCTGTTGTAACATCAAACATGCTACTCGTATGGTTGAAATCAAAAACATTTTGAGTTGGAAAATTTCTGCAATTGCTGGGAACAGTTCTGTAATGGCTCTATAATGCAATTATATAGGGTATAGCATTTGCCTCGCTAATCTGGGGTTGGGGATTCCTGCCACTGACCTGCATGTTCTCTCCAAGGGTTTCCTCAAGGTACTCCAGTTTCCTCTCTTAGTTCAAGCCAGGCGTTGTAGACTGATTGGCATCTCTGAATTGTCTGTAGTGTGTGAATGTGTGTGTGTGTGTGATTGTGCCCTGAGTCCCCTGGGAGAGGCTCCAGGCTCCTCATGATCCTGTATGGCATAAGTGGTACAGAAAATAAAAAATGGAACTCGTTCAGCCAAAACATGAAGCTGCTGTAGCTTTTAAACAAGTAAAAGACACCCAGTTATTTATAAGATATATATTATACCGTCCGGGTCATTAAGCATGATGTGGTGCTTTAGTTGCTGCACTGATATTTTTTGGTCGCTCCAGTCAAACACAATAACGTCTTAGGGTTTCACATGGCTGAAATCCAGCACAAGAGATCTGTCACACAGAAACCTAATTAGAGTCAAAACAACTTTACTACTAAGCATTAAGTATCAGGAAAGAATTTTTTTTATAGCTGCTATTTAAATTTGTCTGCTTTCTTTCAGATCCATGTCCATTGCAGCGAGTCTGGTGGGTGAAGACGCAAAGACCAAGTTCCTGAGTAAGATGGGTCAGCTGACCACGTCAGGTGCCATGCTGGCCAATGTTTTCCAGAGAAAGAAGTGAAGCGAGCACTGCTGGGGAAGTTTCCCATGAGCCTCTGCTGTCTGGGACCTCCTACTTTTTTTTTTTTTTTTTTTTTTAAATAAAATATCATTTATTTCATATCATATTTATGTCTTAAATGTACTATATTCCAACCTCCAAAGAAAATTGCACTGTTTTTTTTTTTTTGTTTGTTTGTTTAATTTGGAAATTTTATTTCCATCACTACGTTCCTTTTTTTTTTTTGTTTGATTGTTTGCTTTCTTTTTTAAAATCGATGGTGGAAAAAAAAGGATTCCTTCCTTGTCTTGCGCTCTTTCATGTGTTGCAGTGTTTTCTATACGTGTGTGTAATGGTTTTCTTTCTCCTTTTGGATATGCTCAAACCGTAAATAACTGTATAATACACTGAGAAGGAACGTACCTGTATCCTGTATATTGGAAATTGGTGTCATAATAATTAAAAAAAAAAAAAGAAAAAAAAAAAAAGGTGAAGGACTGTTGTGTAGATCTATAAACATGAGTGTGGTGTAAGATATGATATCAGCAGGCAGGTGTTCGAAACAATGAACAGTAAACCCTCTCTGCTGGTTTAAACGGCAACAGGTTCAAAGTTCACGAGCTGATTCTGAGGGCTATGGTCCGCGGTCTGCTGCGTAAAGACATTCCTTCTGACTTTCAGCGACAGATTTGCATATTGTAGTTAATCGTTAACATTTACACAGATTAGTAAATTTACAGAGTTGTTATTAATTTCTCCCATCCAGGAATATTTGCATAAAATACATTTTACATCGCTCTCTCTTATTTCCACGGATCTCTGGGTGCGGCTCGACGTATTAAAAGCTTTCCGTTTGATTGCACCCTTCTTGATATAAAGCTCTCTTTTTTTTTTTTCTATATGCAGTAATAAGTGCATGGAGATGGCGTGAGGTGGGATGTCTTAGTCATGAGCATGCCGTGAGTCAGACGTCAGGAACATGTCCAAAGCAAACAGAGAGAGATGGACGTGGAGAGGTTGCCCAAACCACAGGAACATTTAGCCTCTGTGTTTTTTCATTGCTTTTTGGTTGTTTACTCTTTAAATTCTCATCTATAACAAGATATTTTTTTTTACATCTGAGAAAGACTTGAAGCCGGCAGGTGTCCACTTTCATGGCAGGATTTCACGAGCAGGATTTCCCTGTAGCTAATTATTATTATTTATTTATTTATTTATTTAAAAAAAATAAATAAATAAAACCAACTGGGTGGAAATGGGACAACAATGAACATGATTTGTTTTTGTTTTTTTAATTATGTTGTAAATTTTTAGTCAAATTCCTAAACACTTTCATGAACAAATATCTAGAAATAATAATAATAACTTTCAGTAGTCTGTAAAATGCCAACGAATATAGCTGCATCTTATGTACCTCTTTTTAATTGTTTCTATATTTTATTAATAAATTATTTCTATCTTATTTAAATAATAACTTAAAACCTAATACTCTTCAAAATTGCAAAAGCTGTAAGCTTAAGAGACAAAGGTGCTGTACAGTGTTTTTTTTTTCCAGTACTTTTTTTGTTCTTTTTTTTCGTTTTTTAATAATAGACTCTTCAGAAGATCTCTTTTTTTATTGACATTGTTCCATATTTGGCTCCACTGAAACCACAAATCTAATCTGCAAATGTTGCAGAAGTCACCAAATTTGTTTTTATACTTCATAACAAAACAAAATCTGATCTTCAAATACGATCTCCTATGAACAACCAGAGAATGTGGAGATTTGCATATCATGTTGCGCAACTCTTGCTAAGGTGAGAGAGCACCAGCAGCGAGAAAAAACAAGAAGCCAAGTCTCCCAGCACCTTAGCTGACAGTTATTCAAATCAGGTAGTAATGGTTTCGCAGGAGGAGTTGAAGTGTGTGTGCAGGACAATGCCCGGGGGCTGAAAGACTAGGGAAGAGTAGTTCATTAAACTCTGGATAGGAAGGGCCCCTCTCCAACCTGGAAGACAGGTGCAAAGCAAAGGCAGGTGGTAGGTTTACGAGATAAGGGTTGAGATCGAATTTTATCTCTGTCATCTACCGGTTGTTTGGGCTTATGATATTAAAGACAAAAAAGCCTTTGTCAGGCATGGAATAAGGTGTTTTGAAATGTGGGCTGGATCTGCTTAAATGAGCTTCCTGTAATACTTTCTAATGGAGTTGAATGTATCAACTTGTTTACACCATCTGCAGCTGGCGGGTGTTTTAAAGCACAGAGACTCAAATGGACGTACGGGAAAAGAAACTATTATTGGTTTTGTTGGTATTTAATAATGTTATCCAGCAAAATGGTTTGGACGGTTGTTCCAGAGTTCCAGAAATTTTGGCTCTGTATTGCAATAAAGTGGTTTGAAACTGAGCAAACATTTTTATTCATTTATCTTCAGTAAAGACAGGAGCATGGAGGATCCAGAGACTATCCCTGGGACAGGAGAATTCCCCCAGAGGGGACGCCAGTCTGTTGTAGGGTACCATCATCCCCCTCCTACCCCCACCACACACACACACACACCTATGGCCTATATTACATAGCCAATCCTCTTACAGGCAAGTTTTTGGAAGGTAGGAGGGTACCGGAGAACCTGGAGAAGACCTATGCAGATCATACTCCACACAGAGCCGAAGATCGAACTCAAGATATTCTTTACTGAACGAGGACACTTGAAAGAGTCCCGATATTCCAAACTCACAAACCTCACACACTATATCCACATACACACTGCACTATAATGTAAAGAAAACTGCACACTATATAGTTCTGTATACATTCCATTACACTCTTCTCATCGTTATTACATTTCTCCATAGACTTTTACTATATACTATATTTTATTCTATTTAATTTATTTCTATTTTTCGTTGTTGGTTCTGTTTGTTGTTTCACTGTGGGATGAGTAACTAAAGAAAAACAATTTCACTGCATTACGTTACATCTACAGTATGTAAGATTGTGTATGTGACAAATAAAGAACTATGAATCAGGTTTAATTGTGAGGCAGCAATGATACTGCACCACCACCTTAATGAAATATAAGGATATACAGTACATACTAACAAGGAGGCTCCAGACAAGCAGTAACCTGAGTTAGTTTTGGACCTCAGTGTTCCTCCCATCCACCAAACATACCAGAAAGTGGGTTGCTATGTTGCTAAATTGCTTGTACGTGGTCCACGGTGTCCTGTAATGGAACTCTGGATTCCCTTCTACCCTGAGAAGGATAAAGGAATCAATGCCAGGAAAAGTACTATATAATATAATCCGGTACAAATTAGAATTGCATGCCTCTTCACCTGTAATGTAATTTGCTTATTATATATATATACAGCATAATTTAATTTGGTTTTGTTATAACTGGAAATTTTCAGGTTCTGTTCTCTCTAGAGTAATATTTTACCATTTTAATCCTGAAAAAAAAAATAGATAGAAAAGTTCTTCTACTTGCATTAATAAAAAAAGAAAGCTCCTTCAAATTACACTCTCATATGTACGCATTGCACAATAGCTCTATAATTAGATGCGAACCTTCAAGATGTTGAATTCACAAGGACATACCCCTTATTTAGTCTACCTGTCCCAATCTCACTTTACCACAAACATAATAATCATGCAGCTACACAGATCTGTTTTTACTTAGCAACTAGAGGTTTCTCTGGCTGTCCTGACCACAGCATACGAGTTACCTGTATATTAAATATATGCAATTACACATTAATAGACTGTTATTCATTACTGTCAGAAATGTAATCAACTAGGCCTTACCTATCAACTGTATTCAACTATAGATGGCATAACTGAAATAAATCCCACTGACCAGCTCAAATTTACATATACACTGATCAGTCATAACATTATGACCACCTGCCTAATATTATGTTGGCCCTTTTGCTGCCAAAACAGCCCTGACCCATCATGCACTGTGTATTCTGACACCTTTCTATCAGAACCAGCATTAACTTCTTCAGCAATTTTGTGCAACTTTAGTTCGTCTGTTGGATCGGATCACACGGGCCAGCCTTCGCTCCACATGTGCATCACTGAGCCATGGCCTCCCATGACCCTGTCGCCGGTTCACCACTGTTCCTTCCTTGGACCACTTTTGATAGATACTGACCACTGCAGACCGGGAACACCCCACAAGAGCTGCAGTTTTGGAGATGCTCTGATCCAGTGGTCTAGCCATCACAGTTTGGCCCTCGTCAAACTCGCTCAAATCCTTACGCTTGCCCATTTTTCCTGCTTCTAACACATCAACTTTGAGGACAAAATGTTCACTTGCTGCCTAATATATCCCACCCACTAACAGGTGCCATGATGAGGAGATCATTAGCGTTATTCACTTCACCTGTCACTGCTCATAATGTTATGCCTGATCGGTGTAAACATATAGAGCTTTCTAGAATTTTCCACTCATAGAACATGTTTGCATGAAAATTTGTATTATATTTAAGTATCTATAAAATATCTATTATATTTAAAGTCACATCACTTGACTTTTCAAAGATATTTAGGTTTTGTATTAAAACTATTCAATTCATGCAACTAGTCAGAGGCTAATAATTCAAATATTAAGTCAATAATAAATATAATAACTTATTATCGTGGGTTGTAATTTCCATTACTCCAAGTCTTGGATGCCTGGATCTGTTTCATGGACCCCACTTTAATAAGCATGGCTTTAGAGCCTTTAGTAGTGTTCTTGATATTATTAATATATATTTTTTGATAACCTTAAGGTTTTCAGACATCCTTATCACCAACTATTTTTATTATTCAGTTTTAATTGTTATGATTAATTGGCTACTTTAAGTGAAAGGCCAAAACTCAATATTGATGTGTACACAAATAATTTTCTATTATTTTAAAATGTAAGTAATTATGATAACATGGATGCGAAAACAAACAAACAAACAAACAAACAAACAAACAAACAAACAAACAAACAAACAAACAAACAATCAAATAAATAAATGCTGCTTATTATACAAAATGTTTCATCTATTACATTTTTCAGATTCATTGCTTTACGTTTGGTAAATACACAAATTTACCAAACGTGCATATTGATTAAATACTTGAATTATCATTTTATTACAGTTTTACTAAATTTTATTAAATTGTTTTGCTGTTTTTTTTTTTTTAAATCTTTTTTTTTTTTTAAGGGTTAAACTCTAGAAATCAGGACACCAAAGGTGGAGCAACGGTTATTTGCATACTTTTGCATTGCACCAATAGCAAAGCCCTTCAGAATAGAGCCCTCCCACGTAACGCGGAAACCCCGCCTACTTATACTTCGGTTCCTCCCCTTCTGGCATGCCGAAAGGCAGAGCTGTTGGAGGTGGGAGGAGCGGCGCTGAGTATGTACGAAGAAGTTCCCAGTGTGAGGAGTGCTGAATGTAGGAGTTGAACATGCTTTAAGGGCATCCTGTCACACACACACACACACACACACACATACAGAGCAGAAGCCTGAGAGAGAACAAAAACAATTACTTTACTAATCTCTCTTCAAATCATGAGGGCTTATTTCTCCACCAGTTGGATATTTCGAGGCTGGATCTACTGCCTGATCTTTACCTTATGTATCCAGGTAAGATTCAGATTTTTTTTATTCATTTTTGGTTATGAATATGTGTCATGTGTCTTGAAGTACAACTAAATAGACATCTGTTTGTTGATCCATTTGTTGATCACTGGATCTGTCAGAGATCATAAGATTGAAATGGTCAATATAAGGAGTTAAAGTGCAGAGCTTGGTGAAATCTGAAATCTGTTTGCATGCTGTTTTACTGGAATCACTGGATGTTGGTTTGCATCCAGATCTCATACCGCAGGCTGTAAATGAGTCCAGCTCTCTCTCTCTCTCTCTCTCTCTCTCTCTCTCTCTCTCTCGCTCTCTCTCCCTCTCCCTCTCAATGTTTCAGAATACTTTCTAAACTTTCATCCAGCTTCTTTTGTTTGTCTATTTTTTGTTGGTCCATTTGATGTCTGAGGAGAACTTGACATGTGGAAGTGCCTCTTGGCATTACATAGTGTGTGTGTGTGTGTGTGTGTGTGTGTGTGTGTGTGTGGGGAGATTTTATGAACTAACATTCTTATTTGCCCCATTAAAGTAGGGGGTCATAGGTCATACATGATATACAGGCATGTTGTTAATGAGTTATTGAGGTTTGGATTCAAATGGCCAGGTATTAGCCATAACAAGCGAATAATCGTAAAATAATTAATTAATTAAAAATCAATACCTCACAGACCCCTGAGGTCTCAAGATGTTACATAAAATGACTCTCCAGCCATCTCCTTCCTGTTTGCACACCAGGATGACCTGAAACTTGTTTTCAGTTTGTCACCCATGTCTCCAGTGGGACATTACCCATGTCTCCAGTATTTTAGTATCTGATGAAATGTAAGAATTTGCATGAACCTGTCATCGTCCACAGCCTACGGTAAAGATAAATATGTCGCTCAAAAATGCATACCGCTGTTCAAGTTCATTCAATTAGAAACATCCTCTGATCCTAAAAAAACACATGTGACCTGTAGCTTCAAAGTCTTACACAGTTATGTAAACTGATATTCATTCATTCATTCTTTCATTCAGTCACTGAATAGGTGTTTAATTTGCTTATCTCTTGGACCCTTGAGGAAAAATTGTGTGAGCTTGCTTAACGTTGCATCACAGACCTGCGGGTCTGGACTTGCGCTCGACAGACGGCACCAACTCAGAGAGACGAAGGTTTGTCAAGAGCCAGCGATTCTCACAGTTGTGTTTTGACACGCTTATTAAGCACAAGGTGCACGTTGCAAGTAGCTCTTGCTGTGCGTCTTGCAAAATTTGTAATTGAAGAGAAGACCTTCATTGATAGACAAGGCTTTTAATTAAGTAGTTTGCCAGGTGTAAACTTTCACCGTAGCAGTTATGCAAACTCTGTGGTTGGAGGAAAACTGGTTTTCAAAATGCACCATGTTGTTCTTGCACGAGTAATGGACATGACAGTTCACACAAGATACAATTCGACAAACAAAACTGTTTCTCTCACTCTCTCTCTCTCTCTCTCTCTCTCTCTCTCTCTCTCTCTCTCTCTCTTGGTCTCTGTCTCTCTCCGTCTCTTATGGCTGTTGGTAACTTGAGATTGATTTTCCATTTTGGAACCCGACTGATTGAAATGATATAGCGGTTTCTGGAAAGACGGAGCTGAACACGGTTGAATGCTGGGACAACAGTCGCCGTTGTATGCTTATTTTCTAACATGTAATTATTCAGGGCGTCACTGACCATGTTCTTATATATTTAGTCAACAAAAATATTTCATGTCGCTTGTTATACCCTGCTTGTTGGATGCAGAGGGATAAGAAATGAGTTCTGGACATTCCTTTGGGTTTCCTGTCTCCTTTCTCACGCTTCGTTTGAGTCCAGGCTCTGAAACCACACAGACAATGAAACATGTCTCTAGGCATCCTTATGCTATCATAGCACAAAGCGTGCAATTGGACAAGAGAGTGTTATATACAATACCAGCCAAATATTTGCACACACTAAGTTGATTTATTTTTCTAAGACATGTTAATAGCGAAATGAATGCCTATGTATAATACATCAAAACATGACATTATTAAGTTAGTACCTAAAATGAAAGTGTTTCCTTGATTGAATAGTTTTCATTTTATGGCAGTGGAATTGTCAGG
This sequence comes from Hemibagrus guttatus, assembly GCA_033459395.1. NCBI lineage: Eukaryota > Metazoa > Chordata > Actinopteri > Siluriformes > Bagridae > Hemibagrus > Hemibagrus guttatus. The sequence continues at coordinate 4,533,590 of JAUCMX010000020.1, forward strand.
ATTCTCGCAATTTGCTAGAGTGATTGATTTTCTTGTTCGCTGTATAATATTTGTTAAATTTTCACATTTTCACAGTTATTTTATTTTGTTAAACACACTATTGGTAATGACATAAGGAACAAATTCCATCAAATTTATTAAAGGCAAGTGCACAAATGTTAATTGTTGAATTAAACTGAATTGAAATAAATTGAATAGATTTGTTCAACACTTCATAACAGTCGATATAAATGATTTCCCTGTAATGTAAATATAGATTGTGTGCTACAAGTACCTAATTAGGGTTTCTAAACTCTTCTCAGCTTACTTATACCTCTCTCCTGCTTAAATTTATTACACAACCTTTCTAATTCTACAGTATTTACATTTTATCCTTAAATTAGTTCTCTTTGGCGTGGTTGTTGGTGCCAAAAAAGGCTGATTTGAGTATTTCTTATTCGGATTAGAAATTGCTGAGCTCTTGGAGTTTCACATGCGACAGTCTCTAGAGGTTACACAGAATGGAGTGAGAAAGAAAACCAGAAGAACATCCAGTAAGCAGCAGTTTTGCAGCCAAAAATGTCTTGATGTATAGAAAGGTCAAAAGAGAATGAGAAGACTGGTTGAAACTGACAGGACGTCTATAGCAACTGAAAATAAGCCCTCTTTACAATTGTGGTGAGCAGAAAAGCAACTCAGAGTGAACAAGAAGTCTAACCTTGAGGTCAGAGGCTTTGTTGGTTGTTTTCATGCGAGCATCAGTTTGGTCAGATTTGTATGACTGTCTTTTTGTTTTCTCATTAATCGGAGTGCGCACGTTTCTCAGGGTATGTCTTCAATTATTGAAATGATTTGTAATGTAAACACCGCTAATAAAAACCCATCTGTGTGACACAGTGAAAATCATCCAGGAATATTTGAATGTCATGGATGAAATAAGGAAGCCTTTTGCTCCGGAAACATTCCAGGATGCATTTTCTCTCCTAGATTTTTAAACCACAATCTAGTGGAAATTCAGTTCATCAGGAAATTCCATCAACTTATTTCTGTGAAATTTTAGATAAACTGGAAAGCTCAGCTGTTAAGGTTGAGTGCTTGTGAAGGTTGTGAGGTCAAATCCCAGCGATTTTTGGACCCTTGAGTAAAGCTTTTAACTTTTTACAGCTCAGCTCTATGCTTGGATTGGATTTGGCTTGACTCGTGAGTCATTTCGGATAAAAGCTTTTAAGCAAATAAATAAAAATGAATGTAAATTTAATTACAGAGGCTTAGAGAGCCTTTCAGTCATTTCTGTGTTATTTCTATGAAAACCACTGTATAAAAAATAATAATGAAACTAAATTACAAAGTTCATTGGGTGGCGATGCCAAACCGTGCTTCTGGAATTGGACCCAAATATCGTTTGCAGCTCATTAAAAGAGTCGACTAAGTGGAACACGTGGCTTGTCCGCTCCTTTTTGCTGATCTTGGCCATTCGCTGCCTTAGTTTGGATGTTTTAGATCGTCCCTGAGCCTACTCTGCATTTTACTTAACAGATGAAACGGTTTTCCCTCTAAAAATGCGTGCACTTTTTTTGTGGTATCAGCAGGGAAGCGGTTAGTGGCTATAAACCTCGTACGCTCTCAGAGGTCATGACCTCACGAGACTTGATTGTGACACTGTAGGAGGTTTAAGTTCTGTCAAGGATCTCGTATCGATTTACATTTCAAGTAATATTACATTTCCCATCATAGGATGACCTAGCAATGGTGTATAATTTAACACATGCAGGTGTCAATTTCAACAGAAACCATTGCAATTCAAACGTAATCCGTTATTCAACTTAATTCCCATGATTTTCTATCATTTTTGACTCATAGATTTTTTTTTTTGTTGCAGAGAAAACATGCCAAACCAACATGCTCTCAAACACAGTTCCTCTGGAAAAACAAGAAATGCTGTAGCATGTGC
>JAUCMX010000020.1:4540519-4925519 GCA_033459395.1 Hemibagrus guttatus
CACTTCCTGGCAGCTCCTGCAGCTGCTTGATCATGAAGGAGCCGATGGAGGTGGGCGAGAACGAGGACTGCAGTGAGCTGGTGGCTACAGGCCTGGCCGGTTGCTGCTCCTGTGCTCAAGGGGAGAACGTGGTCGCCCAACCGAGGAAGGAATGCGATGTGAGCCTGAAAGAGTCTCCTCTGTGTGGGAACTGTTACACTGACAGCCTTCCGGGATGCCTACAAGGCTCTCAGGAGCTCTACCTGGACTACAGCAGCGCACCCGGCAAGGAGGTCATGTCAGAGGTCAGGGATTTACACAGTGACACAAGCACATATGAAAGGAATGAGCCACAATGCTGCAGCATCGAATCCACTGCCATACTATCGTCGCTTAGCATGACCAACAACCAGGGGCTCTCGCTAATCTCCAGCGCAGATAAAACTCCCCCCAAGGCTGATGCGGATTTGGAAATCCAGAGCCAGAGCTCCGAGGCTGCTCTCACTTGTGGTAAGGTTGTTCGCTGAACATATAAAAACGGCTAGGTGGTGAAGTGGTGAAATTTCTGTCACTGATGCATAACAGAGGCTTGTGGCGATTGATATTGGTAGTGTGGGATGTCATTAATAACATCACCTCAAGCAAAATTAAGCCTATTACATTTATGCTACTTTAAAAAATCAGTTTGCTATAAAAATAGCGAGTCTAGCAACACTGTCATTAACTGTCCTGTTTGCTGTCATAATGTGAGCATAGGGCAGTGTGATTCTTACCCCAGTGGGCCTTTAGTAGCGTCTGTTGGTGCACTTCCTATTTTTGACCTATTTTTCACTTGCTGCTCTGAACAAGCCTTGACTGGCAGACATATTTGCTGGGTATCAGGGGTATTACAAAACCAGTGACTAAAACTTCGGCAATGGTTTGTTCCATAGAAACATAAAGACGTGTCATTTATAGTGTTAAATGCCAGACATTTCAGCTGTTGAAATAGTTATGTTCAAAGTTAAAACAAGATGTGCCCTAACATCTTGTTGAGTCACTTGGCACAAGAAGGCTAATCGTTTTTTCTCCCAGAGATTTGCTCACCTAAAGAAAGAGACGATAAACACCCCTATCCCATAACATTTACTAACTCCATTACTAAGCTGCTGGACATGAGTGTAGTATACGATTTATAGTTTTTTTTAGTGGAAAAGTTGCAAAAAAAAGAAATAAATTCCAACCTCTTACTGTAAAGGAATCACTCAGTTTTGCTTTTTCTTGACAGTTCTCATTAATACAATCATCTAGAGCATATGTAGTGATATTTATTAAGTAAACACAGCTTCTCCAGTAAATGATTTTCCAGTAAAAAAGCTCTGGTAAAAAAAAAAAAAAAAAAAAAGCCTCGCCAGAGTGGACAGCAGGGCTCTGGCACGTGATAAATCATGGCTTAATGAGTAAAAGATGTGTGAAGAATGATTCACTGCCAGTCTGTCTCTCTGTCGTGTGCCTGCTGAAGTAAAATAATCCACCCTATTTAGGGAACTCGTCAAACATTCTGTCGACATGCATGGCGGAAGGAAACTATGCTTATTTTTTCAACGCAGAAGATCCAGAAATATCTTCTGCTAAGTAAGGGCTGAATTTGCAATAACGGATGTGAAGGGAAGGCGTGAAATGTACAGTTAGGCGCAAAATTAAAATTTAGTAGTTTTTTTTTTCCTTCCTTGAATGATAAAATCTGATTGTGCCGTTGGTTTAATATGACGTCTGAGCCTAACAGTGGTGACATACTGGCACAATATGCAAATCGTTATTATTACATGCCAGCATGGTGCATGTTTAATATGGATCTGACTCCAGGAAAGGAAAAGTCTTTTTCTACTGCTGTATTTTACAGACTGTTTTTTTTTTTTTTCATGTGACGTAACATATTCCAGGCATCAATGTATTATTTTCACATACCCCAAGATAATTCACTATATGCCAAAAACAAATCTTTGTGGACAACTGACCATCACACCCCTTTCCAGATATAGTTCTTTTTTTCTGTTATAATAAACTCCATTCTTCTGGGGAAAGCTTTCCACTAGAGATTTTTTCAGATGCCCATTCGGCCGCAAGAGCATTAGTGAGACCAGGCACTGATGTTGGTTGATGAGGTCTGGAGTGGTGTAGGTGTTCCAGTTCATCTCGAAGGTGTCAGTGAGTTTGAGTCAGCGTCTGGTTTCTTTGTTCTCCCACTCTAACCTTAACGCACCATGTTTTCATGGACTCAGCTTTGTGCACAGGAGCACTGATATACTGAAACAGCTTTGGGCCTGGTAGGTCCATTAAATGGAAATTATAAAGCTACAGCATACAAAGACACTATACGATTATGTTTGGCAGCAGTTTCAGAAAGGCTCTCATATGGGTGTGAGATATAGTGTATGAATATGTTCTGGAAATGTATTTTAATCATTTTCCATAACAAAAGGAAAGTTATGGACAACAATTAAAGTGAGCTGCAAGCATAGCAGATAAGTGCTTGGTCAGCTAAATTAGTGGGATAAAATACATCATAATCAAGCACACATTACAAACTGAATATATTCACCCCGTTGGAAATACTTGATATGTGACTTACATGTATATTATTTTCCTTTTTTTATTCATTAAATGATTGTGGTGACTATATTGACCACAAAAAATAATGACGTTCCAGGTTGTTACACTATTTGTGTTCCACAAAATCTGTAAAAGTTCACTGTAAGACAAAAGAGGGGCTTTGTATACACTTAAACAACTAGATAAAGGGTTGTCTACAAGCAAGAGCTAAAAAAAGAAGCTAAAATCTGAATTGTGTGTGTTTTTGCCAGCTCAGGTGACAGGAAACAACAACACAACATTCATCTCCACCGGCCAGGTGATGAACTTCACGGGTGATGTTATCATGGTGTACGTCAGCCAGACGTCACTGGGCAGCAGCGGTGACGAAGAGCCTTACGCCAGTCCAGTTCAGGAGCAATCGGCTGAATGCAGCATTCAGAATGTGCCCAAGGCACATGAGAGACATATACCTGTGCAGGAAATGACAAACCAGCGTCCTCAGCTGAATCTCTCTGTCTGAACTGGAGTTTCGATTTTCCTCTTCTATTTCTTTCCTAGCATCCAAAGTGCTGTTTCTTAAAAATGCTGTGCATTTGTTAAATATTTGTATATACAGTATGTTTTGTGTTGTTTTGCAATCAGCGTCTACATGCTATAATGCTACGATGATTTGTCTGTTAATTCTGCATTGCATTTCATCCAAGACTGTAAATCGCAGAAAAAGACTCTCTAGGCCGTATAAACACCGTGGATCAATGAAACAAGGAGCCAAACTGCTGAATGACACCTGCCAAACAAAATCATCACAGGTCCAGAGAAAGCAGGACTTTTAGAAGGGGAACAAATGTCTGACTGTCCCAGATGTCCCTTCACTTTTAGCTGTTTTAAAGGCTAGAGCATGTCTCCTTGAGAGATCACTTCATGGACCAAAAGGAACTGTGAATGTGGAGAACAAGGTGTTTGCTTTTTTTTTTTTTTTTGCAGTGTTTCTTAAAAATGTATTTTATATTATATACTTTTTGATCAGGGAATTTTATGATTTTCAGATATTCTTCAGATTTGTTTGTTTGTTGTTTATGGTGGCATTTTTAGTCACCAACCTGACCATTCAGTTTCACTGAAATAAAAAGGAGTGTAGCCACAGACATCAGTGTGTAGTGTGTGTGTGTGTCTGTGTGTGTACAATGATTATGGATTATGGGACTAGAAATCCCTTTTTTTTTCAACAGCAAAGCCTTTTTTCTGTATTAAGATAAACTATTTACAGTACAAGCCCTGCTAATTGAATATGAAGTAAAACCTCAAATTCTTTCCTGAACCAGCTGTAATTACAGCTGTGCATGGATTGCAGCTGTCATAAGGTCAACATGAAACATTTCACCACATGAAAAGCCTTTGCCCTGATTGCAAAGACACAATCAACACACTGTTCCCTCTAAGATCTGTAACAACCTACAAAAAAACTGATGCTTTTTTCTTGGACAAAACAGGAAGTTATGACTGGACTCATGTGGTCCACATTAGCTAAATAGATTAGGATGCCCAGTTGTATCTGAAAGATAAAGGGATAGAGACAGCCTGCCATCTAGTGTGTAGAACAGTACAATGAATGAATGAGAGCTAGTTAGCTCAGGGTGGTCAAAATAACATTTTTGACTAGTGCCCCCCAAAGTGTCCCCAGCACCCCAAGGGGAAGGTTATATAAATAAACTGAAGAGTTTACAACAACTTGTTTGAGCTGGTGACAAAACGTCACACTGACCCCTGTGTTCATTGCTTTATCTGGTGAATACCCAGTGGATGGTCTTGCATGTTAGTGGGTCATTGTCCTTGATTAAATTTACATTTATGGAATTGTACACCTTTATCCAGAACTACTTATATCTCATTTTATACAAGTGAGCAACAGAGGGTTGAGGGCCTGGGATTCAAACTTCAGACCAGCCACTAAGCTGTCACATCCACACATTCCTGTTATAGCAGGAGAAATATGCAAAATGGATGTTCCCCAGGACCAGGGTTAGAAGAACAGTAGTAAACCGTGCAAAATTGTACTACTGATGCACTAAATGCCTAAAATACTAGACTTCCAGATGATGGATAGTGTTCCAAAGGCATGGATAGCTGTTTTTTTTTTTTGACTTGATGAATAAAGAAAGATATAGAATATATCTATATAAGAAAGATATAGAATAAGGATTATACTAAATGGTACTAAATGACACCTGTATTTAATACACTTTCCTGGATATGCATTAGTGTATAGATTCTAAAGTAATTTAAAGTACATAACTGGACCATAATTATCTAAAGGTTTAAAGGTACACTATTTCTAGGTTACGCTACGAAAGGTGTATACTTGAGAGTCCCAAAGTTTGAGTTTAGTAGCGTTTTTTCTGAATACTATTAAGTAAAATCTGCAGATAAATTGGTCACAAAATTGACCCTGATTTAGACAATGCAGCCCATGAAGCAAAGCTAAGGGAGTGGTAGCTCAGTGGTTAAGGCATTGGACTAGTGATTTGAAGGTTGTGAGTTTGAATCCCTGGGCCCTTGAGCGAGGCCCTTAACCCTCAATTATATAAATGAAATAAATGCAAGACTCTGGATAACCCAAGGGTATCTGCCATAAAGCTGAAGCTTCTGATGTCTCAGACCTGACACACTGGAAATTACTTAAACTACATTATAATACATTAGGTAGATTTGAAATTTTGCAGTTATATTGTCCCGCATAAATCACCCCCATCATCATAAAGTGTTGGGAAAACTGTGCCTTCCTAAATTTCACTTAACAACAGCTTTAAATGTACTGGTCCCAAGATATCACTGTAAATTCATCTCCTGTGATGATCTCATGAACCTTATAGCCACAGCTTCGAGCTCTTAAGATCATGTCTGGGGTCAGTGCTTTTCCACATGCTCCCCATGTCCAAACACATCATATCTGGATTGTGTGTCAGGGAGAAATCCAGATCTGGAAACATGGGTACTGATGACGCTTGGGTGGAAACTACCGGATTTTTTACAGGACACTTTGTAAATGTTCTTGTGTTGCAGGTTTTATACTGTTTTACATAAAGGTTAAAGGGAGGAAGAAGGTAAGAGGTGTTTTGAGAGAAATGGAAGAGGACAGAGATCGGGGTGAATTGGAGGACAGGAGTGAGAAGATTGGTGTGCTAGAGGGCAGGAGTGAGGAGATGAGGTATATTAGAGGACAGGAGTGAGGAGAGGAGGTGTATTAGAGGACAGGAAAGAGGAGAGGAGGTGTATTAGAGGACAGGAGTGAGGAGATACGGTGTATTAGAGGACAGGAAAGAAGAGAGGAGGTGTATTAGAGGACAGGAGTGAGGAGATGGGTGTATTAGAGGACGGGAAGTGAGGAGATGCGGTGTATTAGAGGACGGGAAAAGAGGAAAAGCGGTGTATTAGAGGACGGGAAAAGAGGAGATGGGTGTATTAGAGGACAGGAGTGAGGAGATGCGGTGTATTAGAGGACAGGAGATGAAGAGATGAGGTGTATTAGAGGACAGGAAGTGAGGAGAGACGGTGTATTAGAGGACAGGAAAGAAGAGATGACGGTGTATTAGAGGACAGGAAAGAGGAGATGCGGTGTATTAAGGACAGGAGAGGAGATGCGGTGTATTAATGGACAGGAGTGAGGAGATGCGGTGTATTAGAGGACAGGAGAGAGAGCGGTGTATTAGAGGACAGGAAATGAGGAGATGCAGGTGTATTAGAGGACAGGAGTGAGGAGATGCGTTGTATTAGAGAACAGGAAAGAGGAGAGGAGGTGTATTAGAGGACAGGAGTGAGGAGATGAGGTGTATTAGAGGACAGGAGTGAGGAGATGCGGTGTATTAGAGGACAGGAGTGAGGAGATGAGGTGTATTAGAGGACAGGAAAGAGGAGAGGAGGTGTATTAGAGGACAGGAGTGAGGAGATGAGGTGTATTAGAGGACAGGAAAGAGGAGAGGAGGTGTATTAGAGGACAGGAGTGAGGAGATGAGGTGTATTAGAGGACAGGAGTGAGGAGATGCGGTGTATTAGAGGACAGGAATGAGGAGATGCGGTGTATTAGAGGACAGGAGTGAGGAGATGCGGTGTATTAGAGGACAGGAAAGAGGAGATGAGGTGTATTAGAGGACAGGAAAAAAGGAGATGCGGTGTATTAGAGGACAGGAGTGAGGAGATGCGGTGTATTAGAGGACAGGAAATGAGAGATGGGTGTATTAGAGGACAGGAAATGAGGAGATGCGGTGTATTAGAGGACAGGAAAGAGGAGAGGCGGTGTATTAAGGACAGGAGTGAGGAGATGCGGTGTATTAGAGGACAGGAGTGAGGAGATGCGGTGTATTAGAGGACAGGAAAGAGGGAGATTGGGACAGGATGTTATTAGAGGACAGGAGTGAGGAGATGCGGTGTATTAGAGGACAGGAAAGAGGAGAGAGGTGTTTAAGGACAGGAGGAGGAGATGGGGTGTATTAGAGGACAGGAGTGAGGAGATGGGTGTATTAGAGGACAGGAAAGAGGAGAGAGGTGTATTAGAGGACAGGAGAGGAGAGAGGTGTATTAGAGGACAGGAGTGAGGAGATGGATGTATTAGAGGACAGGAGTGAGGAGATGGTGTATTAGAGGACAGGAAAGAGGAGAGGAGGTGTATTAAGGACAGGAGTGAGGAGATGGGTGTATTAATGGACAGGAGTGAGGAGATGCGGTGTATTAGAGGACAGGAAAGAGGAGAGGGGTGTATTAGAGGACAGGAGTGAGGAGATGCGGTGTATTAGAGGACAGGAGTGAGGAGATGCGGTGTATTAGAGGACAGGAGTGAGGAGATGCGGTGTATTAGAGGACAGGAAAGAGGAGATGGGTGTATTAGAGGACAGGAGTGAGGAGATGCGGTGTATTAGAGGACAGGAGTGAGGAGATGCGGTGTATTAGAGGACAGGAAAGAGGAGAGGGTGTATTAGAGGACAGGAAAGAAGAGAGGAGGTGTATTAGAGGACAGGAAAGAGGAGAGGAGGTGTATTAAGGACAGGAAAGAGGAGAGGGTGTATTAGGACAGGAGTGAGGAGATGCGGTGTATTAGAGGACAGGAGAGAGAGGGTGTATTAGAGGACAGGAAAGAGGAGAGGAGGTGTATTAGAGGACAGGAGTGAGGAGATGCGGTGTATTAGAGGACAGGAAAGAGGAGAGGAGGTGTATTAAGGACAGGAGTGAGGAGATGAGGTGTATTAAGGACAGGAGTGAGGAGATGCGGTGTATTAGAGGACAGGAGAGGAGAGGGTGTATTAGAGGACAGGAAAGAGGAGAGGAGGTGTATTAGAGGACGAGGAGAGAGTGAAGGAGATGAAGGTGTATTAGAGGACAGGAAAGAGGAGAGGAGGTGTATTAGAGGACAGGAGTGAGGAGATGGGTGTATTAGAGGACAGGAGTGAGGAGATGGGTGTATTAGAGGACAGGAGTGAGGAGATGGGTGTATTAGAGGACAGGAGTGAGGAGATGGGTGTATTAGAGGACAGGAGTGAGGAGATGCGGTGTATTAGAGGACAGGAGTGAGGAGATGCGGTGTATTAGAGGACAGGAAGAGGAGATGAGGTGTATTAGAGGACAGGAGTGAGGAGATGCGGTGTATTAGAGGACAGGAAAGAGGAGAGAGGTGTATTAAGGACAGGAGTGAGGAGAGGGTGTATTAGAGGACAGGAGTGAGGAGATGCGGTGTATTAGAGGACAGGAAAGAGGAGAGGAGGTGTATTAGAGGACAGGAAAGAGGAGAGGAGGTGTATTAGAGGACAGGAGTGAGGAGATGCGGTGTATTAGAGGACAGGAAAGAGGAGAGGAGGTGTATTAATGGACAGGAGTGAGGAGATGAGGTGTATTAGAGGACAGGAGTGAGGAGATGCGGTGTATTAGAGGACAGGAAAGAGGAGAGGAGGTGTATTAGAGGACAGGAAAGAGGAGATGAGGTGTATTAGAGGACAGGAGTGAGGAGATGCGATGTATTAGAGGACAGGAGTGAGGAGATGGGTGTATTAGAGGACAGGAAAGAGGAGAGGAGGTGTATTAAGGACAGGAGTGAGGAGATGGGTGTATTAAGGACAGGAGTGAGGAGATGCGGTGTATTAGAGGACAGGAAAGAAGAGAGGAGGTGTATTAGAGGACAGGAGTGAGGAGATGCGGTGTATTAGAGGACAGAAGTGAGGAGATGGGTGTATTAGAGGACAGGAGTGAGGAGATGCGGTGTATTAGAGGACAGGAAAGAGGAGAGAGGTGTATTAGAGGACAGGAGTGAGGAGATGCGGTGTATTAGAGGACAGGAGTGAGGAGATGCGGTGTATTAGAGGACAGGAAAGAAGAGAGGAGGTGTATTAGAGGACAGGAAAGAGGAGAGGAGGTGTATTAGAGGACAGGAAAGAGGAGAGGAGGTGTATTAGATGGACAGGAGTGAGGAGATGCGGTGTATTAGAGGACAGGAAAGAGAGAGGAGGTGTATTAGAGGACAGGAAAGAGGAGAGGGTGTATTAGAGGACAGGAGTGAGGAGATGCGTTGTATTAGAGGACAGGAAAGAGGAGAGGAGGTGTATTAAGGAAGGAGTGAGGAGATGAGGTGTATTAGAGGACAGGAGTGAGGAGATGCGGTGTATTAGAGGACAGGAAAGAGGAGAGGAGGTGTATTAGAGGACAGGAAAGAGGAGAGAGGTGTATTAGAGGAAGGAGTGAGAGAGATGAGGTGTATTAGAGGACAGGAAAGAGGAGAGGAGGTGTATTAATGGACAGGAGTGAGGAGATGGGTGTATTAGAGGACAGGAGTGAGGAGATGCGGTGTATTAGAGGACAGGAAAGAAGAGAGGAGGTGTATTAGAGGACAGGAGTGAGGAGATGCGGTGTATTAGAGGACAGGAAGTGAGGAGATGGGTGTATTAGAGGACAGGAGTGAGGAGATGCGGTGTATTAGAGGACAGGAAAGAGGAGAGAGGTGTATTAGAGGACAGGAGTGAGGAGATGCGGTGTATTAGAGGACAGGAGTGAGGAGATGCGGTGTATTAGAGGACAGGAAGAGGAGAGGGTGTATTAGAGGACAGGAGTGAGGAGAGGGTGTATTAGAGGACAGGAAAGAGGAGAGGAGGTGTATTAGAGGACAGGAGTGAGGAGATGCGGTGTATTAGAGGACAGGAAAGAGGAGAGGAGGTGTATTAGAGGACAGGAGTGAGGAGATGAGGTGTATTAGAGGACAGGAGTGAGGAGATGCGGTGTATTAGAGGACAGGAAAGAGGAGAGGAGGTGTATTAGAGGACAGGAAAGAGGAGATGAGGTGTATTAGAGGACAGGAGTGAGGAGATGGGTGTATTAGAGGACAGGAGAGGAGGTGTATTAAAAGGAGAGGAGAGGAGGTGTATTAGAGGACAGGAAGAGGAGATGGGTGTATTAGAGGACAGGAGTGAGGAGATGCGGTGTATTAGAGGACAGGAAAGAGGAGAGAGGTGTATTAGAGGACAGGAGTGAGGAGATGGGTGTATTAGAGGACAGGAGTGAGGAGATGGGTGTATTAGAGGACAGGAGTGAGGAGATGCGGTGTATTAGAGGACAGGAAAGAGGAGAGGAGGTGTATTAGAGGACAGGAGTGAGGAGATGGGTGTATTAGAGGACAGGAGTGAGGAGATGCGGTGTATTAGAGGACAGGAAAGAGGAGAGGAGGTGTATTAGAGGACAGGAAAGAGGAGAGGAGGTGTATTAGAGGACAGGAGTGAGGAGATGAGGTGTATTAGAGGACAGGAGTGAGGAGATGCGGTGTATTAGAGGACAGGAAAGAGGAGAGGAGGTGTATTAGAGGAAGGAGTGAGAGATGGGTGTATTAGAGGAAGGAGTGAGGAGATGGGTGTATTAGAGGACAGGAAAGAGGAGAGGAGGTGTATTAGAGGACAGGAAAGAGGAGAGAGGTGTATTAGAGGACAGGAGTGAGGAGATGGGTGTATTAGAGGACAGGAAAGAGGAGAGGAGGTGTATTAAGGACAGGAGTGAGGAGATGGGTGTATTAGAGGACAGGAGTGAGGAGATGCGGTGTATTAGAGGACAGGAAAGAGGAGAGGAGGTGTATTAGAGGAAGGAGTGAGGAGATGGGTGTATTAGAGGACAGGAGTGAGGAGATGGGTGTATTAGAGGACAGGAAAGAGGAGAGAGGTGTATTAGAGGACAGGAGTGAGGAGAGGGTGTATTAGAGGACAGGAAAGAGGAGAGAGGTGTATTAGAGGACAGGAGTGAGGAGATGGGTGTATTAAGGACAGGAGTGAGGAGATGCGGTGTATTAGAGGACAGGAAAGAGGAGAGGAGGTGTATTAGAGGACAGGAGTGAGGAGAGAGGTGTATTAGAGGACAGGAGTGAGGAGATGCGGTGTATTAGAGGACAGGAGTGAGGAGATGGGTGTATTAGAGGACAGGAGTGAGGAGATGAGGTGTATTAGAGGAAGGAGTGAGGAGATGCGGTGTATTAGAGGACAGGAAAGAGGAGAGGAGGTGTATTAGAGGACAGGAAAGAGGAGAGGAGGTGTATTAGAGGAAGGAGTGAGGAGATGAGGTGTATTAGAGGACAGGAAAGAGGAGAGGAGGTGTATTAGAGGACAGGAGGAGGAGATGAGGTGTATTAGAGGACAGGAGTGAGGAGATGCGGTGTATTAGAGGACAGGAAAGAGGAGATGGGTGTATTAGAGGACAGGAAAGAGGAGATGGGTGTATTAGAGGACAGGAAAGAGGAGAGAGGTGTATTAGAGGACAGGAGTGAGGAGATGCGGTGTATTAGAGGACAGGAAAGAGGAGAGGAGTGTATTAGAGGACAGGAAAGAGGAGAGGGTGTATTAGAGGACAGGAAAGAGGAGAGAGGTGTATTAAGGACAGGAGTGAGGAGATGCGGTGTATTAAGGACAGGAGTGAGGAGATGCGGTGTATTAGAGGACAGGAAAGAGGAGAGGAGGTGTATTAGAGGACAGGAGTGAGGAGATGCGGTGTATTAGAGGACAGGAGTGAGGAGATGCGGTGTATTAGAGGACAGGAGTGAGGAGATGCGGTGTATTAGAGGAAGGAGTGAGGAGATGCGGTGTATTAGAGGACAGGAAAGAGGAGAGGAGGTGTATTAGAGGACAGGAGTGAGGAGATGGGTGTATTAGAGGAAGGAGTGAGGAGATGGGTGTATTAGAGGACAGGAAAGAGGAGAGGAGGTGTATTAGAGGACAGGAGTGAGGAGATGAGGTGTATTAGAGGACAGGAAAGAGGAGAGGAGGTGTATTAAGGACAGGAAAGAGGAGATGAGGTGTATTAGAGGACAGGAGTGAGGAGATGCGGTGTATTAGAGGACAGGAAAGAGGAGAGGAGGTGTATTAGAGGACAGGAAAGAGGAGATGGGTGTATTAGAGGACAGGAGTGAGGAGATGCGTGTATTAGAGGACAGGAAAGAGGAGAGGGTGTATTAGAGGACAGGAGTGAGGAGATGAGGTGTATTAGAGGACAGGAGTGAGGAGATGTGGTGTATTAGAGGACAGGAGTGAGGAGATGCGGTGTATTAGAGGACAGGAAAGAGGAGAGGAGGTGTATTAGAGGACAGGAGGAGGAGATGCGGTGTATTAGAGGACAGGAGTGAGGAGATGCGGTGTATTAGAGGACAGGAGTGAGGAGATGCGGTGTATTAGAGGACAGGAGTGAGGAGATGAGGTGTATTAGAGGACAGGAGTGAGGAGATGAGGTGTATTAGAGGACAGGAGTGAGGAGATGCGGTGTATTAGAGGACAGGAGTGAGGAGATGAGGTGTATTAGAGGACAGGAAAGAGGAGAGGAGGTGTATTAGAGGACAGGAGTGAGGAGATGCGGTGTATTAGAGGACAGGAAAGAGGAGAGGAGGTGTATTAATGGACAGGAGTGAGGAGATGAGGTGTATTAGAGGACAGGAGTGAGGAGATGAGGTGTATTAGAGGACAGGAGTGAGGAGATGCGGTGTATTAGAGGACAGGAGTGAGGAGATGAGGTGTATTAGAGGACAGGAAAGAGGAGATGAGGTGTATTAGAGGACAGGAGTGAGGAGATGAGGTGTATTAGAGGACAGGAAAGAGGAGATGAGGTGTATTAGAGGACAGGAAAGAGGAGATGAGGTGTATTAATGGACAGGAGTGAGGAGATGAGGTGTATTAGAGGACAGGAAAGAGGAGAGGAGGTGTATTAGAGGACAGGAGTGAGAAGATGAGAGTATAAAGGAAGGAGTGAGGAGATGGGTGTATTAGAGGACAGGAAAGAGGAGATGAGGTGTATTAGAGGACAGGAGTGAGGAGATGAGGTGTATTAGAGGACAGGAGTGAGGAGATGCGGTGTATTAGAGGACAGGAAAGAGGAGAGGAGGTGTATTAGAGGACAGGAGTGAGGAGAGGAGGTGTATTAGAGGACAGGAGTGAGGAGATGAGGTGTATTAGAGGACAGGAGTGAGGAGATGCGGTGTATTAAGGACAGGAGTGAGGAGATGAGGTGTATTAGAGGACAGGAGTGAGAGATGAGGTGTATTAGAGGACAGGAGTGAGGAGATGAGGTGTATTAGAGGACAGGAGTGAGGAGATGCGGTGTATTAGAGGACAGGAAAGAGGAGAGGAGGTGTATTAGAGGACAGGAGTGAGGAGATGAGGTGTATTAGAGGACAGGAAGAGGAGATGAGGTGTATTAAGGACAGGAGTGAGGAGAGGAGGTGTATTAAGGAAGGAGTGAGGAGATGAGGTGTATTAGAGGACAGGAAAGAGGAGAGAGGTGTATTAGAGGACAGGAGTGAGGAGATGAGTGTATTAGAGGACAGGAAAGAGGAGATGAGGTGTATTAGAGGACAGGAGTGAGGAGATGAGGTGTATTAGAGGACAGGAGTGAGGAGATGAGGTGTATTAGAGGACAGGAAAGAGGAGATGAGGTGTATTAGAGGACAGGAGTGAGGAGATGAGGTGTATTAGAGGACAGGAAAGAGGAGAGAGGTGTATTAGAGGACAGGAGTGAGGAGATGAGGTGTATTAGAGGACAGGAGTGAGGAGATGAGGTGTATTAGAGGACAGGAGTGAGGAGATGAGGTGTATTAGAGGACAGGAGTGAGGAGATGAGGTGTATTAGAGGACAGGAGTGAGGAGATGAGGTGTATTAAGGACAGGAGTGAGGAGATGAGGTGTATTAGAGGACAGGAGTGAGGAGATGAGGTGTATTAGAGGACAGGAGTGAGGAGATGCGGTGTATTAGAGGACAGGAAAGAGGAGAGGAGGTGTATTAATTATAGGAGTGAGGAGAGGAGGTGTATTAGAGGAGAGGAGTGAGGAGATGAGGTGTATTAGAGGACAGGAGTGAGGAGATGCGGTGTATTAGAGGACAGGAGTGAGGAGATGAGGTGTATTAGAGGACAGGAAAGAGGAGATGAGGTGTATTAGAGGACAGGAAAGAGGAGATGAGGTGTATTAGAGGACAGGAAAGAGGAGATGAGGTGTATTAGAGGACAGGAAAGAGGAGATGAGGTGTATTAGAGGACAGGAGTGAGGAGATGAGGTGTATTAGAGGAAAAAAAAAAAAAAAAAAAAAAAAAAAAAAAAAAAAAAAAAAAAAAAAAAAAAAAAAAAAAAAAAAAAAAAAAAAAAAAAAAAAAAAAAAAAAAAAAAAAAAAAAAAAAAAAAAAAAAAAAAAAAAAAAAAAAAAAAAAAAAAAAAAAAAAAAAAAAAAAAAAAAAAAAAAAAAAAAAAAAAAAAAAAAAAAAAAAAAAAAAAAAAAAAAAAAAAAAAAAAAAAAAAAAAAAAAAAAAAAAAAAAAAAAAAAAAAAAAAAAAAAAAAAAAAAAAAAAAAAAAAAAAAAAAAAAAAAAAAAAAAAAAAAAAAAAAAAAAAAAAAAAAAAAAAAAAAAAAAAAAAAAAAAAAAAAAAAAAAAAAAAAAAAAAAAAAAAAAAAAAAAAAAAAAAAAAAAAAAAAAAAAAAAAAAAAAAAAAAAAAAAAAAAAAAAAAAAAAAAAAAAAAAAAAAAAAAAAAAAAAAAAAAAAAAAAAAAAAAAAAAAAAAAAAAAAAAAAAAAAAAAAAAAAAAAAAAAAAAAAAAAAAAAAAAAAAAAAAAAAAAAAAAAAAAAAAAAAAAAAAAAAAAAAAAAAAAAAAAAAAAAAAAAAAAAAAAAAAAAAAAAAAAAAAAAAAAAAAAAAAAAAAAAAAAAAAAAAAAAAAAAAAAAAAAAAAAAAAAAAAAAAAAAAAAAAAAAAAAAAAAAAAAAAAAAAAAAAAAAAAAAAAAAAAAAAAAAAAAAAAAAAAAAAAAAAAAAAAAAAAAAAAAAAAAAAAAAAAAAAAAAAAAAAAAAAAAAAAAAAAAAAAAAAAAAAAAAAAAAAAAAAAAAAAAAAAAAAAAAAAAAAAAAAAAAAAAAAAAAAAAAAAAAAAAAAAAAAAAAAAAAAAAAAAAAAAAAAAAAAAAAAAAAAAAAAAAAAAAAAAAAAAAAAAAAAAAAGGAAAGGGGAAAGGAGGAGGTGTATTAGGGGAAAGGGAAAGAGAGAGAGTGTTTTAAAAGGGAAAGGGAAAGAGGAGATGAGGTGTATTAGAGGACAGGAGTGAGGAGATGAGGTGTATTAGAGGACAGGAGTGAGGAGATGGGTGTATTAGAGGACGGGAAAGAGGAGAGGGTGTATTAAAAGGAGTGAGGAGAGAGGTGTATTAGAGGACAGGAGTGAGGAGATGAGGTGTATTAGAGGACGGGAAAGAGGAGATGGGTGTATTAGAGGACAGGAAAGAGGAGAGAGGTGTATTAGAGGAAAAGAGAGATGAGTGTATTAGGGGAAAGGGAAAGAGGAGAGAGGTGTATTAGAGGACAGGAGAGAGAGAGGTGTATTAGAGGACAGGAGAGGAGAGGGTGTATTAGAGGACAGGAGAGGAGAGAGGTGTATTAGAGGACAGGAAAGAGGAGAGAGGTGTATTAGAGGACGGGAAAGAGGAGATGGGTGTATTAGAGGACAGGAGTGAGGAGATGGGTGTATTAGAGGACAGGAAAGAGGAGAGAGGTGTATTAAGGACAGAAGAGGAGATGAGGTGTATTAGAGACGGGAAAGAGAGATGGGTGTATTAGAGGAGGAAGGGGGAAGATGAGGTGTATTAGAGGACAGGAGAGGAGAGGTGTATTAGGGGAAAGGGAAAGAGAGAGAGTGTATTAAAAGGAGTGAGGAGAGAGGTGTATTAGAGGACAGGAGTGAGGAGATGAGGTGTATTAGAGGAGAGGAGTGAGAAGATGAGATGTATTAAAGGAGAGGAGTGAGGAGATGAGGTGTATTAGAGGACAGGAGTGAGGAGATGAGGTGTATTAGAGGACAGGAGTGAGGAGATGAGGTGTATTAGAGGACAGGAGTGAGGAGATGCGGTGTATTAGAGGACAGGAGTGAGGAGATGAGGTGTATTAGAGGACAGGAGTGAGGAGATGAGGTGTATTAGAGGACAGGAAAGAGGAGATGAGGTGTATTAGAGGACAGGAAAGAGGAGATGAGGTGTATTAGAGGACAGGAAAGAGGAGATGAGGTGTATTAGAGGACAGGAAAGAGGAGATGAGGTGTATTAGAGGACAGGAGTGAGGAGATGAGGTGTATTAGAGGACAGGAGTGAGGAGATGCGGTGTATTAGAGGACAGGAAAGAGGAGAGGAGGTGTATTACAGGACAGGAAAGAGGAGATGAGGTGTATTAGAGGACAGGAAAGAGGAGATGAGGTGTATTAGAGGACAGGAGTGAGGAGATGAGGTGTATTAGAGGACAGGAGTGAGGAGATGCGGTGTATTAGAGGACAGGAAAGAGGAGAGGAGGTGTATTAATTTATAGGAGTGAGGAGAGGAGGTGTATTAGAGGACAGGAGTGAGGAGATGAGGTGTATTAGAGGACAGGAAAGAGGAGAGGAGGTGTATTAGAGGACAGGAGTGAGGAGATGAGGTGTATTAGAGGACAGGAGTGAGGAGATGAGGTGTATTAGAGGACAGGAAAGAGGAGAGGAGGTGTATTAAAGGACAGGAAAGAGGAGATGAGGTGTATTAGAGGACAGGAGTGAGGAGATGAGGTGTATTAGAGGACAGGAGTGAGGAGATGCGGTGTATTAGAGGACAGGAAAGAGGAGAGGAGGTGTATTAGAGGACAGGAAAGAGGAGAGGAAGGTGTATTAGAGGACAGGAAAGAGGAGATGAGGTGTATTAGAGGACAGGAAAGAGGAGAGAAGGTGTATTAGAGGAGAGGAGTGAGAAGATGAGATGTATTAAAGGAGAGGAGTGAGGAGATGAGGTGTATTAGAGGACAGGAGTGAGGAGATGAGGTGTATTAGAGGACAGGAGTGAGGAGATGAGGTGTATTAGAGGACAGGAGTGAGGAGATGAGGTGTATTAGAGGACAGGAGTGAGGAGATGAGGTGTATTAGAGGACAGGAGTGAGGAGATGCGGTGTATTAGAGGACAGGAGTGAGGAGATGAGGTGTATTAGAGGACAGGAGTGAGGAGATGAGGTGTATTAGAGGACAGGAAAGAGGAGATGAGGTGTATTAGAGGACAGGAAAGAGGAGATGAGGTGTATTAGAGGACAGGAAAGAGGAGAGGAGGTGTATTAGAGGACAGGAAAGAGGAGATAGAGGTGTATTAGAGGACAGGAGTGAGGAGATGAGGTGTATTAGAGGACAGGAGTGAGGAGATGTGGTGTATTAGAGGACAGGAAAGAGGAGATGAGGTGTATTAGAGGACAGGAGTGAGGAGATGAGGTGTATTAGAGGACAGGAGTGAGGAGATGCGGTGTATTAGAGGACAGGAAAGAGGAGAGGAGGTGTATTAATTTATAGGAGTGAGGAGAGGAGGTGTATTAGAGGACAGGAAAGAGGAGAGAAGGTG
The DNA here is from genome assembly GCA_033459395.1 of Hemibagrus guttatus. Classification (NCBI taxonomy): domain Eukaryota; kingdom Metazoa; phylum Chordata; class Actinopteri; order Siluriformes; family Bagridae; genus Hemibagrus; species Hemibagrus guttatus. Next base: position 4,557,938 of record JAUCMX010000020.1, read on the forward strand.
TATTAGAGGAGAGGAGTGAGAAGATGAGATGTATTAAAGGAGAGGAGTGAGGAGATGAGGTGTATTAGAGGACAGGAGTGAGGAGATGAGGTGTATTAGAGGACAGGAGTGAGGAGATGAGGTGTATTAGAGGACAGGAGTGAGGAGATGCGGTGTATTAGAGGACAGGAGTGAGGAGATGAGGTGTATTAGAGGACAGGAGTGAGGAGATGAGGTGTATTAGAGGACAGGAAAGAGGAGATGAGGTGTATTAGAGGACAGGAAAGAGGAGATGAGGTGTATTAGAGGACAGGAAAGAGGAGATGAGGTGTATTAGAGGACAGGAAAGAGGAGATGAGGTGTATTAGAGGACAGGAGTGAGGAGATGAGGTGTATTAGAGGACAGGAGTGAGGAGATGCGGTGTATTAGAGGACAGGAAAGAGGAGAGGAGGTGTATTAGAGGACAGGAAAGAGGAGATGAGGTGTATTAGAGGACAGGAAAGAGGAGATGAGGTGTATTAGAGGACAGGAGTGAGGAGATGAGGTGTATTAGAGGACAGGAGTGAGGAGATGCGGTGTATTAGAGGACAGGAAAGAGGAGAGGAGGTGTATTAATTTATAGGAGTGAGGAGAGGAGGTGTATTAGAGGACAGGAGTGAGGAGATGAGGTGTATTAGAGGACAGGAAAGAGGAGAGGAGGTGTATTAGAGGACAGGAGTGAGGAGATGAGGTGTATTAGAGGACAGGAGTGAGGAGATGTGGTGTATTAGAGGACAGGAAAGAGGAGATGAGGTGTATTAGAGGACAGGAGTGAGGAGATGAGGTATATTAGAGGACAGGAGTGAGGAGATGCGGTGTATTAGAGGACAGGAAAGAGGAGAGGAGGTGTATTAATTTATAGGAGTGAGGAGAGGAGGTGTATTAGAGGACAGGAAAGAGGAGAGAAGGTGTATTAGAGGAGAGGAGTGAGAAGATGAGATGTATTAAAGGAGAGGAGTGAGGAGATGAGGTGTATTAGAGGACAGGAGTGAGGAGATGAGGTGTATTAGAGGACAGGAGTGAGGAGATGAGGTGTATTAGAGGACAGGAGTGAGGAGATGCGGTGTATTAGAGGACAGGAGTGAGGAGATGAGGTGTATTAGAGGACAGGAAAGAGGAGAGGAGGTGTATTAGAGGACAGGAGTGAGGAGAGGAGGTGTATTAGAGGACAGGAGTGAGGAGATGAGGTGTATTAGAGGACAGGAAAGAGGAGATGAGGTGTATTAGAGGACAGGAAAGAGGAGAGGAGGTGTATTAGAGGACAGGAGTGAGCAGATGAGGTGTATTAGAGGACAGGAGTGAGGAGATGCGGTGTATTAGAGGACAGGAGTGAGGAGATGAGGTGTATTAGAGGACAGGAAAGAGGAGAGGAGGTGTATTAGAGGACAGGAAAGAGGAGATGCGGTGTATTAGAGGACAGGAGTGAGGAGATGCGGTGTATTAGAGGACAGGAAAGAGGAGAGGAGGTGTATTAATTTATAGGAGTGAGGAGAGGAGGTGTATTAGAGGACAGGAAAGAGGAGAGAAGGTGTATTAGAGGAGAGGAGTGAGAAGATGAGATGTATTAAAGGAGAGGAGTGAGGAGATGAGGTGTATTAGAGGACAGGAAAGAGGAGATGAGGTGTATTAGAGGACAGGAAAGAGGAGATGAGGTGTATTAGAGGACAGGAAAGAGGAGAGGAGGTGTATTAGAGGACAGGAAAGAGGAGAGGAGGTGTATTAGAGGACAGGAGTGAGGAGATGAGGTGTATTAGAGGACAGGAGTGAGGAGATGCGGTGTATTAGAGGACAGGAAAGAGGAGAGGAGGTGTATTAGAGGACAGGAAAGAGGAGATGAGGTGTATTAGAGGACAGGAGTGAGGAGATGAGGTGTATTAGAGGACAGGAGTGAGGAGATGCGGTGTATTAGAGGACAGGAAAGAGGAGAGGAGGTGTATTAATTTATAGGAGTGAGGAGAGGAGGTGTATTAGAGGACAGGAGTGAGGAGATGAGGTGTATTAGAGGACAGGAGTGAGGAGATGAGGTGTATTAGAGGACAGGAAAGAGGAGATGAGGTGTATTAGAGGACAGGAAAGAGGAGATGAGGTGTATTAGAGGACAGGAAAGAGGAGAGGAGGTGTATTAGAGGACAGGAAAGAGGAGAGGAGGTGTATTAGAGGACAGGAGTGAGGAGAGGAGGTGTATTTGAGAACCTGAGTAAGGGGATGAGGTGTACTTGAAGAGCTGAGTAAGGAGATGTGGTATGCTGGAGGACCTGTGTGTATGTACTTAGTTAATAAGAAAACAGAAAGTCCTAGATCACTGACACTGGAGACTCCTTCTATAATTGATAAATCCTTTCACAGAAACCTTCACCAAAAGGTGATATGCATTTATTTGTTATACCAACACACTTATTAATTTATTAACGAGCATTTTCATTATAGAAATATAGAATTTACTACCAGAAAGTGTGTAAGAGAAAGAAACATATAGTATTTATAGTATGGAATTGTTATTTTAAGCGAAATATAGCTCATTTCCATAAAAACTGAGGTGAAAAAACATAAACAGCAAGACAACCTACCATCCCATGAGGAAATATGTACAGATCACCTATTGACTCTTCTGAGCTGGCAAAAAGGGTGGAGGCTAAGAGACACACAAATCACACATAAACACACATAAATACACTAAACCACAGGTATTCAAAGCAAAGCTAAAAGGGGGCCTTGTTTATTTTCATGACACTACTAGTGACCTAAACACTGACAAATGGAAAATAAAAACAAGCCAGAAAAAAACTTGGAACACAACACAAATCTACATGTAACCATGTGTATGTAGGAAATTTGGCTTTGGATAAAAGTGTCTGATTAGAGGAAAGAACTGAGTAAAGGTTTAATAATTGGATAGAATTAACAAAGAACAACAAACACACTGCAGTGGTAAAGAATTTTAACTGATCTCTCAATGAATTCATTCATATTTGGTTTCAGGTTTTTTGGATGAACTTTAAACGATCTGGGTCATGGTCCCACCATGGATGACCAGTCATACCGGTCAAACACAGGACACAACCACACACCCCTTCAGACACTCACACACCCGTTCCCACCTTTTCGAATTATTTTATTCTGCCAAGTACATCTATATGTACAAGGTATTTGCATCACAAACAAGAGCATGACAGGTAACAATAAATAGGATGTTCAAAGCTTAAATTTAAAGTACTGTCAATGCAGAATATTCAGGAAGTGGGTGTGGTGCATGGGTCTGTTGATAACTGCTACAGCTCTGGGAAAGAAGCATTTTTTCGTGATGTGGGTCTTGTTTATACTGACTGAATGCACTTTCAAGAGGGTGATGAGAGTGTGTAGGGAGTGTCGGTTGAGATGATCTCATTGATTCAGTCTCACTTTAAAATAATTTAGGAGCTGAGCTCTAGTCTTCACACTTGAATCATGTTTATTCTTAGAGCTGCAAATAAGATTAAAATGATCGTTCTTAGAATTTTCACAAACTTGGGATTAAAATGACTCCGAGTGGATTTATACATACAGCCACAGTTTGTTAGATATACCAACTCTGGTCAGTAGGTCAAGTCAAGTCAAGAAGCTTTTATTGGCATTTCGACCATATATAGCTGACGCAGTACAGAGTGAAATGAAACGTTTCTTTAGGATTATGGTGCTACATAAAACAACACAGAGCAACATAGAACAAAGAACTAAGGACTAAAAAGTAATGACTTCTTGTTCTTGGAAATAAGGCCAATCATAGTGGTTTAACAGACATGCCACCAGACATGCAGTTGTTTGTGTATAGTACTAAAACGAAAAAGGGATGGCACATTTGTAGAGTAAAGAGTGGCTGAAGGTTGGATATTTGACCTCTTAGCCTCACAAACTGCTTCCTGTCTGAGAGAAACACAAGCCCTGGGTGCATCCAGGTGTTGATGGATGTAACAGAGAATCATGTTGATGTAAATTCTACCCCAAAAGCCATGTTAACTCTAATGGCTAACGGTCTATCATCTAACAAACTTCAGTTAAGATGATAAAATGACCTTAAGGTCTTGAGCATACATTAAAAGCTTTGTTGGAGTGCATTTTTTGATTTCTAATCTGAACCTACCTGGCAGTGGATTATTATTATATTATTATTATTATTATTATTATTATTATTATTATTATAAATAGTACTGGCACACAGTCTGTGTTTGCTAATGCACACGACTGCATCTTTTTATTGACTAAAAACAAAGTGGAAGAGCATGGCTTTGTACCAAAGATTTCGTTTGCAGATGGCGACATCTAGTGGTCACTATGTGCAACACAGACTCGTCCAGTCATGTACTGGGAAATTTTGAATCGTGTAATTTGTTACACTTACATTGACAAGAAAATGCTAAGTCTACATGAGTTAACAATTACGAATAATAATAATAATAATAATAATAATAATAATAATAATAATAATAATAATAATAATAATAATAATAATAAAGACAATTTAAATATTCTTTTTTATTTATTTTTATTTTTTTTTACTCATGTTTAGATTTTGTCACAAGGTGAAGCTAATTGCATGCAGCCTAAGCCATGCAGAGAGAGGTAAGAAAAAAACATAGGAATAGAATTGTGAAGAAATGATGATAAAAATGCGTTTCAACTGTACACGACTTGTTCGTGCTCAGGAAATCAACAACCCGCGATTCCGAAAAGTTCCACTAGATGGCGCCTAATTCACGTTTCGCCTTCAATTCAACAGAAGTGGGGAGTAGTAGCGTTTCAAAACATCCGGCGAGATTGAGGGGGGAAAAAATGGCAGAAAATAAAGCTCGCAATCATTGCAGCGTTCCTACATGCACCAATAATTCGAGCAGACAATCGTACTTGAGTTTTCACTCGTTTCCCACCGACGTGCACCTGAGAAAGAAATGGATTTGTGCTATTCGCCGGGATGAGGGCGAGCATTTTAAGATATTAAGAGGCAGCACGTATGTCTGTAGTCAGCATTTTAAAGAGTCGGACTACTCGAAAACAACTGGCCGTAAGCGCCTTAAACATGGGGCTGTGCCCTCACGGTTTCAATGGACAAATCCAGGATCTTTTGCAAGGCGCAATTATTTTGGCCTCAGAAAAGCCAGAAGTATGCGTGGGATGAACGCGGAGAAGCTGCCAGATCATGCCTACGCAGCGGTTTCGCCTCCTGCAGGTATAGGAGCTTATTAAAGCAGAGGTAGTTTTATAGCTGACTACTGCATATGTGCTGTTTCTATTGTGTACGTCTCAATTTCAAGTTTTAGTTCTGTAGCTTTTTAGGTAGTTTTAGTTCTAATATAGTTTTGAGGTTGTTTTAGTTCTGTAGTTTTGAGGTCGTTTTAGTTCTTCTGTAGTTTTGAGGTAGTTTTAGTTCTTCTGTAGATTTGAGGTTGTTTTAATTCTACTGTAGTTTTGAGGTCGTTTTAGTTCTACTGTAGTTTTGAGGTCGTTTTAGTTCTTCTGTAGTTCTGAGGTCGTTTTAGTTCTTCTGTTGTTTTTAGATAGTTTTAGTTGTTCTGTAGTTTTGAGGTAGTTTTAGTTGTTCTGTAATTTTGAGGTAGTTTTAGTTCTTCTGTAGTTCTGAGGTCGTTTTAGTTCTTCTGTTGTTTTTAGATAGTTTTAGTTGTTCTGTAGTTTTGAGGTAGTTTTAGTTGTTCTGTAATTTTGAGGTAGTTTTAGTTCTTCTGTAGTTCTGAGGTCGTTTTAGTTCTTCTGTTGTTTTTAGATAGTTTTAGTTGTTCTGTAGTTTTGAGGTAGTTTTAGTTGTTCTGTAATTTTGAGGTAGTTTTAGTTCTTCTGTAGTTCTGAGGTCGTTTTAGTTCTTCTGTTGTTTTTAGATAGTTTTAGTTGTTCTGTAGTTTTGAGGTCGTTTTAGTTCTTCTGTAGTTCTGAGGTCGTTTTAGTTCTTCTGTTGTTTTTAGATAGTTTTAGTTGTTCTGTAGTTTTGAGGTAGTTTTAGTTCTACTGTAGTTTTGAGGTCGTTTTAGTTCTTCTGTAGTTTTGAGGTCGTTTTAGTTCTTCTGTTGTTTTTAGGTCGTTTTAGTTCTACTGTAGTTTTGAGGTCGTTTTAGTTCTTCTGTAGTTCTGAGGTCGTTTTAGTTCTTCTGTTGTTTTTAGGTAGTTTTAGTTGTTCTGTTGTTTTTAGGTAGTTTTAGTTGTTCTGTAGTTTTGAGATAGTTTTAGTTCTACTGTAGTTTTGAGGTAGTTTTAGTTCTACTGTAGTTTTGAGGTAGTTTTAGTTCTACTGTAGTTTTGAGGTAGTTTTAGTTGTTCTGTAGTTTTGAGGTCGTTTTAGTTCTTCTGTTGTTTTTAGGTAGTTTTAGTTCTACTGTAGTTCTGAGGTCGTTTTAGTTCTTCTGTAGTTTTGAGGTCGTTTTAGTTTTTCTGTAGTTTTGAGGTTGTTTTATTTCTTCTGTATATTTGAGGTTGTTTTAATTCTACTGTAGTTTTGAGGTCGTTTTAGTTCTACTGTAGTTTTGAGGTCGTTTTAGTTCTACTGTAGTTTTGAGGTTGTTTTAGTTCTTCTGTTGTTTTTAGGTAGTTTTAGTTGTTCTGTAGTTTTGAGGTAGTTTTAATTTTGTAGTTTTTAGCTAGTTTTAGTTGTTCTGTAGTTTTGAGGTAGTTTCAGTTCCACTATAGTTTTGAGGTCATTTTAGTTTTGAGGTACTTTTAGTGGTACTGTATTATTAAATTATATAAATATAATATAACATTTCACATTTTAATATAAAATCAACCTTCAGGCGGAGACACATCAAGTTTATTGGGACACACTATCCACATGGACCAGAATTCTAGTGAAGAATTTGAGAGGATCATTGTCAAAGAGGAAGAACCCGAAGACAAAGACAACTTCTGTAAAATACCAGAAAACACTAATTTGCTTTTATTTTGGTGTTTCATAATTTGTAATTAAAACATATATGCTCAAACTACAGCTGTAGACACGTCTGGTTCTGTGGGATGTGCAATCGCTGTTGACCAGCTGAATGAAGAGTTTCTGAGGATCACTGTAAAAGAGGAAGAACCTGAAGATGAAGAGTACCAGGGTAAGACAGCAGAATGCACTACTATTATTCCAGTGTTTTATCTTGTCCTTGAAAAATCTAGCCATGGGGGTCACAGTCCAGTGACTTCTGTGCCGGTCCCAAGCCCGGATAAATAGAGAGGGTTGCGTCAGGAAGGGCATCCGGCGTAAAACATTGCCAAATTTAACCATGCGAATCGTCAGTACGAATTTCATACCGGATCGGTCGAGGCCCGGGTTAACAACGACCGCCATCGGCGCCGTTGACCTACAGGGCGCCGGTGGAAATTGGGCTACTGTTGGTCGAAGAAGTAGAGGAGGGAGGAGAGTGCACAGACAGAGAGAGAAGAGGAAAGGTAAGAGTGTAGGACTGAGAATAGGAACTCTGAATGTTGGTACTATGACAGGGAAAGGTAGAGAGCTGGCTGATATGATGGAGAGAAGGAAGGTGGATATACTGTGTGTACAGGAGACCAGGTGGAAGGGTAGCAAGGCTCGTAGTATAGGAGCAGGATTCAAGCTGTTTTATTATGGTGTGGATAGTAAGAGAAATGGGGTAGGTGTGGTCCTGAAGGAGGAGTTTGTGAGGAATGTCCTGGAGGTGAAGAGAGTGTCAGACAGAGTGATGAGTCTGAAGTTAGAGATTGAAGGGGTGATGTTGAATGTTGTTAGTGGTTATGCCCCACAGGTAGGTTGTGAGTTAGAGGAGAAAGAGAGATTCTGGAGTGAATTAGATGAGGTGATGGAGAGTATTCCCACGGGTGAGAGAGTGGTGATAGGAGCGGATTTTAATGGACATGTTGGCGAGGGGAACACAGGTGATGAGGAGGTGATGGGCAAGTTTGGAGTTAAGGAAAGGAACCTTGAAGGACAGATGGTAGTGGACTTTGCTAAGAGGATGGACATGGGTGTGGTTAACACTTATTTTCAGAAGAGGGAGGAGCATAGAGTGACTTACAAGAGTGGAGGTAGGAGAACACAGGTAGACTACATTCTATGTAGAAGAGGCAATCTGAAAGAGATTAGTGACTGTAAAGTGGTAGTGGGAGAGAGTGTAGCCAGACAGCATAGGATGGTGGTGTGTAGGATGACTTTGATGGTCTGTAAGACGAAGAGGTCAAAGATAGAGAAGAAAACCAAGTGGTGGAAGCTGAAAAAGGAGGAATGTTGTGAGGAATTTAGACAGAAGTTGAGGCAGGCTCTGGGTGGTCAGGTAGTGCTGCCAGATGACTGGGAAACTACAGCAGAAGTGATCAGGGAGACAGGGAGAAAGGTGCTGGGTGTGTCATCTGGAAGGAGGAAAGAAGATAAGGAGACTTGGTGGTGGAATGAGGAAGTTCAGGATAGTATCCAGAGGAAGAGGTTAGCCAAGAAGAAGTGGGACATGGACAGGACTGAAGAGAATAGACAGGAATACAAGGAGTTACAGCGCAGAGTGAAGAGGGAGGTGTCTAAGGCCAAGCAGAAGGCATATGAAGAGTTGTACACTAGGTTAGACACTAGAGAAGGAGAGAAGGACTTGTACAGGTTAGCTAGGCAGAGGGATCGAGATGGGAAGGATGTGCAGCAAGTTAGAGTTATTAAGGATAGAGATGGAAGGGTGCTCACAAGTGAGGAGAGTGTACAGAGGAGATGGAAGGAATACTTTGAGGAGCTGATGAATGAGGAAAATGAGAGGGAAAAAAGAGTAGAAGGGGTGAACTCTGTGGAAGAGAAAGTAGATAAGATTAGAAAGGATGAAGTCAGGAAGGCTTTGAAGAGGATGAAAAGTGGGAAGGCAGTTGGTCCTGATGACATCCCGGTGGAGGTCTGGAAGTGTCTGGGAGAGGCAGCAGTGGAATTTTTAGCTAGTTTGTTCAACAGGGTTTTAGAGAGTGAGAGGATGCCTGAGGAATGGAGAAGAAGTGTGTTAGTGCCGATCTTTAAGAATAAGGGTGACGTGCAGAGTTGCAGTAACTATAGGGGGATAAAGTTGATGAGCCATACAATGAAGGTATGGGAAAGAGTGGTGGAAGCTAGGTTAAGGAAGGTAGTGGAAATTTGTGAGCAGCAGTATGGCTTCATGCCCAGAAAGAGCACAACGGATGCAATTTTTGCTCTGAGAATTTTGATGGAGAAGTATAGGGATGGTCAGAAGGAGTTGCACTGTGTGTTTGTAGACTTGGAGAAAGCGTATGACAGGGTGCCAAGAGAAGAGCTGTGGTACTGTATGAGGAAGTCAGGAGTAGCGGAGAAGTATGTCAGAGTGGTGAAGGACATGTATGAGAGGAGCAGGACAGTGGTGAGGTGTGCTGTAGGTCAGACAGAGGAGTTCAATGTGGAGGTGGGACTGCATCAGGGATCGGCTCTTAGCCCCTTCCTGTTTGCTATAGTGATGGACCAGTTGTCAGAGGAGGTCAGACAGGAGTCTCCTTGGACAATGATGTTTGCAGATGACATTGTGATCTGTAGTGAGAGCAGGGAGCAGGTGGAGGAAAACCTGGAGAGGTGGAGGTTTGCGCTGGAGAGAAGAGGAATGAAGGTCAGTCGTAGTAAGACTGAGTACATGTGTGTGAATGAAAGGGAGGGAAGTGGAACAGTAAGGTTACAGGGTGAAGAGGTGAAGAAGGTACAGGAGTTTAAGTACTTGGGGTCAACAGTCCAGAGTAATGGAGAGTGTGGGAAAGAGGTAAAGAAGCGAGTGCAGGCAGGTTGGAATGGGTGGAGAAAGGTGTCGGGAGTTCTGTGTGATCAGAAAATATCAGTGAGAATCAAGGGGAAGGTGTACAGGACAGTGGTGAGACCAGCCATGCTGTATGGTTTAGAGACAGTGTCACTGAGGAAGAGACAGGAGTCAGAGCTCGAGGTAGCAGAGCTGAAGATGTTGAGGTTCTCTTTGGGAGTGACAAGATTGGACAGGATTAGGAATGAGTACATCAGAGGGACAGCTCATGTTGGACGTTTGGGGGACAAAGTTAGGGAGGCCAGATTAAGATGGTTTGGACATGTTCAGAGGAGGGACAGTGAGTACATTGGTAGGAGAATGTTGGACATGGGGCTGCCAGGCAGGAGGCAAAGAGGAAGGCCAAAGAGGAGGTATATGGATGTAATAAATGAGGATATGAAGCTAGTGGGTGCAAGGGTTGAGGATGCAGAAGATAGGGATAGGTGGAGAGAGATGATTCGCTGTGGCGACCCCTGAAGGGAAAAGCCGAAAGAAGAAGAAGAGTATCTTGTCCTTGAAAGTATTTAAATGATCAAACTTCAGGTGGAGCCACATCAAGTTTGGAGGGAACTGATATCCCCGTGGACCAACAGAACGGCAAATACGAGATGAACCCTGTGAAAAATGAACCCAAAGATGACAGCTATCTCTGTAAGAATACACTATATAGCATATATGTTATTAAACCTAAATAACCTGAATTTACTATACTTGTGGTCATAATGATTTATTATTTCTAAGAGCAACATCTACAATAATAGTTATAAAATTTTAATACTATTTTACAACAGTACGTCCCTCATACTGTGCATTTTACCAAATGCAGGTTTAAAAAAAGTACCTGGAGCTTATGGCTGCTTTGTTTAAGAGATATGCCAAAATATAAATTGTTGTGCATTAGCGCCCCTTTCAGGTTGACCGGTTTATCTTATTTACCTGTGTAACTACTGACCAAAAGAATAGAATTTTGTCTATAGTTTCACCCAAATTTTAGTTTTCGAGTTCTAAGGTTTCGGTTATAAGGTTAGGTTCCATAAAAAATGCTTTGAAACCAAAATTTGACGCCATATAATACTAGTCTTGCTTTAAGCCTAGTGTATATTATTGTGCGAATGATACCATAACATGAAATGACAGCAGTCTGGGCAGTTGTTATGACTGATGGCCAACAAAGCAGACTGTAAACTGTGCTCTGTGGAAATATCAAGAGAATGAACTACAGCATTTTTGTACAACACAAGTGATCTCAAATCTTTATACTGTTAAAACAGTATCGTTACTTGAGAGGTTGCAAGGGTGACTGACCCGAATATCGTAGAGCCGTTTCTGCGAGCATGGCCATTAAAATGACAGCAAGGTGCTGTGAATCATACATGCACACACGCACACACATGCACACACACACACACACACACACACACACACACAGAGCAATGAAGTGAGAGTCTCTTGTCTACACTTTGCTTGTGGTTCAGGATGCATCTTTACACCACCTTGCACTCATTTCTCGCTGATACTGCTCTGTGGAAAAATGCCATAACATCATACAGAGAGTTCACTATCTGCATCACACATCAGATTATTTTAGGAGATATGCGGTACTAATATAACGAGGTATGAAAAGACATCTAAACGTTAGGTGTATGTCAGATTGGATTGATTATTGTGCATACAGGTTGTGTGGGTTTGCAGGGTCCAAAATGATTGAAGTTTTAGGAACCAGCACCTGCTTAACTTCATATTTAAAAGATTTATATAAAAGGCAGAATCAGATCTCACAGAACCACGGACTTCCAAAACATCACGGATAGAGATTTCTGAAATTTCATGGAAATTCCTAATTGACATGTGGTGTTTCATTGATCGCTATCTTGCTGTGGACACCTTTCACTTGTTAATGATTGGCTATTGTTTTCAGAGCGTAGGAGCAAAATGAAGACTTGAATATAGCCCTGGAATTACTAGCAGACATTTTTAAATATTTAACAATATATATGTCTTTAGCAAGACATGACTCATTTTATGTTAGCAGATATGGATTACCATGGCTAACATGTATTACTTGCATCAAATTTACACACATTTTGGTTTTGTACTTAATTTTATAAATTTGAAACATAAGCCAATTGATAGCCATAAAGCAATGGATGCTATAAAAACTTTTTTAAAAGTGTTTTCAGCTTACTTTTTCCACTTTATGAAATATCATTAAAAATGTAACTCAGCAAGACCAAATATGGAAAACCAAAAAATCTTAGATAGAACTAGTTGTATGCAAATACTGTATTGGATACACGCAAACTTTCCCTTTAAGCATGTAAGAAATTATTAGTTGGTAACAAAACGAAGAACCAGTAGCCTTAAAATTGCAAAAAAGTTGTTTCTCACTTGGATTATAGCTGTGGCAAATCATGAACGAACTCGCATCTGGAAAAATGATGCGAACAGAACCATGAAGCGTGATGAAGTTTAGTCAAAATGAATATTTAAAGTGATAATAGTGGACTGATAGAATGGTGTTAAGTCTAGTTGCTGTGGATTTTATGTCCAGGTGATGGATTGTAGTGTGACTTTTATAAGGAGCTTAATTAACATTTCTTCTAAATCAGATTGCTTGTGCAGAAGGAATTCGGCTATTTCTGCACCAGCAAATAATGAGCAAGGTGATGAGACAGCAAGTCCAGTCAGCAGCCTTGACCTCCTCAAACAACTGATCTCTGCTCAGAATATTATGTCTCGTCAGCTTGCTACTCTCTTGTCCCGAATCACTGAACTGATTTGCTTCTCAAGGATGTTTTGAACAAGATGTGGCAGCACGGGACTGAAAAGAGCCTACAAGAGTTCTAAAGAGGCATTTGCTGTAAGTTTCTTTTCATCTAGCTGTAAATATTACATGATTTACACACAAGTTCATTTTGATGTGCTATTGGTTATTTGTTGATGCAGAAGCCTACTGAAATTGATCTTTAGGATAGTAAAAACTGATATTTATGCTTACATTGAATCAATGCCCTTTACAATCTAACTTATTTTAACAGGAAGCTGCAAGACTCCTACACAATACAGGAATGAAAAATCCTGAAAAATGTGATCTACAGACTGGGTAAGATTCACTGTTTACTTCCAGCAACTTCTAACAAGCTGGATTTTGTGTAATTGTAATTGTGTAACTGAGGAATCACGTAAGGTAACATAATATAAAATGTTTCTACAGAATCAACTGCCTACATAATCAGGCAGTCATGACAAATCTCTTTGCAGATGCCTTATGAAAGGTAACATTTATTTGCAGTGAAATTTATCCAGTTTATTTTTGTGAATAATCGGAACTTGCCATGGTTAAGACTTGCTTTTAAGAATGTAAAATGAGATACAGATCAAGGTCTAATCTCACGAATACAGACTTTGTTGTAAATTAGGCATAAGGGGAAACATCCCAGGCTAAAGTAGACACTTTCAAAGTGGTCAAACCAGTTATTTCCCGTTTCTACTTAAATATCGAGTTTTCTATAATTTTCTGTTAAACACTTAATAATGTAATAGCTGCCCATGTACTTATGCTGCACAAAATCTAGCTTGCTGCCAAAATGATCTGCTTTCCAGAAATGTAGCTGTTTAAGTAGAAGTTCGTTGTAGTTCATTTTCTGACCCAGCAATATACCACAACACATCACTTCACTAGAAGCAGTGTAGCACATGACTGTGATTAACCACTCCCAGATGCTAAACTTTGGGCCTAATTTGCTTACATATTTTTTTCCTGATATTTGTATTTCGGGCACAGATTTTTAAAATTATTTAAAAACCCCCACAAATAAACCCCAACAACTAATGTTACATCTATACAATTTAAATGTGTGAAAATACATATAGGTTTGTCAGCTTCCAAGCTTCGTTTGTAGGGTGATATTGAACTATTCTTGATTACAGTGGAATCTCTGCATACGAATGCTCTCCATTAGGAATTTTCTCCATTAGAAAGCCAAGCGAAGCAAGTTTACAAATTCATTTATTGTTTTCTGTCAGTGAAAGCTGTTTCAAAAACGTTAACCCATGATACCAATGTATGTCTTCAGTATGCGTTCAAAAACTGCGTGATTTTTCAGGCATTTATTTGTTGACAGATTGGTGGCATGGGTGATCTGTTCTATTTTTAGCCCAAGCTTGGTGGCTAAAAAGCTTCCTTTTGAGGACCCTTGACACTTGGAAATTGGTTATATTGGTAATATTTTTGGGTGGCTGGAACGGATCTGCATTTACATTATTTCTTATGGGAAATTTTGTTTTGCAATACAAATATTCGCCTTTAAAACTTACCACCAGAACGAATTAAATTTGTATACGAGGTTCCACTGTACTTATTTTTTTGTTCTTGCATAACACAAGATTATTCTTTATTTAAATATTATTTGGTGAACCCTTCTTTCTTTACATAGTAAATGGAGGCATGAAATGCCACTGCAAATGAAATGTCGACTTGAGGTTTTCTTCACAATTCTCAAGTTCCTTCCCCATCTACTGAGTGATGGCAAATCAGCATGGATGTGCAGAGCATCAGAAATATCCAAAGTAAAAGTTCTTGGCTTTAAATGATTACAGTTATACTGTACATACACATATTAGCTTTAGATCAGGAGTCTCTAACCTTTTTTCCTCTGAGAGCTACTTGTGTTATATTATTAGTACCATTTATTTACCTACCTTATTGCCATAAACCAAACCAGCTGAATAAGAAAAATGTTAATATTGAACTGTCATATTTTGCAATAAATCAAGCAGCATATTAGTTGTTGAGTCGAGTTAACTGATTTAACAAAACTGGATTTGCTGTATAGATTTATCAGTTATTATTGTCCGATTTCATTAATTCACATCGATTCTGGGCTAGTTTCAGGTCTGCTCTCATATTTGTTCATTTAAATGAGTTAAATTAATCCTCCAGCACTACTACTGCAAGCTTCTCATATTTTTACATTGGTTTAAGCATTTTTCCCCTTTTGTCACGAAAGAACTGAAACTGGAAGAACTTATTGCTTAGCTCAGTCACACAATACGTGAAGGAAACCTACCTCAAATTTGCTGCACAAAACAGTCAGAGAAGGAAAAGAGTATATTAAAAATTGATTAATGTTACACAAACAATATAAAATCAATGTTATTTAAAAGTATCTTTAATGTTATCTTTTGCAGTAACTGAGACCAACAGCTTTCAGACTTAAGATGAAAGTGTGAACAGGAAGACTGAGGACTGCAAAGGAGACTGGAGGCCGACTTACACACTTATGGTGCTAAATATCACAATGTAGTATAAATGTTGTCTATTGGAAATATTAAAAATGCCTTATTCCTGGTTTCTACTCTGTGATTTCTACTCCTAATTAAAAAAAGGAAAACACTTACTGTTATTATTGGAAGTCTTATCATCACAACCATAAGTGATTCTTCCACAAACTGTTATCACAAACCATTTGCTGTAGCATTAACATTTCCCTTCACTTAAACTAAGAGGTCCAACTCAAACATCCACAAAGACATGGTTTACCGGAATTAGTGTAGAAGAACTTGAGTGGCCTGCTCAAAGCCATGACCTCAAATCCACTCACAACTTAGCGATGAAGTGGAATGCTGTGTATGTGCTCACTAATGCTCTTAAGGCCACGCTCTGAAATCTAGTTGAAAGCCTTCTAAGAAGAGTAGGGGGAATTATAAAAGCAACTCATAAAATTCTTCTAAAAAGTCTTAAATATGATTTTCCTATTTTTGTCTTTCTTTCTTGCTTTCTTCCTTTCCCTCCAGTCTGTGAGCACTGCCGAACAGCCTTCATCAACAAATGTGAGGTTCATGGTCCAGCACTCTTCATCCCTGATACTCCTGTTCCGGTGGGGTGCATTGATCGAGCCAGACAAACCCTGCCCCATGGTCTAGAGCTTCAGATGTCTGCTATTCCCAATGCAGGTCTGGGAGTGTTTAATAAAGGAGAGACTGTTCCAGTTGGTGCTCATTTTGGGCCTTATGAGGGAGACGTGGTGGACAGAGAGGAAGTGATAAACAGTGGATACTCTTGGGTGGTGAGTTAGAATTACAAGTTTAAGAAACATTGATCAGATTAATTTAGATGATAGAGGTTTTTTTTTTGACAATTATGTCACTGATCACTAATATTTGGCTTAGATTTTCAAAATTGACCAGTTCTGGTCATATGGTAGAACTGCTACAACAGTGGGTTCTCAAAAAATTTTGGACCCCTTTAACTCAACACTTTAATTGATTCATTCAATGAATATAGTGCAGCTGTTTAAATATTAGGTCTTCCTGAAACATTATGTACATTTTTGTCCATATTTCCACAGGTGATTATATTTGATCCGAAAGAATTATTTAACACAAAGTTATAAGCAGTTTATGCAACATTATCTATAATTTAAGCTTGCACGCTTGTAAAATGTAAAAACAACAACAACTTTTTTTATAGATAAAGAGAAACACCGGATGTGAAAAATACATCGATGGCAAGAGAGAACTGCATTCAAACTGGATGAGGTAGGAAATCCCCTGCCAACAGTTTGGTTTTTGATATCGCTTATTGTTTAGTTTGGTTTAAACCCACGACTTCCTGTGACTCATCATTGTCTTATTCAGGTTCTATTGTTTTTTCTCGTCTCAGGTATGTGAATTGTTCCCATAACAGTGAAGATAACAATCTTGTGGCATTTCAGTATCGTGGCAGGATTCTGTACCGTTGCTGTCGACCCATACATCCAGGACAGGAGCTTTTGCTGTGGTATGAAGAGGAGTACGCCAGACACCTCGGCCTTATGTTCGACGACTTCTGGAACATAAAGAGCTCCTTAAATGGTTATGACCAAAAATTCTAATTATTTAATTTTTAAGCTGAGCTTAATCTCAAGATTTAGCTGTTTGCGTTGCTGTATTTCTGACCATGAATGAAATGAGGTCATTTTCAGCACTACACACCCTCAGCTGATTTTTTTGCGTTTTGGTTTGTTACATTATGTGAACCAAAACAGATTGCAAACGACCCAAGAATACCAATTTCTCTCTCTGACTAAAAGTGAAATGTGAATACACCCTAAAAGGGACTTCATACAAAACATTTGCAAGCATGTGCCTTCTATACTGAGACCACAGGTTTTCAGTGTTGCTCTAATTTAGAGGCTGTGGTGGCCATTGCTGATTAAAACATTTTAGCCACAAGATGGTGTGTCATTCAGTTATTTTATTACTTGTAAAGCTGTGAAGTGAAGCAAAGTACCTAAACTTCTCTGTATCACCTATAAAAATGCCACAAATATATGATAAAAATCCAGCATTCAAAAATAATTTGCCTTGTTATGAGTAATCTGAGCTAAATAATTTCTCTCTGGCATTAGTGTAGTCTGTTAACAATAGGGTTTGGTTGCTAAGCAACATACTGGTCAAAGATTTGGGTGTTTTATAGAAAGAATACCTGCTTAAGTTGAAGTTTATTAGTTTTGTGTGTGTTTTGATCATTTTAAACTCAAATTTAGCTCAACCAATCGAAGCAGCATGCCCAGTTGAGCTTCATGTTGTTCTATATATTCGATTATGTTGTTCTATACATTTGTTGTAGATTATATGGAATTTCAATTGCTTTATTTCATTCTCTGTTTCAGCAAAGAGCAATTCTTTTTACTGCTCGTGGTGTCCTCTTTTCTATACATCTGAAATTCACCTCGGCGAACACATCAAGAAACGCCACTGCGAGGAAGTCAAGACGCCGCAGAAAACAGCCGAGACACCGAGCTCGATTAGTCAACAAACGCTATCTGGTCCACGCTTCATGAATACCTCAGATGCCCCGATTCAGAAAAAAGTCTTCCAGTGTTCAGAATGTGAAAAGAGTTTTTCTCACCAGAGTAATTTCCAAATACACACGCGCGTTCACACTGGAGAGAAGCCATATCAGTGTTCGGAGTGTGGGAAAAGTTTCACGCAGCAGAACAATCTTCAGTCGCATCAGCGCATTCACACAGGCGAGAAGCCGTACCGGTGTTCGCAGTGCGGGAAGAGCTTCAATCGAGAGGATAACCTGCGAATTCATCGCCGCATCCACACAGGAGAAAAACCGTACTGCTGCGGAGTCTGTACCAAGAGTTTTGCTCACAGGAGCGCTCTTCAGATACACCACCGTGTCCACACTGGAGAGAAGCCGTATCAGTGTCCGCAGTGCGCGAAGAGTTTTACTCAACTGACTCATCTGCAACAACACAAGCTCACACACAACAGGGAAAAGCCGTACCAGTGTCTTAGCTGCAGGAAGTGTTTTACTCAGCAATGCTACCTCCAAGCACACCAGCGCATTCACACGGGAGAGAAGCCGTATTGCTGTACGCAGTGCGGGAAGACTTTTACTCACCAAAGCACCCTGCGGCGACATGGCCGCGTTCACACCGGAGAAAAACTGTATCAGTGCTCGCAGTGCGCAAAGAGTTTTTCTCATAAGAGTACTTTCCAAATACACCAGCGGACTCACACGGGAGAGAAGCCGTGCGAGTGTTCAGAGTGCGGGAAACGTTTTACGCATCAACAAGCCCTGCTCCCCCCTACACCCAAGGGGGGGCACTCCCCCAAACCCGGGGGAGAGAAGCCGTATCACTGTTCTGAGTGTGAGAAGAGTTTTCGTAGTCAGAGTCATCTCCAAAGACACCAGCGCACTCACACGAGAGAGGAGACGTATCACTGCTTGCATTGTGGGCGGAGCTTCTGTTACGCAAGTACGTTTAAGACACACAAGTGCGTTGGCATGGAGCGGTCAGCTGCTCTCTAGTAAAATCATGAAATCTAATATCAAAGTGGTATTTTTGGATTTTCAGAACTTTACAAAGCATTTGTTTTAACACATTATTTTTTAAACATTTGTAGTAATTCAACTGACGTAACGGTGCAGCTGGTAGATTCACTACCTCTCACCCCCAGGGTTCCTGGTGTGACCCTGAACTCAAGTTACAGTATGTGTTCTTCTTATGTCCGTCTGGATTATTTTACATGTTCTCCAGTCTCTTTCTGTCTTCCACTAACAAGTCAGTAGACAGATTGCGTCAAATGACCACCACATCCCTCTAGCCCATAACAGTTCACTATGATTTTCTCACATCACCTCCTATGGGTAATTTTCCACTCCATACATCAGACCATGATACTAGAGGAACTACATAAGGGTGTCACATGTAATACAAACGGAAATCTTGCTGCTGTTTTTGTCACAGTGCCACAAATTCAAAGTTTTAAGATTTCAGAAAGTGAAAAAAGCGTTTTTTCTATCATCCATTCAGATGGCAAGTGAGAAAAATAAAAACAAGGCAAAATCTGGTTGAAAAAAAGTAAAATAAAAATGAGTGAAGAAGATTTATAACATGTTGAATAGAAAATATTTCATAGCCAATATTCCAATATTTTAATGTTGGTAGTAAATATTCTCCTTAACTGTGGTTACAGCTAAGCCACACAAACAGCTCCAGTTTTCTTGAGTTTCTTCCTTTAAAGCCAAAGAGAAAGAAATTAATAATAATTTATTATTATTATTATTATTATTAAATACATTTAATTAGTTTTTTATTTAATTGTTGGACTTTGGAAGAAAAGATGCAGAGTAAAATAAAATTGGATTCATACAAAAATATTGACTCATATTTTTGAGTTTTTATTTTGTAGAAAGTCACACTTCATTTATCAGAACATAAATGGATATAGTGCTACAAAATACTGAAGATAAAATGGAGCAGTTTAGTGAGTGGAACAAATTCAAACAGCATCGAACAGTAAATAATGTTTATTTTATGGTCACATTTAACACTTTTCAACAGCAAAGGTGTTAATATATGATGTGCAAATTTGTTCAGTGCTTGAGGACCTACAACTTTACATGCTCAACTCAGAGGAAGTGTTGATGTAATGTATGAACTGTACATGTGCGCCACTAGGAGTTTGATTTTTTCCTTAAAAAATCTGGTTGATTGAGCCAGCTTCAGTGCACCACTAAGCTTTTGGTATGTTAAATAAAGTTTCAGTCCAAGGCTACAACAATCTGGTTGGTTGTTCTTGCTCAATTACCAGTGTATAGCAAAGAAAAAAAGCATTTTAGATATAATTCATCATGCATGAGCATCACAGTTATCAATTTCATTCAAGAATCTATTCTATATCTGTCCTCATAAGCACCCTTGAAATGAATTCACTTGTTTTGATTAATGAAAAAACCAACCTAAAAGTAATAATACTACTAGTAATACTAATAGTACCAGAATTTATGTGAGGCATTCTCCATAAGTCTCTTGTCTTTATAAACAGGTAAAGCATCTATAAAGAAATAATGTGATTTGTTCATTAACTATGACTGTATGTTTAGTGCATTCCTTGTGGTGTACTTTTTGGCTTCCTTTCCAAGTCCATGGAAACCACAATTGGGAGTGAAATCACTTCTGACCAGTCCCCTGAACTGCCTCCTCTTCTGAGTCACTGGAGCCAGAACACAACTGTGATGAATAGCAGCATTTGTGGAAAACTCTGCAAACTTGCGCCACCTGAAAAACAGTATTTTTCCCGAAAAGAAAAAATGAACAGAATATGGACGTAAATAACCAGGAAAAACAAAGAGATCTTTACATTTTTGTTTTCATGGCATGTTATGAAATGAAATGAACCTACCATTTCCTCTTGGTGTCACTGTTCTTGTTTTTGCAGCTATATTGGGATAAAAAAAAAAATTATAGTATAGTCTCCGTATGCTAATTAATATTGTATAATGATATTTAATATAAATATAGAATTATTGTATATCATGATGCAGGTCCTGATTTTGTTTATTTAGCTATGTATTAGGCGTATACCAATATCTGTATTTGGGTTTTAACTGGAAAACCCAGTCGTTTTTGTTTGTCCCTGATTTTATTTGGTTCTGTGTCAATATCTAGCAATGCAATTTAAAACCTCTGTAAAATCCTGTAAAAAACAACAACCAGTGGACAGTTTTACTCTCTAGCAGATTTCTAGTAAACCTGGTAGCCTTTCTTAAAACACTGACTAGTGCACCGCCTATTCGTATCTGTATTTGTATCTTGTTAGAATATTCCGGATTTTTTTTATTCACTCATTTTCATCAGTAACCACTTTGGACTTTTCAGAGTTGCTGTGGATCTGTAAATTATACCAGGAACACTGAGTTTGGAATAGAATGAGAAACCAGTCCATCTTCCAGCTTTTTTAGGTAAATTGGCTAATTGTAAAAAGTCTAATCATTGGCTTAATTGAAGAAACTGGTTATCTTGAGCCAATCTACAGATAACATTAGCCAGCTTTACATTTTTTGTTTTATTATACAGATTTGTTTAAATTGAACAGTAATATATAAAGTTCTGGTTTTAAGACAAAAATAAACATTACATCAAGTAACATTTTCTATGCTATGCAACATTTGCTACATTCTGCCATTACAAATCATAAGACCAATATCTCAGATTTCCCAGACCAGACCGAGTTTAAAAGTACATCAAATACATTTGTAAATCTAACCATCGATGGTGAAGGTTGTCTCCATGCCGGCGTGGATGTGGTCTGTCACATGGCAATGAAGGAGCCACGTTCCAGGAGTTCCTGCTACCAGTTCCACGGTCTTAAACGTCCCAGGGAACAAGTCGTAGACGTCGGCTCTGTGGGGGTAATTAGGTCTGAGAGAGGAGAGAAGAGATATTAATTACAGTGTACAAAAAAAAGAGAAAAAGTTGTGTATATAATACGGAAATATAATTAAGTAAATGCGTACCTTGTATATAAAGCTCTGAGCGTGAAAGTGCACTGTGTGCATATCTATCTCGTTTCCCAATCCCATTAAGTACCATTCAGTCTTATCCCCTTGCGTCATCCTCAAACCATGCAGGTTAGCATACAGCTTTCCATTAATACCTGATCAGCGCATGGAGAAAAATGATATCATTAGAAATCATTTAAATTCCTCTTGTATAGCGCTTTTAAGATACAACACAGTGTAAACCAGATGTCACAGTAAAAAAAAGCCCAAAAGACTAGGGTTTATTATATCGATTGAATGTACTTTTTGGCTAAAAGTGACTAACCGTGCATCATGTTACTCTCGGTAAATCCTTCGTCGTGTTTGTCGAATGTTTCTGGGTTCTTGTGCAGGTATGTTTCTATATTCTCCTCAAAGATACCATGACTCATTTTCGTCAAACACCATGAAGAGCAGAGCGAATTCCTTATCCACGTCTGTCCGACGTCTGTCTTTGTCTAGAGTCTCTTTACGACACACGACCAATGGTCCAACCAGGCCACTTGCCAAATCCTGTCCCGGTTCACCAGACAACAAAAAATTTGATAAACATCAACATGCAATGTTTTCCTTGAATAGAAAAGAATACACACTTTAAAAACAAGCATTGCTTCCATAACAAACAGTGGCCTCCACTGCAGTGTTAGTCAATGTCTGTTGTACCTTGACGAAATCAGCTGAGGAATAGTAAGCGAAGGTTATACACTTAGGATCGGTGCGTCCAGGACCTGAACTGATAGTCCAGTTATACCTCATAACCTTACCTAGAACACACACAAACATGCATATTATTTAGCATTCAAAGTATGAATGCAATGTATCCGAGAATATTGTTAATCATTAGTAATAGATTTCTGTAGTTTACCAGGAGAAACAGGTGCAAGATGTTGCTCACTGGTCTTCACACCATGAGCATGAACTGAATATGGCCTTGTGGCTTTGTTCTTAAACACAACCTGCACCCTCTCGCCAACCTCCACCCTGAGAATCGGACCTGCAAAAAACAACAAAGTAAAAAAAACCTACACTTTCCATTCTTGCTGGGGTCGCGCCATCAAGGAAACATCTGTAGACCAGCGACAGTGGTGTATCTTCCAAAGATTGACCTTAGCGATAAGATAATCAACCCCAGAGGTACGAGCCAAACATGCTAATCATAATCTAGTATTAATGATAAATAATAATAATAATAATAATAATAATAATACGCTGCAATACAGTCGAATTCCTGATTATTTCTTAATCACTACATAGAGTACTGTGGTATTGTAAAGCATGACAAATTACATTTATTTGATATTTTTACATTATTTATTATTATTATTATTGTTTTTTTTTTGATATTTTACAAATGTAAAAATATGCAAGCTTTCTCCTACATCATTTGAAAGAACTTTAAGGAGCAAAAATTTTTTGTTTATGTTCACTAAAAATATAAAAGTAGAATAGAAACATCTTTATATTTTAATGTTTTTTTTTTTTTTTGGTTTTGAGTCATTAAAAACATTCAACGTTCAAATAGTATTCACAAAGTAAAAACAGTGTGTATTGTACCCAAAATGCCTAGATGCTCTTCGTTAGGACCTCTGAGCTTCTTGGTTGTAAAGGTGTCATCTGTGTACTGGCGGTACACCACCTTTCTGTATTCAGGGCCAATCCCGTTCTCAGTTTTACTGAGGAAAACTTTTCCAGGGCTGGGAAAGGAGAAGGAAATAGAGAGAAATATCAAATAATGTGAAAATAATGTTGCACACACAGTATTTGAATCCTAGTGACCAACACTGACCTTTCACTTAAAGTAGCGGTATGTTTTTCCAACTCCCATGTCCGGTTTGGGGCGTAGTTCCACAACACTTCTTCGGCAGCCAAATAGAAATATACATCAGGCTGGAAGGTTGTAATCTCTGATTCAGGGTTCTGGCTCTGTGTGCAGCTTTTGACTGTGTAGAACTGGCGCATGCCAGCACGGTAGTGATCAGTTGTACGACAGCTCAGCCCAAAAACACCTAGAGTCAAAGAGAAGATTCATTCATCAGCAGATTCAAATGAATTGATGAAGGTGTCATTTCAGTTGAACAAAGGTGGTGTACCTTGGGTTTAAATCTGAATACAGATACAGATATGGATATTTGGAGCACTAAACTGGTCCAGATAACAGCAATATTTCTATCATAAACGTTTTCATTATTGCCATTTAATCTTGATATTTGTGTGTTGTTTATATATATAAAGCTTGAAGCTAGATTACCTTTGTTGTCTGGTTTCATGGAGACAGTGACACTGGTGTGAGGAAACAGGCTAAGTGTGTCGTGTGTAGTGCCTTCCCGCTGAAATGTGTTTCCCTGGAAATAAATGCCGTGGAGATCCACCTCTGTGCCCAAGCCTAGCATGTGCCACACAACATGGTCCCCCTCACACAAGTCAAGGTCAGGAAGGTTCCCGTACATGTAGCCGTTTACACCTGAGAGGAAATACATGCTGGAGTGAGCTGAACAGAGTAATGGACTAACTGAACATGTACGGATAAACATTTCATTTCATTCATTTTCTACCGCTTATCCGATCTACACTCGGGTCACGGGGAGCCTGTGCCTATCTCCATTGGGCATCAAGGCAGGATACACCCTGGACGGAGTGCCAACCCATCTGCAGGGCACACACACACACTCTCATTCACTCACACAATACGGACAATTTAGAGATGCCAATCAACCTACAATGCATGTCTTTGGACTGGGGGAGGAAACCGGAGTACCCGGAGGAAACCCCCGAGGCACGGGGAGAACATGCAAACTCCACACACACACGGCGGAGGCGGGAATCGAACCCCCAACCCTGGTGGTGTGAGGCAAACATGCTAACCACTAAGCCACCGTGTCCCCCACGGATAAACATATTATGTCATATTTGATATATACAAACGACGGCAGTGCTTACTATGCATTTTGTTGCTCTCCTGAAATATTGGACTTTCTATTTCCGATTCATCGCTTCCGAACTGATCGATGCTCTTCTGAAGATACCAACTTTGATTCTCATCGATCACAGTGAAGAGAAGAAAAAACTCTTTTTGCACCTCCGACGCTATATGCTACATGACATACACGCAAACAGAAATAGGTGGGTACCTTTTAATAAAAGAACACATTTATTCAGAAACAAAGTACAAATTGTTAATTTTCTGGACAATTTTCTTGCAGAGAGGTTGAAGACTAACATATTTTTAACATATGCTTTATCTGACACATGTGAAGCTAGCCACACTTTGTCAAACTGCATTTTCAAATTGCATCACAGGGCAGTGTAAAACTCTCAGAGAAAAGTGCCGAGAGAGAGACCAAGAAATTCTGTATATTCTACCACTGCTAAATCTCATTCACACACTTCACACCCTCTGGGTGTGACTTATGCACCATTTTAAGCTCAGGATTTTTTTTTTCAATGGCTAGGCTTGAGGATTTGGATTGGGTTTTTACGTAAACCTGCTTTGATTCTAAAAAATGCTGTAGTAATACATCAAATGAAATGATGACTGGTAAGTGTGTGGTGAAAGTACCTGTCGTCCACTCTCATCTAGAACTCCTTTCTTGCACACCTGCAATGGTCCCACCAAACCAGAGTTGGTGTCGCGGACAGGATCTGTAGCGGAGTAATACAAGTACGACAGGCAGGGTGGATCACTGTCCGAGGGGCCTTCTGTCACTCGCCATCGATATGTAAAAGTCTGACCTGGTGCCACACTGGCCCCTGCTTTCTGAGAACCTGAGTAGGACAAAGGAAGAGTAAGATGTCTACGCTTGACCAGAGATGTCTGTCTAAACTAAAGGTTGTGTATGTCTTACCATCCTGATACAGTGCCCCTTCATAAACTTTATCATACGTCAGACCATGAGGCTGCAAGCTGAAGTTATTCGATGCCATATTCCGAAAGGTTACCACAATGACATCTCCTGGTTCACCTCTAATCACTGGACCTATGGATGAACGGAAAGATGCAGGGAAAGTTTCTCACCAATTTTTTTCATTATCATATCCTATCCACTACCAAGTTCTCCTTTATTTCAGAGCAGCTGCTGATAAGGGTTGACTCATGCCTAATCCAAGGCAAACTGCTGCTCACGGAACATCACATGGCAGCTAAATTTTGTGTTTGTAGTGTTGGTAAAATGGTTAAGGCTCAGAAGGTTGAGGGTTCAAACCTGAGCACCACCAAGTTGACACTGCTAGTGGCTTGAGCAAGGATGTTAGGATGCTGTACCCTATGCTCAGACTTCCTATAAGCTGGGATATGCAACGAAAGAATTTCACTGTGCTGTAACATATATGTGATTAATAAAGGCTTCTTCTTCAGATCAGGTCACATTACAATACTAGTATATATTAAAAGCAGGTGTATCATCACAGTCTGTAGCCTGGAATGTCTACTAAACATAAAGACTGTGGGTTGTTCTTAGAACAGCAGTACATGGTAGTCTGTGTGGTTCTGATAGTAGTGCAACTGGCACTTGATTCTAAGGGTTACTGCTGGGTTGAAAAACACTTGAACAACCAGAAATTTCAACATTATGGTCTGAAATTTAACAAAAAAACAAATGATGGCTGGAGATAACAAGGTTAACACACTCCCACATTGTGCATGAAGAAAAATGACACCTATATATCACCTATATTCACTTTATAATATAAGGTGGTTGTGTTTGAAGTGCTACAGGTAGTTACTGCATACACAGTATAAAAAAATGGTTTACCTAGGAAGCCAAGGTGGTGTTCTGAGCCATGTTGCTCATGCTTTGTGGTAAAGGTGTTATCACTGTAAGCAACATATCTGACTTTCCAGTACTTTGCACCAAGTCTGCCTTCTTCTTTACTGAAGAATTCTGCAGGATCACTTTGAGAGAGAAACAAAAGCCATACACGTGTACACAAATGTTATGACATTGTTTCTTTCTGACTGTATGTATGTGGAGAAACATGACAGTTGGTTGTATGGTCATAACCACAGTAACCACATGCAAGTCTAATCACCTTCCTTCCTTGTCCAGCCGTTCATTTGTGAATTTGTTGATCCCTGAAGGGCCGTAATCCCAAATCACCTCCTCGGCAGCGATGTAGAAGTGTCTCTCGTGGCCAGGAGGTACTGTGGGTACATCTTTCCCACACATGGACACCTGGTAGAAGCCCTGCATACCTGCTGCTCATGAGCAGTTAGGGGGAACGGGAGGAAGTGGTGTAAGGCTGAGCTCTGATTTACATATAATACACACACACACACACACACCCACACAAAATCCTCCAGACTTCCCCCTGCTCAAATACATACACACACAGAGAAAGGCAGGTGCATTCATGAGTTCTATATTTGATTCAAGTCTCTACTGGGTTCACGCTATTTTTATTTCAAATACAAATCATGAGTCTGATCCATTTGAATTAACCAAAAAAAAAAACCCCTACTAAACTAAAGGTATAACCAAATATGAATATTCTGATTGAATAAATAATGTATGCATCAGGATTGGGATCCTATGCAACACACAAAAAATCCTTCAGTCAATTATGAGCAGAAGGTATGAGTGAATGTTGTGTTATGCTGTGTAATGTGTGATGCATTTACGGTGTTTTGGAATACAAAGGCTACAACTAATAATAATAATAAAAAAAAACGTATTAACTGATGTCTTTTTATCTACCGATTGGCTTTTATGCAATTTATAAAACCAGGAAAAAAGAATACCTTGCATGTGGTCATTAACCTGGCAGCTTAACATCCACTTTCCTACGGTCATGGGAACCATTGTTGCAGTAACAAAAGTGGCAGGAAATAGGCTGAGCACATCAGTACGGTGACCCCGGTCAAGCACGGTGTGGCCATGAAAGTAGGCAGAATGAATATCTACTTCATTGCCAATGCCAAAGAGATGCCAGGACACAATGTCGCCAACACACATATTCAACAATGGCAAGTTACCAAAAACGTAACCATTGATTGCTGGGGAAAAATAAAGAAAAAAATTTAGAGAGTGACTCAACCCAAAAACCTCATACATGAATTCATTAGTCAGTGTAAAGAGTAAAACTAGAGGAGGTTTCCTACTGAAACCGAAGGTATAGATTCAAAACTGCCTTTGTATGACTTTTGCACTGAACATTTCTAAAAGAAAAGAACAATTTTACAAGAAATTCATAAACAAAGAAAACACTAATGCTGAACTTACAGTGCATGAGGTTAGACTCCTGAAATTCTTCGTCTCCTTTATGCTCAGCAGCATCAGGGCTGAACCTGCGAAGGTTTTCATCAATATAC
This sequence comes from Hemibagrus guttatus, assembly GCA_033459395.1. Classification (NCBI taxonomy): domain Eukaryota; kingdom Metazoa; phylum Chordata; class Actinopteri; order Siluriformes; family Bagridae; genus Hemibagrus; species Hemibagrus guttatus. The sequence goes on from JAUCMX010000020.1 coordinate 4,585,843, forward strand.
CAACTTAAATTTTCATCTACCACGCTGAACATCAGGAAGAACTCTTTATCCACATCAGAGCGCCGATTTCCAGTGCTGTCTAGGACTCCTGAGTGCAGAAGATAAATAAAGCATGTTAAAGCAGTATGTTTGTGTTGTGTGATATTTATGCATTTGTGGAAGTGTGGCTCTAAGTGTACCCTTATTACAGGTGAGCAGAACCCCGATAAGTCCTGTTGCGATGTCTCTAGGTGCATCTACATGGGAGTGGTAGATCCAGGTGAGGCAGCTGGAGTCAGATTTGGTAGGGGCGAACTCTTCTGTCACCTTCCAAGTGTACGTGTAGTTTTCACCAGGAGCCACAGAATCATCTTTCTTAAATCGACCGGATGTACCATCCGGGTAAAGTGCACCTGGTAAACAATACACATTTTTCTCAACTGACACAGACATTTCCACAGAAAATACTTGCACATTAACTTGCTACATCTACAACACTGACTATACAAAGACCAATATAAAGGGGAAGTCCTCAAAGTGCAGTACATCCAGTGACACAAACAAAAGAATAATCAAAAATAAAATAGGTTAACTAGGTATACAATAAAAGTGCAGATTCTAAAGAGTATATACTAGAGAAAAACTCTGTATGTGTTACTGGTAATGATTAGTCATGTTAAGCTGATGAGCTTGATTATGATTAAAATACTGAAGTTTCAGCTTTCTACAGATCAACAATTTCCTATTTCCTAAACTTGTATTGTGATCTGGCTTCTACTAGCACAATAAAAAAAAAAAACTTGAAAAAATATGCTCACATTGATGCAATAGTAAATGAATTTTAAATTCCAGTGCTGTAGTACAGGTTTCTCACATGTCTGGTAAAGCAAACTCCTAGTCATAGAGTCTTGGACGTATGATTAGTGCTAGAGAACAAAATTTACTAGCTGGCAATCCTATATAAGCTGTGCATGATGGCCTCCACCTTTTCCACTCTATCTGTGTGATCTCCTTGCCATGCAATAAACTAGGCCGGAAAGCCACAACTTGGCTCCTTGGGCCTGACAGATAACATGTAGGTGTTGTCGCATACTGTCGTTACTAAGCTCTTAACATAAGATGCATATTTCTGCAGTTTTGACTGGCTTTTAGGTTTTTTTTGCCACTTGAGTTTTCTGACTCTCAGAAAACATCACCATTGTTGGTTTTCTGTTAGGTATTCCTTCAAGACATGCTTAAGGACTAAGCTGGAGTTTCCCTGTAAGCTGAATTTTCATGCATTTTAAATCTTTTACAGTTTCCCATCGGACTGAACTTTGGCACCACTGCCAACAAGATTGCCTGGTTGTAGAGGTCAAGGTGAAACGTAGAGATAAGTGCTGACTGGCTAAGCCAATGCCAGTAAATTCTGTTATTTTTCTCAATGTTTCACAATATAGGCAAGCAAGTCCACAAAAAAAAAAAACCTGGGTAATGAGCAAATGTACAGCATAATGAAGGAAGACAACGACTAAAGACAGGAGAAAATGTTAGAACTTAATGTAACTTATGTTTTATGCTCCTTGGCATAGATTCTACAAGTTTCAAAAATTTACTAAAGATAATTATTACAAAATATAAAAAAAATCTAAAATGGGTAATGTGAAGGCCATAGCAAATGACTGACACCACTTTTATCCTGAGCAAACCATTCAGTGAACCCACGTGCCCTGTGGATGGAGAGAGACCAATGCCATGGAACAGACCAATGCCAGGAGAGAACATATGGTTTCAAATATAGGTTTCAACATAGGATAAAGGTTAACAGTGATACTTTATTCTACTGGTACAAGTGGATCTGAAACTGTGTCTGCAAAATAAATGAATAAATGTTCTTCACACTGTGACGTTTTTCCCCTTTCACTTCTCACCCATCTGTGTTTGCACAGCATGCAAAATCAGCAGGACTCTGAACAGTCCTAAAGTTTAAACAGTAATCATTAGTGGGAACTGTCTCTCATTGACTTTATTAAACAGTGTATTGTGGCCACAAAGCTCAATGGGCAAGGTTTGCTCTGAGAAACTAAAGATTTCGCCAGCTATTACAGAATCATAGGGTAAAGATACACATTATACCTGAAATCTGAAATAACACCAATGCCGCAGAGGAAACAGTAGCCTTCGGAAACCTGCAGCAAACCTGCCTAACAAACATGAAGCTACTGGAATATCTATCGCTCTATAAGATTTGAAAGACACTTGGTGACATCGTTGGCAAAAAAAAAAGCATCAAGGCCACAATCAGTTGCACAAAAAAACCACACCCTGGGCTTTCCCCTAAATTTCCTGATGACAAACCTGGCCTGTCGATGAGTACCAAGAAACTTCCTCATGATAAATTATTTACAGCTAATCTTATGCATTTCTAAATAACAAAAAAAATCAATAGAAATAGTGGGAGGCTAAAGAAATATGGCAATTAGCTCTGAAATAGGAAACAAAATCAATACAAAAAACATTTGTGTTAAAAGCATAAAAAGCTTGCTGTGGCCAATCCAGTGATAGGTCTTTGTGAGTGTTGCCACTCATTCTGACTGGCATGTTTTCCTCTCTTTTTTATGCTTCTCTTAGTCTAGCTCAAGTTCTCTTAGTCTAGCTCAAACCGGAAACCTACAGAGACGTTTCACAACTTGTGGGGAGCGACTAAAGGACTGGTTGATAGTTTGCATGAGCAGGAAAAGATAATGCAGATAAGTGATAATATTGCGACTGTTAAGAAAGTAACACTGCAGTGTAAGCAGATTGAGGTGAGCTTTGCATGATATACTTTGTCAAATGCATGCAATACTCTATAGCTCTGTTTCCAAATAAAAGATTCACTATGCAATCTAACAGCAGACCCCATACATATTGTTGAAATGTCCTTCTCTACAATCCCTTGCAAATGTGTACAAAAATGTATTCATTTCAGAGGACAGTTCAAAACAAACTGTACTTCATAAGAAACATGATTTTTTTTTTTTTTGCCTTGGAATATATTGTTCTTCCAACAAGACTCTTAAAGCACATGTCACATTTGAAAAGGTCATGTCTTTATGTCTTGTAGCTAGTCACCAAAAACAAAATGTCAAACGTACAAAATGTTACAATACTTGTGTAGGTGTGTATCACAGAACCCTCCTTAAAAGCAACAACAGAGACCCATCCTACCTTCAGAGTCCTTCTCGTAGAAGACTCCATGAGGATGGACTGAATAACGTCGAGAAGCAAAGTTCTTCAAGTATACCACAATGTCATCCCCCACTTCTGCACGGATCACAGGTCCAAGGAATCCCAACCAGTCGGGCTTAGGGACCTCGGTAGAGAAAGTGTCACTTGTGTACTGCTTGTACACTGCTTTTTTGTATACACCTCCAATTCTGGATTGACTCCTGTCCAGAAATACTGAGGCGTGCCTTTTCGAAAGGAAAAGAGAAACAAAAAAGGAGATGAAAATCTGTTTTAAAGGGAAGTCAATTAAAAACATTCATGGTTATAAAACGTTTGTTACACATATCGATGCTGGCATATGAAATGCTTTTTACAGATTTTTTTCTTTTTTGCAGAGCTACACTTTTTGTTGATATGAAGGGAGAAAAATGTCATACTCTCTCCAATCTTAGTAATCATATATATCTAAGTGACTACCCAAAGCGGTCCATAAGTTAGAAATTAAATTCTGTCCTCCATCAGATGATGCAAATGTAAAATAATTAGGTGAATTGTCATGGCACTAAAATATCAGAATGTTAGTTGATGCACATAACACAAAAATGCACTGGTTGTATTTAATTAGAAGCCAAAGGCATTAAATCCATTAATAAATTAATCAATTGTCAAAAAGCAGTTGAGTGTATTAAAATGTTAAAATTCAAAAATAAGTAATGAGGCTTGTCAATAATAGAGCCTCCTGAGTGAAAATATAAGGCAGTATAAAATAGCCCAATGGGTTTTTTTCTGTTTATCATAAGCCAGAAGCTGCACTGAAATTACAGTAGATGAGGAGCTTAACTGTGAAATGGAGATTTTAATGAACTCCAGCCAAAAGGTTCTGATACCTTATAATCCACCCTTGCTTGTTTTAACAGTTTATCACATCCCTTACCAGAGTCAGTTGAGCAAGAAACTGTCATGTGAGCTTTGGATTTGCAAAAGATAACTTGGGTTAAGTCCAAGTGTCCATTAATATGAAACGTACCCAGAGAACCTGACACCACACTGATAGTGCTTGGGTTTTTTTTCACATGTAACAAATGCTTAAAGTGTTCATTAGCATTTGAAACGTTCCTAGAGATTCGACAGGGAAAAACCTTGCTCTATTGTAATGCTAACCTTCTTAAAAGATTGTAACAGAATATAATGTTGATTCAGATGTAAATGACCATGGAATATGCTCAAAATAGGGTATGGTAAGGTTCTGGCCAAAGGAGGTGTCACCTTATCAACCTATCTATAGACACACACAACACTTAAAGGTGGGAAGGGGTTCAGGATTATTTATAACCATGCCACACAGCTCTGGCTTGAAGCCACCACTAGGCCTTGTATTCCTTCTTCACTCAATATTTTATATTCACATGTAAACAAATCTGTTGTTAGTACCATGTTTTGTCTTTCTACAGTCGTGTTAACATATCTAACCACAAACCACAAGAGGCAAACCACACGAAGGTGTCTCGGAGGTGGTCTTAAGAGCTACTGGATGTATTTCAGTGGGTGGGGCTATTCTCCAGTCTGGAAAAAAAAATGTAAACATGATCTCTAAATGACGTAAGGAATTAATCATTGAAAGTGGTCCTGTTAGGGGACATAATCCTCTACAAGATGATGATTTATTTTCTTATAACTGTATATCCTGAAGAGTTTTGTTCTGTTTATGCTACAGCAAATACAAACAAAAAAAGTTATTACTATTTAAATGTATTATTGGGTGACATTTCTGTCATGTTTTTTTTATCTATTTAAAGTTACATTTATATGTTGTGGAATGTCTGTAAAGCAAGTTTGTTCCTGTTTCCTGTTTCTAATCTAGAAGTTAATAAGGACCATAAATGCAGAGTTCTATGTCTTGAAGACTTAAAAAAATTTGTAGAAGGACTCTTCTGAGTCAGCTTTTTATAACAGGCACTATTACATTGATTTGTTAAATAACAACTCTTTTTTTTTTTTTTTTTTTTTTTACAGTTTATTACACAAGGTCATACAAGGTCCCGTGAATCATCTGTTATTACGGAATGCTTTATAAGGCAAATTCCTGTTTCTAATTGATTGTTGAAATGATACAATTATTCCAGGTCTTGAAACACTTAAATGTTACAAACTACAGCTTTTAATGTCATTTTCAATCACGTCATATGCACAAACACACATGTGCCTGAAGCTTGGCTGCATTAAGTACAACGTAGGCGCATCCTGACATCTGAAAAGAATCAAAAACAGGAACTCGTCGCTTTCTCACAACACTCTCATGGTCTAGACCTTGGCTAAAAAAGGCTGTGATTGTGGTCTGAATAATCTGAGAGTAAGAACCAAACTGAAGAAGAACCAAACTGCTTTTTCCTGATACTTCTGCTTAGCAAGGTTTTCCACATCTAGCTCAATTTCTGTTGTTTGTGGATACCATAAAGAAGCCTGGACACTGTATCTTTATATGTACGCATGTACTGCAGATGTGTAAATATAGATGATATTCAACCATAAACAGATGGTTTTCCTGTCCATTCTGTTTCTTCTAAAGATTTCTTTGTCATATCATCTCTGAAGAACATCACCTCATTTGAAATGTAAATAAACCTGGTTTCCTGTAAACATGCTTTGTGAGAATGTCTGCTGTTTACATGGAAATATGACTCAAAGGAAGAGGCAGTTGGAGGCAGTGCAAAATGCAAGGACATGAACGTATCAGATCATCGAAGTCACACCCAGAGCAGTTTGTGTTGTTTATTTATTTATTTTACTTGTGATAATGAAGAGGCGTTTATGAATTCACTAGATAAAACACTTTTATTTACACCAAACATCATACAAGCCATTTGAGATGTGCAAGTGACACCTACTGACATTTTAATGGCGATTCTAAATACAGTACTATTGAACTTACTTGTCTTGATGGATTTGCTGGCCATTGATCAGATTCCGATCACTCGGTGCATAATTCCAATCCATCTCCCGAATCCCGATATAGTATTTCCTTGAAAGACATCGGCATGAGCCCAGAACGGTCAGAAACGTCAGGAAGAAACTCACAAAACTTCGACTCATTGTAGGACGAGTCCCAGATAAGCCAAATGCTCAATTTTTGTTTTCTTATTCCGCCAGAGTGACGAGCTGCAGACGAGAAAAACACAGCCGATACACCTAGAGTGAGTGTGTGTGTGTGTGTGTGTGAACGGGAGGAAAAGTGAAAGTAAGATGACGTCACTGCATACGTCTTTGTTTTTCTCTCTTGAAAAATAAAAAATAAAATTTTTATTTAAAAATGAAAAATACGGCGACAAAGGGTAATTTCCCGTTAGAGTCCTTTTTTGAAGGACTTCTATAGCGTCAAATTAACGCCATAAGTATCGTACTGGTAAAAAAACAACAAAAAACAAACAAACACGCGAATCACAGAAATAATACACGTAAAAAAAATAAAAAGGGTGAATCACAGAAATAATACACGTAAAAAAAAATAAAAAGGGTGAATCACAGAAATAATACACGTAAAAAAAAATAAAAAGGGTGAATCACAGAAATAATACACGTAAAAAAAAATAAAAAGGGTGAATCACAGAAATAATACACGTAAAAAAAAATAAAAAGGGTGAATCACAGAAATAATACACGTAAAAAAAATAAAAAGGGTGAATCACAGAAATAATACACGTAAAAAAAATAAGAAAACGCGAATACACGTAAAATAAAACACGAGAATCACAGAAACAATATAACGCAGAATAAATAAAATTAAATAAAGATAAAACAATCACAAGGTTGCTAGTTTGTTATTCCAAAGTTTGTTATTCACAGGTTTTATGCAGATTAGGAAGCGGGATAAAATTCTCCATTGGCCAATCAAAGTGACGTCACTGACGTGCGACTCTGCCGGTTAGTGTTTGAACTTGTCTTGAGCAAGTGAGAAGATTTAATTAATACACTTAAAGCTTCTTATATGTTTGGCTATTGTAGTATCGTATCAATCCTCCTGTTATTATGCTAAAGAGTATTTTAATGAACTGGACAAGTGTATCATTATACAATCATTAGCATCATAGCATAGCGTTATTGTTGCTCAAACAGCAGAGTAGTGCGCTAACAGCACTAAGCTCATGTGTTGAGTTTCATCATGATGATATGTATACCTCTAAAGTAATGTAATTCGCTTTGTGTTTACTGGAGAGAATATTTCGAGGTGGTTTCTTATCTCTGTATTAACCCAGACTCTTAATCAGAGTCTTGTATCACCGCGTCCACAAGCTCAGGTCTGTCAGATACAGGGTCAGGGGCAGCAGGATCAGAGACGGACACATGCACTCACTGACCAGGACATAGCCAAGTGCATGCTGGTGGTGTAATGAAGCAAAGATTCCCCGCTTGAAAAAATGTTTTCAAGATGATCGTTAATAAAAGCTAGATTTGCAGTTTGATATGAGTATATGAAAGTCTGCTGCATTACTCTTAATTCTGTGTCGAGGGCTGTTACTGCTTTAGTTCTGTCATATGTTAAAAATAAATAAATAAATAAATTAAATAGTTTTATCAAAGCAGTGACTGTTACTGTTTTATATTAAGGCCAGAGAGAGAGAGAGAGTTGTTTATTCATATTATAACAATGGCTTCTTGTCATTGTTTTTTTAGTCAAAAAACTGTCAACTCAGAATAACTTTTTAAATTAGAATTTATTTCTAGACTCTTTATTTCTGTCTGTGCTAGAGATAGATCAACATCTTTAAGGAGTTGCATGCCAACATAAAAGCTGCAGAAGGATTTAGTATTATTAGGTGTAAGCATTGTAGAGTGATGCTATTAATGTAATTAAAACACATTTATTCCACAATTTACTGCACATAGTTTATAACTAATAAGTACAGATCTCATCCAAAGTCTTGGGATGGGGAGTTTGGTTCAATGGCTGTCCTAAACTGTGCCTGTGGCCACAGCATCCACTCAGTCTCTGTAATCATAACCCCAGCACTCTGCTCCTCTAGGAAGAAATCAATGTCATCCACACCTGCACAAAACAACTGGAGCATTTAAGAACCATTTTAGACATATTACAACTGATTCCTTGGACAATTAAGGCATCTAACTAACGTATACATTGATATCGATTATATGTAGTTACATGTACACGCCCATCTTCTCACTTGCTCAAGACAGGTTCAAACACTAACCGTCAGACTCGTGTATCAGTGACGTCACTTTACTGATTGGCTAGAGAAGGGCATGAGGTTGAAAAGCTCAGGAATATATTTGACAGCATTTCTTATCCTACTGTAGTGTACAGAAACTCAATTTCACCAATTTTTCCAAAAGAAATTGTTTTTAAGTTATGAGCAAATTATCTAAAATTTCCTTTGCCCCCCAAAGTTAAAGAAATTCATACAGTGAATTTGTACAAAAAAGATTTGGAATTTTAACCAGTACATGTGTATTTTGTGATGACTCTGAAACCACTGAACATGTTGGTGCATTATGGATGGATATTTGTGATTGGCTTTACTCCAAAGTACCTCACCTTGAACATTTTTCCTTACAGAACGTTATCTATGGACTGGTTATGAGCAATAGGAATGATGATTATCTGGTTAACAATATACTTATGCTGGGAAAATTTTACATGCACAAATCAAAATTCATGAAAGTGAAACCTAGGTTCTGTGCATTTCATAATGATTTTGTTTCTTACACTAAAGCACTTAGTAGTGTGAAAAAAAAAAGAAGTAATCTTTTCTCCATAATAGAGGAATATGACTTAAACCAGAAGCCCTAGCTCCATAATGTGTTCCGATTCTAATATTTTTTGATTTAATTTGGGGGGGCACGGTGGCTTGGTGGTTAGTACATTTGCCTCACACCTCCAGGGTTGGGGGTTCGATTCCTGCCTCCGCCATGTGTGTGTGGAGTTTGCAATTTCTCCCTGTGCCTCGGGGGTTTCCTCCCCCGGTCCAAAGACATGCATTGTAGGTTGATTGGCATCTCTAAGTTGTCCATAGAGTGTGATTGTGTGAGTGAATGAGAGTGTGTGTGTGTGTGTGTGCCCTGCGATGGGTTGACACTCCGTCCAGGGTGTATCCTGCCTTGATGCCCAATGAGGCCTGAGATAGGCACAGGCTCCCCATGACCCCAGTATAGATCGGATAAGCGGTAGACAATGAATGAATGTTTATTTTATTTCATTCTCCCTCTGTCTTTTATTTGTTGTATGTGACTGTTTTTTGCATTGTAATGTAAAGGTGCACTGTTTTGTATTGTTGCCATGCTGTTTGTACAAAACAAATTGTTCATAAAAGAAGAAGGAAAAAAAAAAAGGTTGAGAAGGAGTGGACCAATGGAGACTTTTATACCATATAAACCATATACCACATATTGGTGAGCATATATAAGCACGTTTGGCCCGCACTACCAGGTGAAGGTTCGATTCCCGTCTCCACCCTCTGTGCACGAGTTCTTTTATGAGTACTCTAGTTTTCTTTTCCAGTCCAAAGACCTGCATTGTAGGCTGATTGGCATCTCTAAATTGTCCCTTGGGACAGACGTCAGGTTTGGTGTAACCCTGTGTTGGAGATAAGTGCTAGAGGAAATGGATGGATGGATGGATAACAACAGCAACAAATTTTATTTGTTGGTAAGATTAAGTTATTAAAAAGGAAAAGTTTGTGTGGGGGACTAAATCTGGAATGGGATGCTCAGAAAACATATATGAATGTGATGGTCACACTTACTGAAAAATATGCTTCAATCTAAATAAGTGACTAAAAAGCTGTGTGTTTAATCTGAGCAATGGTTAAAAAGACATAAGTTATTGTACAAATATATTATAAACACATATAAAGTAATAATGTTTTATATTTAATTATGTCAGTGAATTAGTCCACTCATTCCTACGTATATATCTATGATGTAGTATTAATGTGTCACTATTTTAGGACCTAAGAACCATTTAGAGAGGTTTTACTTGATTACTTCATTTCCTTAAAACTACGTGATAAAAATATATTGATCTTACAAAAATGCAAGATATTTGTGTCAACCTATCTGACCTGTCTTTCCTGGGGTTGCTGTGCAAGATAGCCACAGGAATTTCATTTCCTAACTTCAGCTTAAGAGGCTCTAACTGTTAGTGATAAGCTGCAAGTGATTTCCTCAGTTTGAGAATAACTAATTTGCCTGATATCCTTTACAAAAATAGACTTCAGCAATGCATGCTAGCTATCAGCAATGCATGTTTCTAGAACAGCAGTCACAAAGCTCTGTTTAGGAATGTAGGTTGAAGCTTTCCTATTGTTTATCTTTGTTTAAATCATACAGCCTAAAGCAGGACATGTGGCCTGACACTATCATTGTTTTAAGTCTGTTGTTTTTGTTTGAGCAGATTGAATGAATGAATGAATGAATGAATGAATGGGAAAAAAAGAAATTCTTTGGCAATACTTAAAACACCCCTGAAGTAATTAGACATTCTGAAAGAGCCTGAGAGAGTGATCAGTTTAATCCATATAACATCTCTAATGAAAGAGCCAGTAAGAGCTCATGTACAAAAAGCCCTTGTTGAGCTGTGAGCTGAAACTGACCTGAGTCTCTTACAAAAGCAACTGCCCTGTAATTCTACACCAGTCCCTCAAAATCAGGCCAGAGCAACCTAACCGATACTCTGTCTGGAGTGAGCTAGGCCTTCACTGTACATAATCAAAGGCATAGTAAGTAGAAAATTGTCCTAAATGTCCTAAAAAATATTCTAACTGAAGTGCATTTTTTTTGACCAAAAACAATAAAGTAAAAATACATATATATATATATATATATATATATAGACACACAATGGTTACCATTTAAAAAAAAAAAATAGTTCTTGAAGTTATTTTTTGCAAAAATTAACTAATTAGGTTAACTGATTAATTAGTTGAATTAACCTTACTAATCACATATAATAACAAGGTTAACACAACTAATTCATTACACGGTATGTTAAAGAAATGAATAATTTTCTTCTCTCTTTCTCTAGATGCGTGTTTAAACATGTTTAGATTCATATAGTATAGTAAGGGATTCATTATGTTTTAGCTCCTCAAACATGCTGGATACGAGTATTAAATCTTTCCCTGCATTCACCTCTATATTATTAGCCAAAACACTGCACTCACCTTTCCTAACAACTCATAGAGTATTACGTCCTGAAGCACTTTCAAATATCTCACTTGTCCTTGATACCTAAATACAAACATGCAAATCTGGTAATAAAACCAGCAACATGAGTCTTTTATGGCAGAAGGTCAACCAGGCCTTTGTTCCTTAGACGACCATGTGTATGGAAAAAGTACAGAAAAGGGCTAAAGTACACAAAGATCTGATGAATCTGCCTTTTTCTGTACATAATCACATTTCACACACCTAAATAAGATTATAGTACATCTTTCAGTAACTGTGTACTGTAAATCTATTAGTGGTCTACATCTTTTCTCCTCTGAAAGTCTTTTAAGCTGAGGGAAAATACATGGGAGAAATATTTGCCTAAACACCCGATAGTCACCTATAGAGCAACTATCCAAGAGTCTTATTGAGATTAAATCTCTCTTACAAGTGTGAACTTGCCAAGAAGGCAGTGATAGACACATCACAGTTGGAAGATACATCAACAATAAGTAACATAAAAATACATTCATAGTAGTACAAATCTAAATATCACAGAAAAAAATTCCAACACAGACATAAATTCTCCTAGCGAAGAAAAGTATGTTTTAGGTTTTCCTGTAAGTTCCATTCCAGCCAAACACTACTACATGAACCTCTGGTATAAAACTAACTGAACACTGACCTCTGCTGGTATAAAGGTAAATAGCACAGAATTCCTTATCTGATTGTTAAACCAGGCTTTCTACTAACTCTTTTTCGAAGAAAAAAACAAAACAAAACAAAATTCATTATAATTCAGTCTTTTGTCTTTAAAGAGCCCTAACATGCTGCCAGCCCTCACAATCTATACTACACTGAAGGTGTAGGTTTACACTATGAGGTTTAGGGTGGGGATAAAGTAGGAGCTAGATGGGTGCTAACTAACACATCACCCCAACTGTCCAACTTTCATCTTTACTTTCTTGTTTAATCACTTATTTTCTCAGTGAGCTGAGCATGTGTGTGGCTTAATAATCAGAAGACACTATACTGTAATTATGCTTTGCCTGGTGGATTGATTTCCTGTGTTATTTTACAAGTCTCAATGAAGAGTAGAAGAAGTTGCTTTCAGCTGCACCCTGTTCGGGGTCGCCACAGTGGACCAACTGGTCCACACATCCAGTGGATCCAGTGGCTGGGGTTTAGGCATTGGCTGGGAATTGAACCAGGGCCTTCCGCATGATAGGCAAGAAACCTACCACTGAGCCATTAATGCTAATCAGATCAACCTCAACCTGCTCAGTGCCCCAAGCCTGGATAAATGAAATGGGATTGTTGAGTCAGGACAGGTATCCGGCATGAAACCTATGCAAAAATCAAATATGGGGATGGGATGATCTGCTATGGCAACCCTGAACAAGGACAACACTGAGGAAAAAGGAAAAATTGCAACATTTAATAAATCATTAACAAATTGCTTAACAGATTATATTATTAATCACTATTAAATAATATTTTGCTGAAATAATAACACAGCAGTAGTAAGAGAAGTAAACTTGTACATGAAAGAAAAGCAATACAGCAGCTATTGTGTAAAATAGTATAAGACTAGTAAAATTGATAAAAATAATAGAAACAATGAAATTAATCTGTTTGTATGAACATATGATAGAGTTCCATTAATATATACATGTGCAATATTCTTGGTATTTATATGCATATACATATTGATTGTTGGTATTTTTAAGCTCATAGAAGACCTTGAGTGGTCAGTGTCAGTGGAGTTAACAGGAAGAAGAAGAGAAGAGACTCTTTTTCTTACTTATTGCCCCATAAAAAGGGCAATGTTAACATAAAAATGAAACAATAGAGGGGAAATTGTGAAAGAGTGTAAGATACTTATTTACACAAATTCAACCTAACAAACCATTAGGCATAAATGTGAAAAATATTGATTTTGAGCTATTGGTATTCTAGTGTAAAAGATGTGTGTTCATATAAACATTTATATACTAACACCTGGAGTGTGTGTATGTGCATTCATGGATCGTATGAAATGTGTTGATCTTTGTGTACCACTCTTCATCACAGTCTTCATCCTGTGGTGAAGGGTCAGGTTCCCAGATTTGTGCACCAGTGTTGAAGATTTGTTGCAGTTTTTGACTTTGCAAGAAGAACTGTTCATAATACCTTTTGTTATGGAATGTGAAAATCAAAAGAAGTGTACATGCAATTGGATGGGTGAAAGTTCTTCTTCTTCTTCTTCTTCTTCTTCTTCTTCTTCTTCTTCTTTCAGCTTTTCCCTTCAGGGGTCGCCACAGCGAATCATCTCTCTCCACCTATCCCTATCTTCTGCATCCTCAACACTTGCACCCACTAGCTTCATATCCTCATTAATCCCATCCATATACCCCCTCTTTGGCCTTCCTCTTTGCCTCCTGCCTGGCAGCTCCATGTCCAACATTCTCCTACCAATATACTCACTCTCCCTCCTCTGAACATGTCCAAACCATCTTAATCTGGCCTCCCTAACTTTGTCCCCCAAACGTCCAACATGAGCTGTCCCTCTGATGTACTCGTTCCTAATCCTCTCCAATCTTGTCACTCCCAAAGAGAACCTCAACATCTTCAGCTCTGCTACCTCTAGCTCTGACTCCTGTCTCTTCCTCAGTGACACTGTCTCTAAACCATACAGCATGGCCGGTCTCACCACTGTCCTGTACACCTTCCCCTTGATTCTCGCTGATATTTTCCTATCACACAGAACTCCCGACACCTTTCTCCACCCATTCCAACCTGCCTGCACTCGCTTCTTTACCTCTTTCCCACTCTCTCCATTACTCTGGACTGTTGACCCCAAGTACTTAAACTCCTGTACCTTCTTCACCTCTTCACCCTGTAACCTTACTGTTCCACTTCCCTCCCTTTCATTCCTCTTCTCTCCAGCGCAAACCTCCACCTCTCCAGGTTTTCCTCCACCTGCTCCCTGCTCTCACTACAGATCACAATGTCATCTGCAAACATCATTGTCCAAGGAGACTCCTGTCTGACCTCGTCTGACAACTGGTCCATCACTATAGCAAACAGGAAGGGGCTCAGAGCTGATCCCTGATGCAGTCCCACCTCCACTTTGAGCTCCTCTGTCTGACCTACAGCACACCTCACCACTGTCCTGCTCCTCTCATACATGTCCTGCACCACTCTGACATACTTCTCTGCTACTCGTGACTTCCTAATACAGTACCACAGCTCTTCTCTTGGCACCCTGTCATACGCTTTCTCCAAGTCTACAAACAGACAGTGCAACTCCCTCTGCCCATCCCTATACTTATCCATCAAAATTCTCAGAGCAAAAATTGCATCCGTTGTGCTCTTTCTGGGCATGAAGCCATACTGCTGCTCACAAATTTCCACTACCTTCCTTAACCTAGCTTCCACTACTCTTTCCCATAGCTTCATTGTATAGCTCATCAACTTTATCCCCCTATAGTTGCTGCAACTCTGCATGTCACCCTTATTCTTAAAGATCGGCACTAACACACTTCTTCTCCATTCCTCAGGCACTCTCTAAAACCCTGTTGAACAAAATAGTTAAAAATTCCACTGCTGCCTCTCCCAGACACTTCCAGACCTCCACCGGGATGTCATCAGGACCAACTGCCTTTCCACTTTTCATCCTCTTCAAAGCCTTCCTGACTTCATCCTTTCTAATCTTATCTACTTTCTGTTCCGCAGAGTTCACCCCTTCTACTCTTTTTTCCCTCTCATTTTCCTCATTCATCAGCTCCTCAAAGTACTCCTTCCATCTCCCTGTACACTCTCCTCAATCGTGAGCACCCTTCCATCTCTATCCTTAATAACTCTAACTTGCTGCACATCCTTCCCATCTCGATCCCTCTGCCTAGCTAACCTGTACAAGTCCTTCTGTCCTTCTCTAGTGTCTAACCTAGTGTACAACTCGTCATATGCTTTCTGCTTGGCCTTAGACACCTCCCTCTTCACTCTGCGCTGTAACTCCTTGTATTCCTGTCTATTCTCCTCAGTCCTGTCCATGTCCCACTTCTTCTTGGCTAACCTCTTCCTCTGGATACTATCCTGAACTTCCTCATTCCACCACCAAGTCTCCTTATCTTCTTTCCTCCTTCCAGATGACGCACCCAGCACCTTTCTCCCTGACTCCCTGATCACTTCTGCTGTAGTTTCCCAGTCATCTGGCAGCAATACCTGACCACCCAGAGCCTGCCTCAACTTCTGTCTAAATTTCTCACAACATTCCTCCTTTTTCAGCTTCCACCACTTGGTTTTCTTCTTTGACCTCTTCTTCTTACAGACCATCAAAGTCATCCTACACACCACTATCCTATGCTGTCTGGCTACACTCTCTCCCACTACCACTTTACAGTCACTAATCTCTTTCAGATTGCCTCTTCTACATAGGATGTAGTCTACCTCTGTTCTCCTACCTCCACTCTTGTAAGTCACTCTATGCTCCTCCCTCTTCTGAAAATAAGTGTTAACCACAGCCATGTCCATCTTCTTAGCAAAGTCCACTACCATCTGTCCTTCTAGGTACCTTTCCTTAACTCCAAACTTGCCCATCACCTCCTCATCACCTGTGTTCACCTCACCAACATGTCCATTAAAATTCGCTCCTATCATCACTCTCTCACCCGTGGGAATACTCTCCATCACGTCATCTAATTCACTCCAGAATCTCTCTTTCTCTTCTAACTCACAACCTACCTGTGGGGCATAACCACTAACAACATTCAACATCACCCCTTCAATCTCTAACTTCAGACTCATCACCCTGTCTGACACTCTCCTCACCTCCAAAACATTCCTCACAAATTCCTCCTTCAGGACCACACCTACCCCATTTCTCTTACTATCCACACCATAATAAAACAGCTTGAATCCTGCTCCTACAGTGGTGTGAAAAAGTGTTGGCCCCCTTCCTGATTTCTTATTTTTTTGCATGTTTGTCACACTTTAATGTTTCATATAATCAAACACATTTAAATATTAGTCAAAGATAACTAAAGATAGACATAATATTTATGTCTATATTTTTTATTATGAAATTCATTACATTGAAGTTTACAAGTCCTTTTATTTCTAGTCATGTTGGCCGATCAAAATACTTGCTGTCTCTCCTGTACTCTGTAACATATCCATGTACTGTGATGAAATGCTAGTAATCATTAAAACACTTCAAATACAATGGACAAATAGGGAAAAATCTGTAACGTGCGCCGAAAACAATATTGTTTACCTTCAAAAGTAAATACCATAAACTTTTATCTTCAGTTTGCCATGCCCTGGCTTTTACATAAACGCACTTTGCTTAAATCACTGGCTTAAATCACTTTTCATGAATACAGTACAAACAACTATACCACTAATAATTGGTCCAAAAAAGAGAGTTTTCTAAGTTACCTAATACTATACTACAGTAGAATGTTGTTAAATGAAAGGATTTTTTCTGCATTGTCCAGCTTAAAATGTATTTTGACGTACAGTGAGATTTGATTTTATAATTTCTTTTCATTGTTGTTCAATAGTGCAAAGGGGCATCAGGACTGTGTGAGTGTGTATGTGTGTGTGTGTGTGTGTGTGTGTATATAAAGTAAACCGTACACTAAAAAAACACCTGAACTCTAAAATCATAGTTACTGATAATAATTCATAATGCTGAATGATACTTTTAGTAATTACCATGTTGTCAATTCCTCCTGTTTTATGTTGCTATGATGATTCACAAGATTATTAACTTGATTCACGTTCAAGTCCACACTCACTGGCATTCGCCTCACCATTGCAGATAGAGCTGTGTTATTGCATTTATTCTCTCATTCCTGTGAATATAATATTGTGACATATATACAGTGGGGCAAAAAAGTATTTAGTCAGCCACCAATTGTGCAAGTTCCCACTTAAAAAGATGAGAGAGGCCTGTAATTTTCATCATAGGTACACTTCAACTATGAGAGAGAGAATGAGAAAAAAAAATCCAGAAAATCACATTGTCTGATTTTTAAAGAATTTATTTGCAAATTATGGTGGAAAATAAGTATTTGGGCACCTACAAAAAAGCAAGATTTCTGGTTCTCACAGACCTGTAACTTCTTTAAGAGGCTCCTCTGTCCTCCGCTCGTTACCTGTATTAATGTCACCTGTTTGAACTGGTTATCAGTATAAAAGACACCTGTCCACAACCTCAAACAGTCAGACTCCATACTCCACTATGGCCAA
The DNA here is from genome assembly GCA_033459395.1 of Hemibagrus guttatus. Taxonomy (NCBI): domain Eukaryota; kingdom Metazoa; phylum Chordata; class Actinopteri; order Siluriformes; family Bagridae; genus Hemibagrus; species Hemibagrus guttatus. The sequence continues at coordinate 4,603,408 of JAUCMX010000020.1, forward strand.
GACCAAAGAGCTGTCAAAGGACACCAGAAACAAAATTGTAGACCTGCACCAGGCTGGGAAGACTGAATCTGCAATAGGTAAGCAGCTTGGTGTGAAGAAATCAACTGTGGGAGCAATTATTAGAAAATGGAAGACATACAAGACCACTGATAATCTCCCTCGATCTGGGGCTCCACGCAAGATCTCACCCCGTGGGGTCAAAATGATCACAAGAACGGTGAGCAAAAATCCCAGAACCACACAGGGGGACCTAGTGAATGATCTGCAGAGAGCTGGGACCAAAGTAACAAAGGCTACCATCAGTAACACACTACGCTGCCAGGGACTCAAATCCTGCAGTGCCAGACGTGTCCCCCTGCTTAAGCCAGTACATGTCCGGGCCCATCTGAAGTTTGCTAGAGAGCATTTGGATGATCCAGAAGAGGATTGGGAGAATGTCATATGGTCAGATGAAACCAAAATAGAACTTTTTGGTAAAAACTCAACTTGTCGTGTATGGATGAGAAAGAATGCTGAGTTGCATCCAAAGAACACCATACCTACTGTGAAGCATGGGGTGGAAACATCATGCTTTGGGGCTGTTTTTCTGCAAAGGGACCAGGACGACTGATCCGTGTAAAGGAAAGAATGAATGGGGCCATGTATCGTGAGATTTTGAGTAAAAACCTCCTTCCTCCTTCCAGGCTTTGGGCTGGGGTGGGCTTGCTTATAGCCCCCCAGCTCATCCGCCATGTGTTGGAGTTTTCCCCGGTAAACGAGAGGGTTGTTTCCCTGTGCCTTTGGGCTGGGGATAGGTGTCTCACTGTTGTTTCGGCTTATGGGCCGAATGGCAGTGTGTAGTACCCAACCTTCCTTATGCTTATACACTGAGTATAAAGTGCAACTGAAAATGAAAAAATTATTAAACAATCCTAAGAAATCCAACATTTCCAAGACATTTTCCCTTGAACCAAAAGCACTTATTGTTAATGAAACGATCTCAAATTATAATTTTGATGCACTCTGCCTTACCGAAACCTGGCTTAGACCAAATGAATACATTGGTCTGAATGAGTCTACTCCATCAGGATATTGCTATAAGCATGAGCCCCATCAGACTGGTCGTGGAGGTGGTGTTGCAACTATCTATAGCAACTCTCTTACCGTTACTCAGAAAACAGTACCCAGGTTTAACTCATTTGAAGTGCTTGTCCTTAATGTTGCACTCACAGACATACATTAAAAATCCCTGCTAAATCTTGCTCTGACCACCATATATAGACCCCTTGCTCTGGCCACCATATATAGAAAATTAGGGTAAGCACCACCCAGGGAACTTTCAAGTCACACCAATTGGCTTGCTATGGATTGGAAAACATTGCTGAGATCAACAAAGTAGTGTCACCTGAACAACTGCAAAGATTCTTTCCAGACATACCCCTTACCGAACTTGTAAGACCAAAGGTAGTTGATCTGCTGGTAAGCCATCGAGAAGGACAGTTGGCTCCACAGAGGATCAGAATAGTTGGAGATCTCGTGCTGTGGGATGGGCTGCTGGGAAAGATGATCGGAGGAACTCATCCTGAGCTTTTTGAAGATGTAACTGTATCGGCCCACCAGTCCAAAACTCACTTCACAAGATCGATGAGAATGGCAGCTGTCAAATATGAGGAAGTAATAGAGCACCATCCGCCCAACAAGCCATTAGCTAGAGTCCATGAATCAAACGTCTCAAACAGCAGTCGAGACTTTCTGGAGTGGTGGAAATGGGATTCCATTGGTGCTGCATGTGAGCCGAAATGCGGAGGTTGCTGCTGCGGAAGTTGCCAATAAAGAAATGTCGCTTGCTGAGGAGAGGGAGCTTGAAATAGTAAGAGAAGCCCTCATTTATGTCATGGAGGACAACCACAGCAAAGAACCGCATTGGCAAAATAACAGCTAAATATCCTTGGATAGAGGACCCAGATTCCCTGCCAAACAACAGAGGTGCAGTTGAAGCTACATTCCTGAGGACGGAAAAACAGCTGACCAAAGATCCTGAATGGAAGGCTGCCTATAGTGCTCAAGTGAAGGGCATGCTTGATAGAGGAGCTGCAGTAAAGTTATCAGAAAGTGCAATCGCTAACTGGGACGGACCTGTGTGTCATCTCATTGCTCCTAACCCTCACTCGATCACGACCCCAGTGAGACTTGTTTGGAACAGCAGCCAGAGATTCAGAGGTATCAGCATGAATGACTTATTAATGAAAGGACCAGATGTTCTCAATCAGATACGTGCCGTCCTGCTGAGATTCAGAAGCGGAGTGTACGCCGCATTAGGAGACATCAAGAAAATGTACAATTTGGTTTGGCTAGAAGACCGTGAAGTCCACCTGCACAGGTTCCTTTGGCGAGACTCTGAGGACGAGGAATTTGGGGAATATGGGATCACAAGGGTCAATATTGGAGACAAGCCAGCAGGGTGCATTGCTCAGCTGACAATGCGTGAAACTGCCAATTTGTCATCCTTTGCTCACCTTGGGGAAGAGCGCAGAGTGCTCCAGCATGACAGTTACGTTGATGACATTCTTACATCCCACAATAATCTCCGCCAGCTACAGTCCATTGTGGTGAACATAGAGTTGATTTTAAAGGCTGGAGGATTTCATCTAAAGCCGTGGGTCTTCTCAGGTCAAAGTTTGAGGAGAGAGTCTGAGGACAAGTCCTTTGGAACAAATGAGAATACAATGGTCCTACCAAACCAAATGCGTGATGACGACAACAAGGCACTTGGCCTGGGCTATTCCATGGAAGAAGACATACTCTCTGTTATGATGTCAATCAATTTTTCAAAAAGGAAAAACAAAATGTGACTTGGTTAAAATCTAGCATATGAGCAAGTTAGACCCCAAACATCAAATCCACTGACAAGAAGAGAGTTATTGAGTCAGGTATCAGGAGTGTACAATCCAGTAGGCCTAGTGACTCCAACCAAGCAAATGGGAGCAATTCTGGTTCGCAGAGCATTTCAAGAGGCAAAGAATAGGAGAGATCCAGTAAATAAAACTTGGGATGCAGCCCTTTCAAATGAACTCAGAGAAGATGCGATCAGGCTTGAGGAATATGTCCAACTTGGCCAAGTTAAATTCACTAGAGCTCTGACACCCCCAAATTCAAATGATAAGCCCCAGGCGATAACTTTTTCAGATGGAAGCGAGAATGCTTATGGTGCTGTACTGTACCTTAGATGGGACTCAAACAAGGGCTTAATCATCAGGCTTGTGGAGTCCAAAGCTAAACTGACTCCTTTAGACCAAAAAGGAAATGTTGTCAAAGCAGAGGTGTGTGGAGCAGTGTTCGCCTCACGTCTGTGAAGGTACTTCGAGCAGCATTGCCGAATTTGAGTGGAAAAATGGTACCACTTGGTTGATAGCTAAACAGTCCTTGGTGCTATACAGCGAGAAAGCTATGGCTACAAAACTTTCTTTGCTAATAGAATTGGGGAGATCCAAGGAATCACGAAAGTGCAAGATTGGTGGTGGATACTGGGTCCGCCAAAACATTGCTGATGTGATAACCTGAGGGGCTAGCCCTCAAAATCTTGATGAAATTTCAGAGTGGCAGAATGGGCCAAGGTTCCTGAGCTTGCCAGTGGATGAGTGGCTAAATATCTAGCAGGTACTGCTGGAGAAAGTATCAGTGAGCTTCAAAAGAAGGCGTTTGCGGCTGTGCTAACAAGGTCCGAAGCAAAGCAGAAGAAAGCAAAGCAGGAGGTCCGAAGCAAAGCAGGATCAAGGAGACCACCGGCAGGTTTGGCTGTTCAGAACTTGTGTGACATAAAGCGATTCAGTGATCTGTCTTGACTGGTAAAAACAGTAGCGTGGGTTTGGAGAGCTGCAAGAAAGTTCCTTGGTAGACACCAGACCTTAAATAACCCAAAGTGGGAGGCAGTTTGTTCAACAGGAACCATCACAGTGAGAGAACGAGAAGATGTCCTACGAGACATTTTTCTTGATGCACAAGTAGGGATTAGCCTTCCAAACACCACCAGAGACAGAGTGGTAGTCTATAAGGATCCAGACTCTGGGTTACTAGTCTGCGGTGGCAGAGTGAAAGTCTTTAAAGATAATCAAGTTAGTGTTCCAATCCTACCTTGTGATGCCTGAGTGTCCACACTACTAGCTCGAGAATCTCACAAAGAAAGTCACGGAGGTTTGGCAGAGACTTTACTTAGGATGCAAAGGAAAGCCTGGGTCATAAGGGGGAGAAGAATAGCCCAAAAAGTTATTAATAACTGCGTTCAATGTAGGAAGAACAAGACAAAAAAGTGTCAGCAAGTGATGGGTGATTTGCCACCAGAAAGAACACAACCAGCGTTGGGAGTGGGAGTCTTTTGCTGCATGTCGAGCAGAGCAATCCATGCAGAGCTGGTCAACACCCAATCAACTGAAAGTTTCTTAATGGCCTTTCAAAGATTTACTGCAATTAGAAGCTATCCCAAAAAGATCTATTCAGATCCAGGCACCAATTTCATTGGGGCAAGATCAGTTTTGCAGGAGCTGTACAAATTCCTGGAGGGAGTTGACAAGTCTGCTCTGGAGGAAATAGCGACAAAAAATGGAACTGAGTAGAACTGGAAATTGTTGGAGTCAGCTTGCAGGTCCTAACTTATTCGTAAGGAGCAAGTGGCATACCACACACAGAAACATTGTGTGGATTGCAGATCAAAATTCACTTAGGGTCCAGTTCAAGCTTGGCAGAGTAATCAGTGTCAGTCCAGACAGTAAGGGTGTTGTAAGAGAGGTCAATATCCGTACATTCCCAAGTTACCCTGTTCCGACTACAAAGCCATTAAAAGTAAAGGGAAATTATCAAGAGCCTAAGAGCTGCAAGGAGAAAATCCCGAGTACTGTTCTTCATAGTGTCGTCAGACGGCTGGTCGTCCTCCTTCTAGTTGAGGAACAAGTAAACAAGTAATTTAGTGAAATGTCCTTATTGGTCTGTGACTAGTTGTGCTAAACAGTTTGCCTTCAAAGTATGCGATTTCCTCTTGTGTTCAAGAAAAAGGAGGGAGGGAGGTGTTGAGTCACACCGAAACAATGAGAAAAAATAAAATAAAATAATAATGATTCCGTCAGCCAATCGGAGTGAGTGGGCGGGAATAAAGGAAGGAAGAGAATCTGCTGATGCATGAGACAAGGACATATATGAGGACATATGCATTGAAACTCTAAGTGTTAATGTTAATTGTTTGAACTATGTTGCAGGTTGTAGTTTAACAAGTGTATTAGGTATTAAATAATAATGCAAGTTAACAATGCTGAATGTTAAAAACAGATACAATTAAGCAAAATGATGAACAGTGGTTATTTAATGAATTTATATGTTGTACTTTTGTTTTGTTTAAAGGTTTTTCACCTTTCTGCTTCAACTTATGTCAGTTTCATCATAAATTGGTGCAAAGAAAAGAAGAGTGGAATCCAGTTAAGGCCTCTGTTGGTGATGAGTCTCTCCCTCTCAAGCGGGGAAATTGTGCATGAGAAGAAATAGCTTGACAATTACTACTAGCTCAACAGTGAAAGACCTGGGCATAATATTAGACAGCAATTTGTCCTTTGACAATCATATTTCCAATACTACAAAAACAGCCTTCTTCCACCTCAGAAATATTGCCAAGCTTAGGAACATTTTATCTGTATCTGATGCAGAAAAGCTAGTTCACGCATTCATGACCTCCAGATTGGACTATTGTAATGCATTACTAGGTGGTTGTCCTGCATCTTCAATAAACAAGCTACAGTTAGTCCAGAATGCAGCCGCCAGAGTCCTTACCGGGTCAAGGAAATATGATCATATAATCCCAATATTATCATCCCTGCACTGGCTACCTGTTAAGTTTAGAATTGATTATAAAATAGCACTACTTATGTACAAGGCTCGAAATGGTTTAGCTCCCATGTATATAGCCAGTCTTCTAACACATTACAATCCATCATGCTCCTTAAGATCTCAAAATTCCGAACTTCTAGTAATTCCCAGAATGTCAAAGTATACAAAAGGGGGTAGAGCATTTTTGTATTTAGCTCCTAAACTTTGGAATAATCTTCTTGACAGTGTTCGGGGCTCAGACAGTCTCCCAGCATAGACGTAGACTAAAGACATATCTCTTTACCCAGGCATACATTTAATACATGTGATAACCTTTTACTTCAATGCATCTAATTAAATGCACATTATCATCTAGTGCCTGCTAATATTATGAACAGCAGCTATGCAATTAGCTATGCTAATTACTTTCCATTTGTTTCCCCTTCTTCTACCCATCCCGAGACATAGAGATTGTGCCAGCTCCAGCGGCATCCAGAGATGGACCAGCTCCAGCTGGGTTCTGCTTTGTGAGGACTGGGGTATTCAAAGCAACACTGCCAACCCTATGTGGATGACAACAACCTCCTAATTAATTTACACATAACATCCTACACATGCTGTATCTGCATCACACAATTGACTATACATAAATGCAGAAAGGACATTGTTCATATCACACTCTCCAGTGTCACCCAATTGAGGATGGGTTCCCCTTTGAGTCTGGTTCCTCTCAAGGTTTCTTCCTCATACCATCCAGGGGAGTTTTTCCTTGCCACAGTCGCCTCAGTCACCTCAGGCTTGCTCAATTGGGATAATTTTGTCTAACGCCTAGAACTGTCTGTTTGTTTGCTGTTTCTTATGTTCTGTAAAGCTCCTTTGAGGCAATTCTTTTTGTTAAAAGCGCTATACAAATAAAACTGAATTGAATTGAATTGAAAACATTTCCAGAAGCGCCACAGGAAGTTAACACTGACCTCTGCTGGTATAAAAATAAACAGCACTGAATTCATTATCTCATTGTTAAACCAGGTATTCTAACTCTTTTTTTTTGGAAAAGAAAAAACAAACAAACAAAAAAAACAAACAAAAACAAATTCAGTATAATTCAGTCCTTTGTATTTAAAGAGGCTTAAGAGGCCTCACAATCTATACTATACTGGAAGTGAGGGTGAGGTTTAGGGTGGGGTTAAAGTGGGAGCTAAAGAGGTGTTGAATAACTTCTGACTCCATTCAAATAAAGGCAACTTAACTTAATTATATCCATCTAAGTGAATAATGGACAGCGCTTTTTCGATTGCAATGCCAGTTACAACCACTAGGTGACAGTCAATTACAAGAAATAGGTTTTTAATAGGAATTTATGTTCGCATGCGCACATCTAAACCTGGTTTGTGAAAATAAACACTGACATTGATGTAAACGGAAAATTACAGTATTTGATAAATATTTGACAAATGTCCTAACAGATATAATTACTATTATATTCTATTTTGGCAAAATATAACATTTAAGTTGACACAGCAGTGCAAAAAGTAAACCTGTGCATGAAAGAAAACCTATACATCAGATATAATGTAAAACAGTATAAGATAAATAGAAATTATAGAAATAATAGAAACAATAAAATAAATCAGTGTGTATGTACATACGATAGTTACTTTTATATATACACATGCAATATTCTTGGTATTTACGTGCATAGACACATTGATTGTTGGCATTTTTGAGCTCATAGAAGACCTCGATTGGTCAGTGTCAGTGGGGTTAACAGAAAGAAGAAAAGAAGAGAAAATGGCCTCTTTTGCTTCCTTGGCTGGGGAAATTTTATTTTATATATATATTTTTAAAGTGCAATGAAGAAAATAATACAATGGAGGGGAAAATTTGAAAAAGTGAAAGATACTGAGTCTTAAAAACTTAAAAAACTTTTTTTTACTTTTTGAGGTATTGGTGTTCTAGTGTAAAAGATGTGAGAGTTCATATACAGTATTGCATAGTGATGCATGGAGTGTGTGTATGTGTGCTATCATGTGCTTATATCTTAAGCTATTATAGTTAACAAGTATTACAAACAAGAAAAATCTTAAATCTTTTAGTTTTGTTCAGTTAATAAATAAACAGTGACTAGATTCAGCCAGAATGATATAGTAAGATCATATCTATAGTTCATATCAGGTTTAATTTTATACCTACAAGCCACAAACTCAGTAGATTGAACTAAACAAAACAGTATGTTGATTTCTGGAATATAAACCTCCTATGTTAATAAGTCTCAATTTAATCAGAAAATGATTCTATTTCCTGTTCTTCATTTTGGCAAAGAAACGATGGAATTTCATAACAAAATCATTTATGACTTCTTGAACGCTCACTATCCAATTAAAAAAATAGAAGGCGGCTTTTGTCATAATCATTTCAAGTATATTTAATCATATTCAGTGGGTTTCCTATTTGTCATGCAACGCACTTTCATTTCCGTCTTGTCTGTTTTTTTTTGTTTTTTTTGTAATACGTTCATCAGAATCACAGCCAGCTTCATCCACACACATGCTGAGGCACAGCAGAATGAATGGAACTGTCAGAAATGAAAAAAAGAATTGTTTCTATAAGCAAATCAGATAACACAATGAAAGTATCTGTTTTATTTTAATATAAAATAAGATTTTAACACATTATGTAGCTCCTCACAAAGAATCAGTGCCATTAATCTATTAAAAAAATTATAGTAAGCTTAAAAGTGTAGTAAAAAACATGACTCAAGAATGTTGAGCAAAAGGTAAAAAAATACAAAACAAAAAAGACAACATATCGACACGTCACAACAACAGGGAAGTTCAAGAATGGTCAACACAATAGAATTTATATGAAACAAAGGCAGTGGCAAGACTTCATGTGCTTCTTATAGGGTGCATCTCAATCTGCTGCCTAGTTCAGTAGTCAGGGCACTGATCAGGGAGTCGGCCATTTTTAGGGCTCTCTCTCTCTCTCTCTCTCTCTCTCTCTCTCTCTCTCTCTCTCTCTCTTTATTTCAACTGCTCAATCCTTCTAGTTCACTTTAACATTTGCTCTCTAAAAAACCCACAATGCACTGCAAAAAACAGGGAGTATCGATGCTTAAATTGTTCTCTTACGGCAATGATGCCATATTTTTTGAAGCCTCTCAGTTGGAAAAAACGGAACTCTAAACTTTGTCTACAAATATAAACAGCTTGTTCTCATTATTGTAGCTCTCAAGAGCTGTATTACAGTTCTATCTCGTTTGTTTGAGTCTAATGACTTAAGTGTTTATTGATTTTACATCTACTAGCTAGTCGACGATTCTGCTTGAAGTACCATGACAGAAGTATGTGTGATTAAGCTAACAAAATTAGTAGTTAGAGTCCTTACCAGTGCTACTTGTGCACATGATATACTAATTCACAGTCTAGGGAGGTAGGGAGCTGATTGAGATGCACCCATAGTCTGTGAACAGGAAGTGGTGAGGTGATGAGGTAATGGTGGATATTACTGTTCTTTTTTCCTTCTTTTAATTTTCTTCTTTTTTTGATTTGAGTCACAATGAGTCTCTGTGTTGATTCACTGATAAATTCATTCGTTATTTTCTCTTGTGGCTTGATTGATTCAGTTCCAAACCCATTTGAACCAAGTTCAAAAGAAATGCACTTTGCCATGCCTCAAACTGCTCCCAGAATTCTATAAAGAGTATGCAGAAGTTCATTTTAAATGGCACTAAAGCAGTGCAACTAAAGTGCAAACGAGGGTATTTCCGTATATACAGTAATAAAGTGTGAAATTTGGGCTGAATCTGGAAGATTTGTACTTGATCTATTTCTCAAACTCCTATTTTTTCCCCCTCAAGCTTTAAAAGTACATTCAGTTTTGTTCAGTGGACATAATCATTCCCGATAAGACGTGTTCTTTTATAAAAGAAACATCTTTTAAAAGATTTCAACTTTTGCAAATTTTGACTTTTGCAGGTCAAGTGATTATTAGTTCTCAGAAGACATGAAAGAAATTGCTATAAAAAAGACAAAAAGAGGACAAAGCTATATTTATTTGACAATTATTTGGCAATTATGGTCATTATTTAAATGATCATTTCAGTGAGCATCTCCACCTTGATAGCTGCTATTGATTCTACATCCACTGACACAAATTGAACATAATTGCTTTAGTCCAATGGGCTGACAATTATTAAGTTTAAATGTCTTTTGAATAGTGGCAACAGGATCTTAGAAGGCATGCAACACTTAGAAGAAGGGATTCCGACTGCTATTACTTTGCAATTTTCCACTAACTGATATAAACACATTTCTTATTGTGCCGATTCTGGATTTCTGGAAGCTGTGAGGTTTTTGCTGTTAGCACTTCATGGATCTGACAAAGCGTTTCATTTGCTCAGTGTGCTGTTAGGAAGTCCTGCAATGAACCCAGGCCAGAGCCTTTTAAAGGCAGAAGTAAAAATGCCTTTCTGCACATACCAAGTTTATCAAGTTCAATCTGTCCCTCAGCCTCCACTCAAGGACACGGACAGGCTGTGAATTCTCGATGCAGCTTTTATAACTTCTTACCAAGGATTGTACAAATTTGCACAAGCTGAACTCAAACAAAAAATGATGCCTTTTAGTTTAAATATAGGGTTAAGGTTAGTGGTTAGTTACTTCATTCATGAATAATGCAATCAAATCATTCCTGTCGGTTAGAAACGTTATGAAATGTGTATGAGGTTGACGTTACTATTTTCCAACGTGTAAGCTTAGATCAAAGAATGTCCTGGAGAGCTGTTATGAACCAAAATGTATTATAGATGTTGACATGGTGGACCTGAGAAATGAGGTGCTTAACTTCTCCATTTGAGCGCTGCACTTTGTGTCTGACGTTGCTGAATATTAATGCCATTCAATCTGACAACATAATGGAAATATCTCATGTAGAATGTCTTTATAGTCTTTTTTTAATAGTCTTTTGTTTTTAATTATAAGAGCTTTCTGTGTAGGATTTTAACCGTGTTTGTCCTAACAGCCTTGGGACTAGAGTTGTAATCCTGTTGATTCCATTTCCTGTTCCATTTTCAGTAGCACTTCCTGTGTGCAACACTGTGTGCATCTCAGTTGACTCCATAGCTCAGTAGTCAGTGCACTGATCAGGGAGACGGCCAGTTTTTAATACTTTCTCTATCTATCGCAAAATCCTTCCCTTGCACTGGAACTCTTGCTCCCTAAAAATCCCACAATCGATGCTGACTATGTTCCCTTACTGGAAATGAAGTCATAGTTTCTAGAAGTCTCTCAGCTCAGAAAAAAGGCAGACAAACTCTCAGACAACTTTGTTTACAAATGTAAGTAGCTTGTTGTCGTTGTTGTTGTAGTGCTCAAATGATTACTTACTGCAGAGATTTTAACTTAATTTGATGTTCTGTATATAGTTTGATTGATTATAATGACATTTAAGCATTTAAACTATTTTCACTAGCTAGCCAACAATCCTGCTTGAAGTACCATGACAGAAACGTTTGTGTTTAAGCTAACAAATTTATACAGGATATAAAACTTAAATATTTGCTATGTTTTTGCAATTGAGGACTGATGAAGAAATTGAGTCATCAGTGGCCCAATGTATAGTGAGTCCTTATAGTGCACAATACTGAGTAACCACCTAGGGAGCCGATTGAGATGCTCCCTAGAGTATATTTCCAGCGAAGTCTTGCCAGTATTACCTAGTTGTGCAAGTTCTGAGCCATGTTACTCTGTGTGCCTTCCCTGTTTGCTGACCTTTTATGATTCTCTCTTTTGACAATTGATTGTTTTGGATTATCTCTGGCCGGCTTTGACATTTTGTATGATAACATTTGAATGCACTGAACTATAGTTTTATAACCCACACATCTCAGTATATCTCAGATTTTTGCAGAGAGACAGAAATTGTTCCTAAAAGTTAACAAGGCTATGCAATCAATACATCATATGTGTTCAGCATTAAAATATCTGTTTTTAATTCAGCAAAGCATGTAGCAACCAGAGCTTGTTTATTTTCAAGTTCAAGAAAAGTTTTTTATGCAAATATGGAGCGACTTCCTTCTCTAGACAGAAGCCTGATACATGGCTGACTTAGGTGCTGTCTCACACAAATGTATGGTGTTTGAGAAGTACCAAACAAAATAACAAATCCGAAAACAAAATAAATCCAAAACATAATAACAACTCAAAAAACACAATAACAACTTCAAAAACAAAATACAAATCCAAAAACAAAATAAATCCAAAAACCAACGTACAAATCCAAAAACAAAATAAATCCAAAAACATAATGACAACTCCGAAAACAAAATAACAAATCCAAGAACACAAAGACAAATAAGAAAAGAAAATACAAATCCAAAAACAAAATAAATCCAAAAACACAATAACAACTCAAAAAACAAAATAAATCCAAAACATAATAACAACTCAAAAAACACAATAACAACTTCAAAAACACAATACAACTCCAAAAACAAAATAAGTACAAAAACAATGTACAAATCCAAAAACAAAATAAATCCAAAAACACAATAACAACTCCGAAAACAAAAAAACAAATCCAAAAACACAATAACAAATCAGAAAACAAAATAACAAATCAGAAAAAAATAACAAATCAGAAAAAAATAACAAATCAGAAAAAATGACAAATCAGAAAACAAAATAAATCAGAAAACAAAATAACAAATCCAAAAACACAATAACGAATCAGAAAACAAAATAAAAAATCCAAAAAGGACAATTTAGACAATCCGGAAAAGGTAGGTATAGTTTGCGAATGGGATTCTTACCACTGATTGGATGAGACATCTGTCACTCAAGATATACAGGACGTACAGCAAGCTGCAGCAGCAGAAAGTGGATTTATGTGTGTATGAACACAGCTCTGCTCTTACAGCATTCCTTACATCTTTTCATCTGGAATAGTTTTGTTTTCGAAACTGTGTTCTTTATATAAATAGACACTTGTATTCACTAACATATTTGAATAATCATCAGTTTGGTTTCTACATATGCCTAAGGAAAGTTCATATAGTCCAAGCTTCTGACATTTTTGCTTCCTCTCTACATTACACTGTATCTACATGTTAAAAATTCAACCCAACCCAATCCAGCAGCAGTAACTAGATGCACATTCAGATGAATACTTCCAACTTTCTGCTTGGCTAAGTTGCACTTTATTCTTGGATATTTTTTTGGCTTATTCCATGACAGGCAGTTTTGTTTTATTCAGAAGGTTTGTGGAGAAAGTTTTTACAAGCTTCTCACTCACTGCCTGAATACCATTTTAATAGGCTTCATTTATTTATTTATTTATTTTCACATTTAAAACTCATTTTCATGGCTGTGTGCTGTTTGCATACTGCGGCATATACCCTTTTCTACCCTGCCTATTATATGCTTTGTAATCAACTTCTTAATAGCAACTTTAAGATGCCCCTGGCCTCCTATCTACTGTAAATTTCACCTTTAATGTACACATCACTGGTTCACCATCACTAATTAAAAGGCAGTGCTAGGCTGTGGTCTCTGATCCAGAGGCAGTCAAATTTTTAAAAGGGCTAATTGGTCTCAGTGGTATTGCTAGTAAAACTTTGCTAACAGTATTAACTTAGAATCTAAAAGTTACTGTCACTGTCCCTTCAAGTAAACTTTTCCCTTGTTTGAAAACTTAAAGGAATAGCTTTAATTCTGAATGTTACAAAGTGCTAATACTGGAGACTTCTTCCAAAAATTCTAAATAAACTCCACTTTACAGAATACTGCATCTAACATTAATCAATCAATCAATCAATCAATCAATCAATCAATCAATCAATTAATTAATTAAGTTATTTATTTAAATCTGTTTATGTGGGGCATCCATCATACTAAGTTTTAAAGAAAACCTTTTTTCAAGCACAAATTAGAAGATTAAAAAAATTAAAATTGGTTTAATATTGTTGAGGAAATGTTTATTTATTCATTTATTTATTCATTTATTAAATATGCCATGAATATATGCAACTTATTTATTAAATAAAACCTTGTATTTTTTTAGATTTAAATCTTGTAATATTTTTAGAGCAAATTCAAATTTTTCCATATTTTCATTCATATTATTGTAGCACAGAAGATTAACTCCATGAACTCTGTTGTCCACTATTATTTATGCTCTAGTGATTTAAGTCCATTAAGCTACTTTTGCCCACTAAGTCACTAACTACAGGGGTGGAGGCATCATGCAATTGAGGCCACGGTTTCCTTTGAACTGTGGCGATTCAGAAAATTAAAGCCCTTCAGAGTAATGTTTTAGCCACTAGCTCGGTAAAAAGAGCCTTCCTTATGGGTGTTGTTATCAGATTGGTGGTACCAGTGGCCTCTTGTCCTCCACAGGAGCTGTTCATCCCACTGCAATTTCTCACTGTCAGAGTTTCTGCACTGCTGAACTTCTCTCCTCTACTTCAATCTGAACTCTTTAAGTGAGCAGGATTGGGATCTTGAGAGCAAGAATGAACCACCCTGCCCTTTAAAATGCTCAGCAAGAGAATAATAGGGTTCTGTAATGGAGCGTAAGTGTCTTAACACACACACATGCTCCACAAAATGGTGTCAATATCAAGTCGTGATAAAATGATAACTGAGTCATGACAGACTTTAACTGCTCAAAAAGTCTGAATCTTCCAAAATCAATGGATTCTATTGTGCTCATAGTAGCCTTCCCAGAATTTTTTGATCTTCAGATTCATGTAAAAAGACGACGAGTGTAACCTGAAATCCGAGTATCTTTACCCAAACAACACACACCACACTCAGTCTTGTGGACAAGTAGAGCCACTCGCTGTTCCTGTTAATGTATTTCACTGGAGATAAGGGACTATTAGAGACAGTGAAGCTCATTGCTTTATGAAGCTCTCTGAACACAGTTTAATTGCTCCCACATGCACAGTTAGCGCCTAATTACTTAGCACTGCTTAGCCTCCATCCTGTTCTGGATTAAGGATGGAGCTGCTATTTTCCTCCTCTGTGTTTAGGATTCAGGCCCAAGACTCCTATCTCTCTCTGTCTTCTTTCTCTCTCTATATATACACACCCTCTCTCTCTCTCTATATATAAATACTCTATTCAATTAGAGACATATTTTCTTATAATAGCAAGCTCTCAAGTGCTTTCTTACCAAAACATTATGTCCAAAATGTGTAACTGAAATTAGAATACAAAAGATATTTGCTCATAGTTTAGTAGATTAATTAAAAAAAAAAAAAAAAAAAAAAAAAAAAATACATATATATATATATATATATATATATATATAGTGCCCTGCGATGGGTTGGCACTCCGTCCAGGGTGTATCCTGCCTTGATGCCCAATGACGCCTGAGATAGGCACAGGCTCCCCGTGACCCGAGAATAGTTCGGATAAGCGGTAGACAATGAATGAATGAATGAATGAAATATATATATATATATATATATATATATATATATATATATATATATATATATATATATATATATATATATATGTATATATATATATGTATATATATATATATAGCATGCATCAAAATTACAGTCAGGGTGTTTCTATAATCCCTTCTGAAAATGCAAACAGTTAAAAGTTGGCTCTGTGGGTGAGCAGCCAAGAGGTTTGTCCTTTCCAGTGTTAGCTCATTAACGTCTGTGTGATGGAGTGTGCAGCGTTGAAGTGGCTCAAACACATCAGAGCTCAGAGCAGTGGGTTAAGCATCATGGTTCCTCTGTCATCTGGGTGTAAAAGCCAAGAGCAAGAAGCTTTGAGACCAGTGTGCAGGTCAAGCTTTTTATTCACCACTAATATTGATGTCTACTATGGTGCTGAATCATGGTTATTATATTTATCATACTGATATTGGGAATTTCAAGTTTAAAACTTCAGCAAGTATGTTTGTGTATCATTAGCAGGAAAGAAATCTTACTTTTTCATTCAAGATAATTTTTACAGTAGCAGCTCATGACTCAAGATTTTGGCAGAGAAGGACAACATTTAATAAAAATACTCAAAGCCTCATATAAAATTAAATCACTTCTTAAATGAAACTATTGGCTATGATCGAGTGAATTTTAGAATATTCCTGTAATAGTCAGTGACATCCAATCATCAAGATTGCTTTTTCCATTTTTCTTTTTTCAACTGCAGGCGATTAGATTCAATTTGACTATTTGCTAAAAAACAATAGCCCAAATTGGTGTGAAAAACACAACCATGTCATTAACTGTCCTGCCTGTAGCTCATCCTTAATGAAAATTTTGTGAGCATGGTGCAGCATGATGCCTGCCCTAATGGGCCTCTAACAGCACTTGTGTTAGTCCCTATTTAAGCCTATGGGATGTACTGTAGGGTGGCACCACTGTGACATAGTGGTTAGCACGTTCGCTTAACACCTCCAGCGTCCTGGGTTCAAATCTTGCTCCCGCTCACTGTGTGTGTGTGTGGAGTTTGCGTGTTCTCCCTGTGCTTGGTGGGTTTCCTCCCACAGACATGACAAAAACATGCTTCAATGCTTGGAGTCTCTAAATTGCCTGTAGTGTGTGATTGCGTGAGCCCTGCAATGGGCTGGCACTCTGTCCAGGGTACATCCATTGATGCCCGATGACGCCTGAGATAGGCACAGACTCCCTGTGACCTGATAAAAGATTGGATAAGCGGTACAGACAATGGGGGGATGTAATGGAAATGAAGAACTGAGCATGATTCTCAATTGTGCAAGAAGGTTGAGAAAATCTGGTCAAACTCTAAAGAATTAATTAGTATTTCAACTGAATTTAAAATGTATGGGATTTGAAATGAGGACTTTATGAAGATTATCATTTGTTCAATGACTGATATGGTGCGGTTCTGCCCAATTTACCCCTGAGGCTGAGCCGCCACTGCTTTATTACAGTATATGATCATCCACAAGAGACAATTTGTACTACCGACTCAGCCAAGTAAAATTCACTTGATCTGTAATTTATTTGTCATCTTATATGATGAGATCCTCTATAATTCCAATGCACTTTTAATCAGTACTGGCAAAAAACGCCTCCATACTGTTTTGGTCTGTTGGTCTGAAAAAAAAGAAGGCAGTCCTTTAATCCCTGCTGAACAATTCAGTCACTATAGAGCAGTAAAGGATTCTGGCTAGTCAGAGACGCTGTGCTTCATTCAAACGGATGTGATAATGTGTTGATGGACAACCTGAAACATCATCATGTAGTCTGTATTTGTTTTGCAATCTATTTTTTACTCTTCTGTACTGTATGTGCTGATCCTCTGGCTGGAAAAAAAAAAAAAAAAGAAACCTTGCAGATGCTGGTAGTTTTCAGCTCTGCCTCTAACAAAACCCCCAAATGTGATTAGACTTTATTTAGACTTAATCAAGATCAGCACTAACCAAATTTTACAGACTTTGCGTGGGGCTGAAAAACTAAGATGGTTTTAACTTTTTGGTCCAAGGATATTAAATCTAAAAATGATATCATATATTATTATCGAACTGAAAAGTAATTTCTTCCTACTGCAGAGTCTGAAGGTGGTTCATTTTTTTTTTTTTTTTTTTTTTTTTTTTTTTTTTTTTTTACAAGTAATTTGTTCAGAGTTTCAGTTTAATGAAAGATGTATGTGGTCTAGGGTATGGGTTATGACAGGGCACAAGAAAGTATAAATCTAAGTTATATTATATTGCAATAACCTTTGTTTTGGAGGCTTGTTCTCTCCTTTCAGTGAGTGTCTTGGACGGTCTTCCTGCCCTCTCTCAGCTCATGTGACATCATCTAAAGTGTTCCTCTGCAGATGCTCTGCAGATTTCCATACACAGATAAAGGACTTTTCCTCCAAAGACTTGTGCTACATTTTGAATGTCAGTCCCTATGTTTAACTTCTCTGTGCTGAATGTCAGCCAGCATTTGTTTCCAGAACTGAGAAGGAAACCATTTTGTATTTTAATTCAGAATGTCTGTGGCCCGAGGAAAAAATGAATTCTAACTTAAAATGTCAAATATTTCTGCCAGCATTTTGGGCACTCATATTATATGGATATATCACATCCAGTAACCTGAAGCATTGTTGTCTTACATGTGGTGATAATTGTCCATGCACGTTAAGCTGCCTTTCAACACAAAGCAAATATACTCACTTTTGTGGCAGATGACTGAACAGCACAGTGGAGTGCTTTTTCATGTTTTTTATCCATGGATAGTCTCTCTGGCACGGTTGCCCACTGTTGCATAATTTTAGACTCCTTCTGAGAGGTCGAGAGACACTTTGGAGAGTGCAGTGTTGTCAGATTTGGCGAAGGAAAACTGGCACAGCTAGCGCATCTCACACTGCTTCATCATACTCATCTACATGGCTGTTTTTTTTTCTTGTAAAGTGAGGCAGTGCAGGCATGAGTAAAGAACAGCATGGCTCAAATTTTCAATAATTCATAAATTGAGGACCTTTTGTTACTCATGCAAAACTTCCCTTTGTGATTCTGGCTTTTATTTTTTTTATTTTGGAGAGAGATCAGTCGGGGATTATGGCAGGGACTAATAAACAGGTGGATATGGCATAATTTTAATAAAAAGGTATAATTTTCCCAAATAGTTGAAAGCCATAAAGCTTAGAGCCTGCCACACACTGCCATGCTGCTCTTAAACTTTAATAGACAATGTTAATTGCATTAATCTCATTAAATGGTGAGTAGAGACAAATCTATTAAGGTCTAGCTCATGATGATATGGAAGAACTTGGATGGAGATGGAAACCCCCAGAGAAGACCCAGGACACAACTGAGAGGTTATATTTCATGTTATACAATTGGTTAAGAACTGTTTGGGAATCCCTCAGGAGAAATTGGAATCTGTGGCCAGGGATAAACATGTCATGGATGATTTTCTCAGCCTGTGGAAGTAGAAAAAATGTGATTACATACAACTCTTGAAAACCCCTGGTCCCTTTACATGATAACTCAAGTCCCTGATTCCTCCCCATCCTGCTGAATATGTATTTACAGCTAAGATTCTGATTTCATGCACATTCATGCACCATTATACCTCATGCTGTTTCAGAGTACTATTTACTTGCATCTACGTATTATACAAAATTATGCTTGTCTTTGGGTGTTCATGCTTACTATGCTTGTATTTGGTTATTTTAAAAGGCTGAACATTGCTTATTTTTGTTTTTAGTTAACTAGTTAGTCACAGTTTTGCAACAAGGAAATCTGTCTCAATGAAACAAATTGGAATTATGGTATTAACAATTTATGGGAATCTTGTAATGTAGCAAACAGCATCTAGAATTCCTCAGCTCTGTGCTACTTATAGGTACAGCAGAGAAAATTCCTCAGTGAATCCTTAGCTTTGTGGTGAACCACACAGTAAAATTATTTTCTAACACAATTAGCAGAACATCACCATAAACCTAAGCATGCAAGAGAAACTTTACTGTGATTTCATTTTTTCTTATTAAAGCAATTATTGCAGTGTTGTGTTGGTTATATTTCACTATGGATGTGTTGTCCATATAGAACACACGCATTACGCTCTCTTTTTACGTGCAACTGAATGCTTTATCCATTCATTCATTGTCTACCACTTATCTGATCTATTCTCAGGTCACGGGGAGCCTGTGCTTATCTCAGGCGTCATTGGGCATCAAGGCAGGATACACCCTGGACGGAGTGCCAACCCATCCCAGGGTACACACACTCTCTCATTCACTCAAACAATCACACACTACGGACAATTTAGAGATGCCAATCAACCTACAATGCATGTCTTTGGACCAGGGGAGGAAACTGGAGTACCCGGAGGAAACCCCCGAGGCACAGGGAGAACATGCAAACTCCACACACACGGCGGGAATCGAACCCCCAACCCTGGAGGTGTGAGGCAAACGTGCTAACCACCAAGCCACCGTGCTCCCCCTGAATGCTTTATCCATCATTTAAAAATGTAGTTATGTTGCCCTAGCAAACAGCAATAAATAAGACCTTTGCTATGCACATGTAAACGTCAACCCCTGTGTGAATCTGACCTAAATTTGGTTCAACAGATGTTCCGTTAATAATATGTAACCCACTGTTATCTATGTCAAAGCTGTGTCTTGTTTTTTAAAGTGCTGATTTTCTGAAATCCAGGTTGCACAGTGGGAAATTTGACGCGAAAAAAAATTAGGATGCAGCTGTCATTCAAATTGCCATCACTCTCAGCAGTATATGTGAAGTGTGACATGGTTTAATAAAACACAACACTTACGCTCAATCTGACCTTCGCAAAGACATCCATTAATGTGAAATTATCATGAGTCATAGAACTAGGCTGATTTAATTAAAAAATATTCTCCACAGTCCCGATGAATCTATGGATTTATTCTTAACTGTTTTAAATAAGTTCTTGCATTCCTTTTGAGTAACTCAACCAGAATGCATCACCCAGCGTGCTCTTGTGTTCAGGAGTGTATCCTGGAATGAGCTGGGCTGCAGATTTGAACTCTACTGAGTAAAAATAACCTAGCTGAAGGAACCAAAACTTTCTTTTATTTGGCACAACATATCTATTTTTTAAGGATGCTGTTGAGATTTTTCAACCACTAGTAGAGCAGAGAAGAGAGCAGGTGTAGAAACCAAGTTCTTGAAGACTAGTTTAGTGGCCAAGAAAGATTCTGTGTGATGAAGAAGAGGAGGAAAGGCATGTAGTGGATTGTGAGGCCAGTTATGGGCCAGTGCACTGTGTCCCGCTGGACTCTGCAAGAGAGAGCAACAGTCAGCAATGTGCTGACCTGGAATTGCTGAAGTGCTACTCCTGTTTGCACTGTTGCAAACATTTTCTGAGATCTGGGACACCACTTCTGTGTGCATATGTTCTTCTGAGAGTTTGAGCTGATTTGGTAGGTAACTTGCAGACACTGTGGGAGTGATGGATAACAAACTAACAAGGAAGCCTAGCTCATCTGTGAAAAGATGTGAGCAGATGACCACACATACACAGATAGATCCATGTAGCATATGCATGATGCAAGAAATATCGACTGCAAAGTACTTATTGTGCATGAAAAAATTTGACAATAGTGCACTCTAGACTGCTGACAGGAACCAACAAGCATACTATTCTGGTATTCTGTTACTGAGCCTTTAAAATATCGTAGAACATCTGCCAGACATCTTTGTTTGGATATGATATGTTTTTCTGGACATCGATTTTCTGCAGCATTATCCTACAAGGAAGCTGCAGGGAGCTTGGAGCCTATCCCAGGGGACTCAGGGCACAAGTCAGGGGACACAAGTCAGAGTGCCAAACCATTCACACACTACAGATAATCTAGGACTGCAAATCAGCCTACCATGCATGTCTTTGGACTTGGACTGGAGAAAAAAGCACAATAAGAACATGCAAACTTTGTGGTGGAGGCGGGAATCAAATCCCCATCCCCAGAGGTGCAAGGCACCACTAATCCATCATACACCCCCTGGACACAATTCTGAAAACGAAAACATATCATTAAATATCGCTGTTGAATTAATACTTGAGCGCCGGAGTAGAATTTTGTCCTTTAGGAAAGCTGCATAGAATATAATGCTTACTGATTAATGACCCTTTCACACAAAATGCCTTTGTTATTTGCAATACTTATGAAATAACCAGGAAAGCATTTGCTATTTAACCAGCATGCTACATTAATTATACAAATGAACTTTGAATGTCCAAAACTGGTTAATAGTTTCCCTTTTTGTTCATAATAAATTTGTCCTTATTTGACCTTTATTTCAGCAATATGAGCCTGAATATTTTACCAACGTCTTATTAAGCACCCAGCCACTCATATATATATATATATATATATATATATATATATATATATATATATATATATATATATATATATATATATATATATAAATATATATATATATATACTGTCCATATATATATGGACAAACACAGAACTGCATGTTCTGTCAGCACATTATTTTCTGAAGCTGATACTCAGCTTGTGTATTGCAACTAGAATCTTTATTTTCTTTCATCATTAGTGGAGATGACCCAGTCCTGTGAATATGTCAGAGTTGACATGGAATTGAGAATTTCTGTAAATAAGATCAGTAAGACCGGTAAGACTAGTAAAAGTCTGATATTTAATTGTCATTTTAATGCAGAAGTCCCAGTTTGAGTGGTTCATTTGAAGGGCTATAAGAAAGTGATGCCTAAAATGTGTGTATAAGATGTGTATAATATTTATTAATTGTGTAAATATTTGTTAATTGTGTAAATAAACCGACACATCAAGAGATGAAATAAAGTGGAGCAAAGAACAAAAAACAAACAACGAAAAAAAAATATGGACAAATTTAATTTTAAATTCATTAACTAACCCACCAGGCAAATGAAAGCTCTAGTTTCATGTTTTGCTTGCGAAAACATACAGCTACAGTCATGTAACCCCAAAGTACAAAGGCTAGTTAACAGCATTGATACAGACCAACACAATCAACTGTATCTAGTATTATACCTGAATTACTCTGCAGATATTTCTTGGATTCTTGTCATGTTGGCCACAGACTATTGGCTGTGTCCAAACATCCCTACTGTGACCAAATATCCTGTACACCTGCTACAGATATTAAATGCTGTTCCTTGTGGTTAAACTGTTCTTGTTAAGATTTATACAAGAAGACACACTTGTAGTTGTTGAATAAAAAATAGTATTCATGCAACACACATATACTGATCAGTATGTACTGTATCAACAGCCAAAAACAGTAGGTACTTAATCAAGTACGGTAGGTACTGAATTGAATACAGTAGTTATTGATTCAAATGCGGCTGAATCGAATGCAGTATGTACTGAATTAAATGCAGCATGAACTGAATCGAATGCATTTGATACTGAATCAAATGCAGTAGGTACTGAATTGAATGCTTTTGATACTGAATCAAATTCAGTAGGTACTGAATCAAATAGTAGTGTTTCAGTAAAGGATTTAAGACACACATTCAAGTCTCAATTTCAGGCTACTGAAGCGCAACACTTGTGGTGTGACAGTGGTGTAAAATCGAGGAGTCCCTCTTGTCAGCTTGTTGTTTACTCTGCACCCGCTGTTTAAAAAAAAAAACAAAAAAAAAAACGAGTGATAGATGACCAACAAGGCCAATAAATGTGGTCCATTGGGAATGATGCATCAGTAAGTGTTATTGTTAGATAAATAGAATATTGTTCACACATTTCTGCTCTTGCATTCAATATTCAGTATTTGCTTGAGGGTCTAATGCATTTTTCATAAGCAAAGCAGCCTTTTCATTTTTAGATTCAAGCAATTCAAGTTAGAAACTCATACAGAAATACAAAAAAACAGCTGAAGGCAAATACATCATTAGACGCTAGCTCAATCATGTATGTTGGATTTAATGCTCCAGTCCATGCTAAAACATTGTATAAGGTCAGTGTGACTTGAGACAGAGGCTGTAAATAGTAACTGAAGTCACAGATTCTCTTTGTCCTCCTGATGGCACTGTGGGAGTGTATATAATAGATGAAAAAGAGGACAGCCACTAACATTACCTTGTGCTATATTTACACTATTCAAATCTTGTTATGTGATTATTGAGATGATTGGAGATGATTTCAGAAATCATATAGAGAAGTCAGTAGCCTGTGCATAGCTATTAGTCTTGGGTAAAAGTTATGAAGCAGACCAGACAGAACAAAAAAACATCTAAACAAAACAAAAACCAGGCAAACACCACTTTACGTTTTGCTCTTTCACAAAACAAGTCTTTTTTTGTTATGTAGGTACTTTTGGTATGTAGCTACTCAGTGCAATGTAATGTTTTGTAGAAACTCTGCATTACTAGAACCTGTGTTCATTTCACCAGAAGAGGAAAGAAAAGCGTTTTTGTCTGATGAACTTTTGTCCTACTCCACACTGCTCTCGGGAGTATCTCGCCTTTTCTCCTGCACTGTCATGAAAGACATGAAAAGACATTGAATTCATGATGTTCGTCTTAGCTTGCCGTGATTGTCTCACAGCCCTGATAGCAGGCAAGAAGAACAAAGCACGTCGCTATGTTTGTGCCTTGACACACTGTCACATCAGTTATGTTTACACGAAACCCTTGTCAAAAAATTTTATTGAAATTTCAGTCTGTCCTGTAGGATCTTATTTGTTTTTGTAGGTGCTTATTGGAAATCGTATTTTATTGCAAATAATGTCTGGATATTATTATTGTGATGGAAATCTTAAGTAACCATCCTGGAAGTGTCTTAATCTGGGGTTAGTCATGGAACACAAAGGTTTAACAGTTCATTTCTTCAAGATCAAATTGCAAGATATTAATTTATTTAAAAAAAAAAAATTACAGTGGAAAAGTGCACCATCACGTTTCTTAAAAATATCACAATGAATCCCCATATAGACCTGAACAGGAACTCAAATTGTTCCCATTAAAAAATGCCTGAAGAAGTGGAGTCCTACAGGATAGGACTCATAGGAATAGTTAAAAAAAATGAGAGAAAGCCTAAACAGTATCTTACTAGAATCCTCTGTGATTATTTTTTTTACAAGGAATCTAACCAGTGGAGGCTCAAATGACCAGAAAGTCAGTGATTCTTCAGAGCAGGCCCAGAAGAATTTCATTGTGCTGTAATGAATGTAATAACAAATAAAGGCTTCTTTTTATTAGCTCAGTTGGAACTGATGGATGGAACTGATGGAGGCCAATCAGAATAAAATTTCTATCTGATGGTTAAAGTTATGCCAGTCTCTATGACATGGTCAGGACATGTTTTTAGTGGTTGACCTGTCTAATGCCAGTTAGAAATTGACTTGATGTACATTATTGAAATATGGATACAGCTATCACTCTTTACAACCTTTACCACGCTGGAAACAGTGGAAAAGTACTGCTGAGTGCACTATTAATCATTGAGCATGCTTATTAATCATTGGAGCTATTAAAAGCTCATGCTTGGTTAACAAACCTCATCACACGAATCAATGAAGCAATTAAACCCACGACGAGGAACAGAGGAGAAGGCATGGCACTGTATCTCTCGATTTCTCTGTGGCTGTGAAAAAGTGCAGCATGGTGTTTATCGATCCTGTATTCACCTTGCATGAGTGCAGGATCATTTCCTCTATTCAGCACAGAAATGGAAAACTGAGTCAGCAGCTTTCACCCGGATCAATTCATCTGGAGGGTGAGTAGATGCTTACCTGGTTCTACACTGTACTCAACTCTAATGTGTCGTCTTGGAACATAAGCTGGTCACTTAAATTGTGCATAGAGCAGAAACATTAGCAAAACAATTTGTGGCCGTTTAGCTGATGCCACAAACGTGCAGTATTCATTTCGATCCAGTGGTCTCATCTGACATTCTTATGGCCAATTGTGGTCTTTAATACCTTAAAAATGCAAATGCAACTGGCCCAAGAGATCGGGGACCCTTCAATTGGCTACAAGCAGTTGGCTAAATAAATGAATAGAATATTAATGAATACTATAATTAATGAACTCAATAAACACATTCTTTTGTATTTTTTTGACGCTGAAGAGATAATACATTAGCTAGCTAATCAGGGTTCTGGGAATGTATCCCAGCAGCACTGAATAAAAACAAACTAAGTCTAATAGAGCAAACTAGTCAAAGTGCTACTAGGTCATCAGGCACACCAAATATCCCTACCTAAAGGAGAAATGTGTCTAAATTCTCAATATTCATAAGACAGTAGATGGGAAATTCCAAGATTACCCACTGCTTCCGCTGAGATTCTGCAGTGTGGAAAGAATGGACACTGCACTATACTATAATGCAACAGGACTAGCATGGAACAACTGAGTGTAAGTGTTGCACATATTAAGCATTGTTCCTTGTGGTTAAAGTGTACTTCTTTAACAGTTATATAGTTAACTTGTTGAAGGTTTAAATTTTATGAAAATGTTTTTTTTTTTGTGCTGGCATTATGACATCATAGGTCACATGAGCTACAATAGCTATTGAATCAAACGCACTAGGTACTGAATCAAATGCAGTAGGTATTGAATCAAACGCACTAGGTACTGAATCAAATGCAGTAGGTATTGAATCAAATACAGTAGGTATTGAATCAAATGTAGTAGATATTGAATCAAATGCACTAGGTGCTGAATCGAATGCAGTAGGTATTGAATCAAATCCAGTAGGTATTGAATCAAATGCACTAGGTACTGAATCAAATGCAGTTGGTATTGAATCAAATGCACTAGATACTGAATCAAATACAATAGGTATTGAATCAAATGCAGTAGGTATTAAATCAAATGCACTAGATACTGTATCTAATGCAATAGGTACTGAATTGAATGAAGTATGTCCTGTTGTGTGATTTCGGGTACAGACACTGACTCACTAAAAATCATCTTAAATTTTCAAACAAGGGTCAATTGAAATACAGGATTTAGATATTCCTAGTTATCCACTGAGCAGCAGTTCTGTATTCTGCCTCTGTTGCAGAGGAAACAAGTTTGCTCTTAGTAGTAGTGCAGTTCAACCACCACACGAAGGAAGCACAGGTACTTCGTGGCACAGAGGGTTGAATAGTGGAGCAAGCACCAATCTGACTGAGGCACTCGATCAACAGATACACAACACACGGCAAAGATCAAAGGCAGACAAAATCTGCTGCACAAGATTGGGTCTGAAGCTCTACTACAGCCATCAACCAGCAGAAACCTTAAACTTTAAACAACAGAACAACAAACAGATGAAATGAACAAAGAAAGAAGTAAAAAGTAAGAAACAAAGCTCTAGTAAGAAGCAGCAGCAAAAACATTGTCACAACATTTTTCAAAAACTATATAAAAAATGTGTGATTAAGATGACTTAAGTTAAAAAGATTAATTTAATAACAAAGCCAGAGTGTAAATATAGCTTTTTGACCATTAACAATTTAAATCAAATCAAAAATGTCTGGTAAAATATAACACAAAGCAGACATGGGGATCAGATCCTGTACACATCAGATCCTGAAACCTCATTCATTTATCCTAATATGCTATGACAATTCACCTTCACTAACAAAAGCTCACACAATAACAAATTATTGTCAGAGCATGTGGCATTTCATTATTAATTATTTTATGATCATTGATCATCATATTATTTCTCATACTATATCCACAATACAATTCTTTAGAAAACCCAGGTCTATTTAATTTTCACTAATTACAATCTGTCTGTGGTAAGAGACATCCAAGAAGAGGAAGTTTTTGCTGCAGATGGCATCCTGGAGTGTTTGCCCAGATTCATGGAGTATGTGATGTACCTGCCAGGATCTAAATTAGCAGCCCAGTCAGAAGAGAGTGGTCCTGCTGCTGGGGGAGAATCTGCTCAGTGTGTTTTGAGTTGTTTGGCTTCTGATGAGTCCGGTGTTCTCCAACCGCATCAGATATGCCAGATTTCCTAACTCTTTCTCTCTCTCTGGTGTTGTTTTATGCCTTTGTTTATATCCATTTTTCTTTTTATAGCCATTGTTACTCTTGCTACTCTTTCACTCAAAGTCTACATGTGTAGTGGACTGGGAAAACTCAACTATATCGCTATGGCTAAATTCTGGGAAATAACCAAGAAAGAATAAAAATCTGATTTTCTGCTAATAAAAATAACCTTCTATCAAAATACTGTGAAAATATTTTAGGTAGCTTATTTTCCAACCTGATTTTGGTTTTCTGGTCTATTATTATTATTATTATTATTATTATTATTATTATTATTATTATTTATTAAATGTATGTATGTATTGACTGATTTATTTATGTATTTATTTTATTTTTTAATAAAAAATAAAATTTGCCCACTTGTACTATGCACTAAAATTATGCACACCTTTATGAAAAAAAGTACATAGTTTTGAGTGACCTAGTTATATAAAAATTTCTTGATGCCTTTCAGCTTTTTTCTTTCTTTTTTCATGTATAATTTATACTATTTATAACATAATTTAGCATTTTCCTGATTTATTTTTCTACACTTACACATCTCCTACATCAAAACATGTCTAAAATGCGGTGAAGCAAGCTGTCACAAAACTCCTCCCTCGCTCAAGGAGTTATGGGCAATGTTAGATGAAAAAACGTTTACAGATCCACACATACTTTTGGGATTCTCATTTATGACAACATACTAAATGCTAATTCTGACCTTGGATAACATTTAGGATATACAGTATACTAGGCGAATTAGGACACAGGGAAAATCTTTGTTAATGCTAGTAAACAGTTTGGGAATTGGCCTTTTTTTTTTACATTCTTAAAAAGGTTGAGAGACCAGACTGTATTTATTAAGACAGATTTTCAGGATAAAAATCCCCTAATGTGCTGTCCAGATATTTCACATGGAGTTAATTTGTCAGAATGAGTACCTTGTATCTGTGAATAAACTTTCTATGTTTCTGATGCAGGAATAACACCAGGTCTTATTGAGCTCTGAACTCCAGTTACTCACCCACACATGACCTTTCTTAATCCTGTTTTGATATAAAGTATTCATTGTTCCTTAAAAATGCAGGAAATAGAAATGCCAGTGTATACCATCATCTCTTTGAAACTGTATTTATCTGGAGAATGATGAGCCAGCTGAATATTCGATATTTTGAGTGTAAGCAAGTTTAAATAAGAAATCTCATGTTTTATTCAAGTGTGATGTGATGCTTTTGGATGATTTCTTCGACCTGATTCCTGAAGACTTTGAGCTTTAATGTATAAGTTTATTATATCCCAGCATGCTCAGTAAAGAAAACTGTGGTGTAATGGATTTTTACTTAATCTCATAAGTCTGAAAGATGGACTATTTGGATACAAGTGCAGATTTGTTTTGCAAACCACAGGCAGATTGATCTAAAGGGCAGATCTGGGGGCAAACAGGCAGTGGGTCAAATGTTCAGAGAACGAACTGGACTGAGCTAAGGCTGTTAGGAATTAGGTGCCCCTATAGGTACAAAGTCCAGAAACAAAATGACAAACTGGGGATTTATTAAGAAAATATCAAAACTACAGAGATATGGAAACACTAGGGAAATCTAGGCAACTAAAATACAACATAAACACAAAACAGAAAACACGCAGCAGAAAGTAACAAGAGACAAGGACTCAGCAAAAAAACAAGCACAAGACAGCAGGTATATATAGGGAAGTTAATTATTGAGACATAAGGAACAGGTGTGCAGAAGCAGGAAAGGGAGGAAGGATCGGACTCAAAACATAAACAGAAGCAGATGGGAAAAATGAAAAAAGCCCTGCCAGACTGCCCTCTGGTGTTCTGGCAGGGAACTGTCCAGCAGTCAATGACAAAGGCAAATTGTATACAAAAAAGCACAATACAACAAAGCTTAGAGTGATGAGTGACTAGTAGGACTGAGCTTAAGGTAGTTTCTCTACTTCTGGTCTCCTAGTCCTGCTGATGAACTCCCTTGTAGAAGCTCCTGCCAATTCCAGGTCATGTCCACTCCAAAACCAGCTGATCTCTAATTATATGAGCTTTAACCTTGTGTACTGACTTAAAAACTTAAGACACAGTGCTACCAGTGAAGTTGAAAAAACTCCTTGGCCCTTGGAGGGATGTGAGGTCACTGATAGGCGCGAGACAGCATCAGTGTATCTAATTAAAGCCAGCTCGCATGCTGTGACTCTAATTAATGGTGATGGAGCTGCTGATTAACGCAGTAGAGACTAATTATGAGATGTTTTTTAATGATGAAGCGTATGGCCTGTTGACAGATAAGTGAGCTGCTTCCATTAAAAAGAGCTACGACTCTTGGTTGCCTAAAATTTCCGCTCGGCTCAAAACAAAAGAAAAGATGTTGAATGCTTGCAAAATGTTCTTTGCACATCTGTACTCCTTCCTTAAATCATTTGTAAATAAATAAATAAATTGTGTGTAAACAGCAATAGCTTTTTAACTGCCCTTTTCATTTATCTGTGATGGTGTGGGTATCATATCCCTGGTAGCTGTCACTCATGCTGTATGTGCAGAATGAATAATGAAGTGGTAATAAGGGGCAAGTCAGCATGTTGCCTATTAAAGCACTCCTCGTGGGGTTAGGTCTCGCCTCTCATTTTGGGAACATCCTCACACTACGCAAGGCATTTTAACGTTTGCAGCCCGTAACGCACCATGTCTCCATGCAGCCCTATTTATCAATGTAACAACAAAACAGCTGTTCTGTCCCTCTCCTACTGTCTTTGTCTCTCTCTCCTGGGGCTGAAAGGCAGAAACAGCGCTCAGGTGCAGTTCCCTGCTGATGAGGCTGTTTGATAAGCAGAGCTCAGATAAATTTGTGTTGAAAAGTCTGTTGCATTTGTTTACCTCAGAGATGTGCTATATCATTAGAGCTCAATGCCAGTAAGCTAGTCAGAGTGAAAGAAAATGAAAATTTCTTTCAGAAGCTCTTGGATGTGTGGCTGTTTAATAAAAGGGCTTTTCACACTGTGCTTAACCAAGGGTTATCTTTGCTCTAAACCTTGCTTTAGAAGAACATTTCACACTTGTAAAAATAGAAGCGGGTCAGTTAGCACCACTTATTACCTTTTTGAAACCCTGCTCTGAATCAGGGCATGTGTACAGAGTGAAACAATACAGTTTTAGAATGTGACAGCTAGATTCTTAGCAACAGACAACCAATCTTGGGAAATAGGTGAGAAATAAGGTTCAGAACACATACACATACAGAAATAGAGAAATAGTTTACGAGTTTTAAATATGAACCAAACTTTTGCAACAACTTAGCACCAGATTCTTTGGAGGTCAGTCACAGGTTTACCATTAAGTAAACTTTCCAGACCTACTTTTACAATTACAACCAATAAGACAATAAACAGCATGTGCCTCATATCACATGCTTTGTACAGTCACGTAAACCCTGCCTGCTGTGTAAACAGTATTTGAGAAAGGTGTCAGAAAACATGGAGAAGAAGAGACAGTTTTATTTTTTCAGTTATGCTCACAAAAGTCAGAAATAATAATAATCTATTATCAGGGAACTGACTGAAAAAATGTGCAGAAGATGGATATCAGCAAGTGAAGAGTACCATTTCTCTCACTCCAGACAAAATCCTTTATCTCCATTAAGTACATAAAGTATGTACATAAAGTACATACTATTTTCATGTAGGACAGAGTGAAGCTAAATGTCAGTGTAAATGTCAGTCGTAGAAATCATGTGATCAGCTACGCAGTACAATTTAGGACACAACAAATACTCCCTTTGGGTGGAGAGAGAGAGAGAGAGAGAGATGTGGCATTGTACTGCAGTCAGTGTATATTAAAGGAATATCTAAGTGATCTGATAGTTGAAATCAAAGCGGGTCTGGCCATAATAAATAGTTCAGAGGGTCAGACTCGGCCACAGTAACTGTGCAGCTGACTCTCATTAGAGCTTAAACTTGCTTTGATATATATTATATATATATATATATATATATATATATATATATATATATATATATATATATATATATATATATATATATATATATATATATATATATATAGCTACGACCTTTTCCTAGATGATCTAGGGGTGTAAGGAGTAACATTGAGATTGGGGCAAATTTGTAACATGTTGGAGGCAGCAAGAGACAAGGCAAGAACAATGAATAACCAAGAAAAAATGGTTTTATATATAAATGAAAAAAAAATCCAGATAATTACAAAGTATATTTACAACAAACAAAAAAACTCAATAAAGAGACAATCAATATATACAACGATTTACAACTGAAAAAAACAAACAAACAAACAAACAAAACTAAACCAACCCGCTCAAGAGGAAGGGGATGCTAGTGACACCAAAAGGAAAAAAAAAGACATAACAAAACCAATTCTAACCTAACTAAATAGGGGGAAAAAAAAGAAACAGATCTTCAGCGCCAAGTGCCGTATACTTCCCTACTCTCAACTCAAAAACATAGAAAGGATCACCTCTTACCTAGGGTGTCTAAACATCAAGTTATCTATAGGTGTTGCACAATGGAAGTCACATGACATCTTCCCTACCCACCTTCCTTTTCAGTAAAGAGTAACAAAAATAACCAACTGGAAAAAAAAAACAGATCAAAAGAGAAAAAAAAAGGAAACGAATAAAAAGGACAGCAACAAGGCAAAAAGCCAACAACAAAAGGACGAGCCATTTATTCTTTCCGGTGTCCTTTTATCTGCCAGCAGAAACTTTACTGGCAGCGGATAGGTCAGCGTCACGTTGCTAAATGATGACTGACAACGTCATTAGCCACTCAACCGTCGAGGGAGGCAACCTAAAGAAAAAAACGGAAAAAAAGGGGGAGAGAAAGAGAAAGAAAAACACAGATCCTCCTGCAAGGACATTTATGGACGTAACAATATTAAAGAAAGATCTTATCCACTCCTTAGGCTTTGTTCACATGTATACTCTTATATTACTGTTACTCTTATGACTGTTAATGTTTTTTTTGAGACGTTTGACATAAGAGCTGCATATTCATTGTTGGAGAAAGCAAAATGTGGAAAACCATCAAGGGGGCCAAAACCTTTATTTATCAAGTATAAAATTATAGCTTAGGTGGCTTGGTGGCTAGCACGTTTGCCTCACACCTCCAGGGTTGGGGGTTTGATTCCTGCCTCCGCCGTGTGTGTGGAGTTTGCATGTTCTCCTCGTGCCTTGGGGGTTTCCTCCGGGTACTCCGGTTTCCTCCCCCTGTCCAAAGACATGCATTGTAGGTTGATTGGCGGTAGACAATGAATGAAAATTATAGCTTACAAAGTAGCAAGCCATGAGTACTAGCACAGATGCAAAACTTTTAACATGAACTCAAAAAAAAATAAATGTGTGGACAGGGTCGTGTTTTCATTGCCATTGACATTAATAATGGATTTGGCCCTCATAATGGAAGATAAGCTTAGTAAAGCTTTAAAATGGGAACTGTTTCCGCATGTATGAGGAAAAGAACTTAGATATAGATAGAAAGATATATATAGAAAAGAAATAGATTCAGACAAATGAGATCTTGAAAGTCCATGTTTTAAACACAGATTGTTTATTTCCTTCCAAATATTTCAATTTATTTGGTGTTTCATCCTGGGTATTGCATTTTGTCTTTGGCTGGAAGATTAGCTCCAAGATTTGGCTGGGAGATAGTTCATGGAGTAAATAGTTAGAGGTAGGGGACAGAGAAATATGCAATCTTCTGCCGCAGGGCATGTAATTTTATATCCCTCGTGACAATAGCATAATGTGAACAAATGAATGGATAAATTTGGAGGCGTCACTCAATTTAAGTGTAAATGAACTGAATTATTTAGAACACCTAGCATGAAACAGTTCGGAGAGATGATTGGTACTGTTTCTTTGGGAAATAGGTGAGAAATAAGGTTCCGAACACACACGCATACACACACAAAGAGTTTAAGAGTTTTAAATATGATTTCATTTACGCATATATAAAGATTTTACTCTTAATATTTCAAAAGAACCAAACTTTTGCAACAACTTGGCACCAAATGCTTTGAAAGTCAGTCACAGATTTTCCAATTAAGTAAACTCTTCCAGACCTACTTTTACATCTAACTGCATTTTTATTACTGCAGATAATTAAAACATATTTTTCTGCAAAGTCAAGATTTTCAGAGTGAATTTCTAAAGCCCTGAGTTGGTGTTGTTTATCGAGGACTGCTGCTGATGGTCCGAATGGTTCAGGAATTAATCTGTCAGAAAGCATTTTATGATCCAAATAAAACTACTCCCCCTCTCTCTACCCCCTCAGGGTGCACTTCTTCTGCTCTCTCTGGACACAGGAGCCACTTTAGTTGTTTATCTAAGATTAGCCTGTCTGTCAGATCCGAAACAGGGAGAGCACAGTGATTATTATGAAAGCACAATCCTGCAATGTATGTATGATTGACACAGCTAGGCCTTTTAACCTTCATACAGTTTATGTAGGAAGTGTGCACTTTAACAGTGAAGCATCCTAGCAGAGTGGAGTTATCACTCAAGAGTTTTTTTCTTATTTTTTCTCAACTGATGCCAACAGTAGTTTAGCCAGAATTTGAATTTGTCATGACTGACAGTTCCAATGTTAATTGACCATGTCTAAGCCCTGCCCTTTCACTGTATTGTCACAAGCTGAAATTTTATTATGCAACATGCTTCAAATGCACTGATTTACAAAAACATAGCACACATGACCAAATGAACCAGTTACATTTCTGGCATTTCGCAGACACCCTTATCCAGAACTTTTTTTAAACCTCATTTTATACAACCGAGCAATCAAGGGTTAAGTGCTTTGCTCAAGGGCCCAGCAATGGTAGCTTGGTGGACTCAGTGGTTGGACCACTGAGTAGTCCAACACCTTAACCACTAAGCTACATAACCAAAAACACTACTTAATGAGTTCAAAGAGCTCTTTGATATTGGATTATATACCCTGACAGGATGACAGGAAGTGCTCCAGTTACACCCATTAGTTATGCCGCATTTCCAGATTTACTGTATAAATGCCCGAGAAAGGCATTTTGCTATACTGTACACTTGTATATATCTCCGAGCACAATAAACCTGAATTGGGTTTATTTTTTCCCCGTCTGTCTCACTTTCTTATTAATGGCATCATGAAAGTTCCAATCTGTTTTTACGAGGCTGGAATTGTATGGAGCACGGTCCTTTGGAGACACTTAGACTCCAGTAGGAGGTCATTGTGCTGCAGTGCTAGTTAAAATTACTGCGTGTGAATGAGGGAGATGGAGATATTAGGTGCCGATTAGTCATGTAGATGGAAATATAGACAAAAGTACAGGGTAAATCAGCCTGCTGGGGAAAAAAAATAATCTTATAAAAAAACATGATAGACAGATTGCTTATGGTGCATGGTAAATGGTTTGTGTTTATGCTGTTTAATTAAACCACAGTACTTGACTTACTCAAATAAGAAAAACTTAATTATTAAGAATAAATGATAGAATATTCAGCTACTTTTATTTTTGATCACCCTTACAGAAGAAAAAAATTGTAAATCGAAAGACTCATTGAACTTATGCAGCAGCATCAAAACCTAAAACAGAGTAGCATCCCTAGACCAATTTATCTCACAATTCAAATAATAATGACAGTAATTAATTCTACACAAATTCTAGCAATTGATGTACGCAAAAACCTGTGGAGATATCACTATATTACAGCTTAACATCCAACCTGCACAAACATAAATAAACCATGCGCTAGCTAAGTGACCTAGACTAGCTTAGCTATGTTTCTAAATCTTAATCTAGCCTATAGCTAATACTCAAAATGGTTAGAATAATATGTAAGATATTGTATGTAGCTGGAATTAACATGAGATGGTAAACCTAGCAATCTACCGATACACCGGAAGCATTTGTGCTTAAATAGCTTGCTAGTTAATGTTATATTTCTTTATTTATTGATGCTAATGGGGTTTAATTCATCATAGTTCACTTAGTGAGTTAGCTTCATTATTTGAAAAATGTGTGTAATGAGTAATTACTTGTGTGCTTTATGTGTACTTGTACTCTTTTTCTTTCTCCTTCTGTTGCTTACTACCTGCTTATGTTCACAGCCGGTACTGTTTTTACCCTTCTGATATCACACTTGCAACACATTCAGTGCAACAGATGCTCTGTTAATCATAGAAAGGTCATAGTTATTATCAGCTTAAAAAAAAAATCTGC
The DNA here is from genome assembly GCA_033459395.1 of Hemibagrus guttatus. Lineage (NCBI taxonomy): Eukaryota > Metazoa > Chordata > Actinopteri > Siluriformes > Bagridae > Hemibagrus > Hemibagrus guttatus. The sequence continues at coordinate 4,638,933 of JAUCMX010000020.1, forward strand.
ATTGTTTGACTCACTCAGGTATGAAAACACTTTAAATCCATGAAGAGACAGCTGCGGACAAAAACAAGATGAAGAGGTTTGCTAGATCTAAAACACAGTGGAAGTCATAAAGGTCCTTGTATGTTGTGTTTATCCATATGTTGTGTTTTTTTATAGAGCACTATAGTGAGGAGCCATAGCATTAAAACCACTGACAGGTGAAGAGAATATTATTGATTGTGCTGCAGCTGTCGAGCAAATGGGTGTGATATTTTAGGCATTAAGTGGAAGTAGGAAAAATGGGCAAGTGTAAGGTGACTGGGTTAAATTGTCAAGGCTAGAGGACTGGGTCAGAGCATCTCCAAAACAGCAGGTCTTTTCTGGCATGTAGTGGGTAGTATATACAAAAAGTGGTCCATGGATGGACAGCCAGGGAACCAGCGACAGGATCATAGGCTTTCAAGGCCCACTGATGCGCACAGGGAGAGTAGATTAGCCCGTGTGGTCTGAACCCACAAATCTTCTCTAGGCACAGAATATTATGGCTAATTGGTGTATATATAAAATGTAAAAATTAAATATAAAATAAATGAGAAGAAAAATATATATAATTGTGTTTGAATGTCCTAATCGTTCTCCATGCATTTTTTAATGAATATTTGATTTCTAGACTGTATGCGATAAGTGCAATAAGTAGAAACTATTAAAAATGATTTAAAATGATTAAAAATGCTTAAAAGATATTAATATTTGAGTTGTTTTATCATTTATTTATTTCAAAACCACAAAACATTTATGCACCATACATGCTGAAGCTTTTCTTTCTTTCTTTACATATTTTACTTATTTTAAATAAGCCTAGGTAAGATTTAAAAAAAACAAAAACAACAACAAATAAGAAACCTGTTATGCGCGATTAAAAAAAGTTTTAGAAATTATAAATGACATCTTTAAATGGATAAAGGCCCACATTCTTATATAGAAAAAAGCTCTTTCTATGTGATTTTCGATTTTTATGCATTTAAATGAAACAGGGATTGATGTAGTGATTGTAGTGATGTTTATAAAATAAACATGGTTATTAAACACAGTATTGCAACTGAAAGACACATGCTTTGTGTGTCCTTGGAGCCCTGAGTGGAAATCCCGTGGTCCGGTGCGCTGTAACTCCGAGGTGTTTTATCTGCATGTTCAGTCAGTACATCTTCCTCTGATCAGTTTTCTCCCACTATTCCCTGCTCCATCACTCTTCCAGGCTCTCACTCACGCCCTCAACTCCCTCTGTCACAGCAGCAGACACTCACACATCGCTCATGTCCGGGTGGATTCACATGAATAAAAAACTTAAGGAAAACAATCGTCTTTCCTTCGACTCGAAAGTGTAGCATGTTTGAAAGTGACAGATGATTTGTAATGGCAAGTACTTGATTTGAAAAAAAAAAGATGTTGTCTAATGTCTATTATTAGGTGCTTAGGCTCTCCATATTGACCAAGACAAGGAATCTCTAGAGGGATCTGATAACATCGTTAAAGTGTCAGGAAAAAAATATTTATCATTTCGTTCTGCCGCTGCTGAGGCATGAAAAGAAGTTTAATCTCTGATATCAGATGAGTTTTCTGGGTTTAGTAAGATTGTATTTAATATCTACAAAAATAAATGCTTTAGTATTTATATTAATTAGGACATTTTTTTACAAGAAAGATTCACTGTAAAAAGTCAAGCATCATTCCATCCATCCGTCCATCCTTTCCAATTTCTTATATATTGTATCATCAGTTTATCAGGATATTGATTTTTTGTATACTTATAAGATTCCCAAATCTAATCGGTCTTAATTAAAGGTGTTAATTATTCAGTTCACAGGTTAATATAAACATCATAATGTTAATAATAAACATCAGATCTAATACTGTATACTGTCATGTTGCTCATAATAAAAAATTAAAAGTGAAAATTATTAAAGGTTTCTGTAATGAGGTGATTATTAAGCATCAATATAAGGAGTCTGAAGAGTCAGTGTTTTGGAAAAGTCAGTGTTTTTCCTATCATGGGAAAGGCTTCAGAGCAGGGTTAGGGTTAGGAATGTGGTTGTGTCAGAAAAAAAGTGACTGCTAACTAACTGGACCAGAATTAAATGTAACTTTAAATAGATAAAAAAGTACAATTTGTTGTTTATCTATAACAGCATATAGACAAAATTTCACCTGTTATTATTATTATTATTATTATTATTATTATTATTATTATTATTATTATTATTATTATTATTATTATTATTTTATTTTATTTTTATTTTTTATTTTTTTTTTGTACATTTTCTTTTACATTCTCTTAAAACAAGATGTCTCAAACACTGCTTACAATTTTTATTTTATTTTTATTTCATTATTTTTTAGATAATAAATATTTTTCTCTCTCTTCTACACATGCCTGTATGAGGGTATTTGTGTGGGAGCACTTGTGTGAAAAAATTCTCTCCCATTTAGGAAAAAATGACACTTGTGGTTAATAAAGTACAAATATTAAAAATATATATCATTGTCCAACCTGTATTGTTTGATTATTTTTAAGAAATAACATGCATGTTACAGACATTATGTTGCTCCAGGTCGACAAAGGTAGCACTCAGATTGATTGATGACTCTCATCTTCAAAAGCTTATGGCTCACGATTTATTTATTTTAAAAATGAATAAAGAGCTAGCTTTGTTAAATCAATCTACAACCTCTGTTGAAAAGAAAAAAAAAGGACTCCTGGAATATTAAAGAGATCAATTGCTGAGCCATTTCCAATCCACTAGTGGAAGCATTCAATATGCGACAGTTTATTTGAATGACTCTGTAAGAATATCCTGCAGGTCAGTTTTGTGTCCCTGTGCAAATGAGCAACGTTGTCAACATTGCGGAAGTTTAGCAAACCCATCTGTCACTGCAGACAGTCCGAATTGAGGAGTGCAAAGCCAATTTGATGCTTGACTACCCTTCTTAAAACCCACAAGCGAATATTTCTCAAGGTCTCTGCAGTATGGGCCGGTCCAAACAAATCTGGCCCAGTCCAAACAAATCTCATCCCCAAAAGTGCTGAATAAACGAGTGTAAAAGCAACGAGTCTAATCATGTTTACCAGCAGCTCTGACTCTGGGTAAGAGCTGCGTTTTAAAAGCAGTACAAACAGGCAGGGTTTCATCTTGCTTTTAAAGGGAGAAGAAAGTGGCTTAGAGCATCATGAAAGCTTGGAAAAACTAATGGGGATTTTTATTCTTCTCTGAGAACAAACTCGACACTCTGCTCCTGGACTGAATCGTTGGCTAGATAAGAAATATTATGATGACATAAACATTTTGAGTGTTTTGACACAATTTCACATCATCCATGCCACCTCACCTCTTAATCACTAGACTAATATGTTCTAGATTTTCTTTTTCAGCTTTACAGGCCAGGCTGCAGAGTAAGCAATGGTGGATAAAAGGGTTAAGCCTCTGATCAAACCCCAGCATTGCCACATTGTCACCGTTGGGCCCTGAGCAAGGCTCTTAACCATCTCTGCTGACCCTGAGCTCTGAGCCCAACTTCCTAAGCTAGGATATGGGATGAAAAGAATTTTACTGTGCTATAATGCAAATGTGACAAATAAAGGCTTCTTCTTCCTACTGATGAAAGCTGAAAGCTATCCGGTTCCTGAATTACACAGAGTTTTCATGGATTTGTGTACATTTCTTTCATATCCATGGGTAGTTAAAGAGAGAGAGAGAGAGAGAGAGAGAGAGAGAGAGAGAGAGAGAGAGAGAGAGAGAGAGATAGAGAGCTTATGATGGGCGACTCCCTGATAAATGCCCTGACTATTAAATCTGACTACTAAATTAGAGAGATGATTGAGCTGCATCTCTAAGAGTCAAGATGTGCTTTAAATCTATGCTTACATTCTAGTCCACCGGCAGAATAGAAATCATTGGACATTATCAATCAGTATAAACAAATTAATTATGTTCTGTCTGCAACTCTTATATAAAATGAATCAGGACTCTAATGGCTTTCAGTGTGTTTTTCCGTTTATCCCTCTGCTGGATAACCTTAGTCAGAATTTTAGTGGTTGACGATAAACACCTTCAAGTTTTTGCTTATGAACAAGTAGTTGGGGCATCTCAGAGAGCAGTAATGGTTTTGATATCAACATTTACTTTGAAGATTTTATTATTTGTGTGGAAATAAGCTAACCATTTTGTTTTTTGGAACTTTTCTATGAATATGTATATTGCCCATAGTAGGCTAGGGAAAAAAACAGAAATACTTATGAAACACTACAAAATCTTAAAGCTCTAAATGTCTATTTTCATATTAGTTTCATATTAACCACCACTGTGGAGTGGGACATGACGTTCAATGCTCAACATGGACACAACAAAAACAGGAGGAAATTCCAATTTAGGTCTCTGAGAGAAAGAGTTGAATGAAAAAAAAAGAAATGAAATGATTGATCAACTAAGGTTCGTTAACATTTCGGGGAGAGTGCCCACTGTTGGAATAGCAGTGAAGTGAATATATGGCATTATTTTTTTCTGGGTATCACATGTCATTACAGTGACACGTTTTTAACCTTTCCATATTTCCAGGACTCCAAAACGGGTAGGCGGGGAGTGTTGACATCTTGTCAAACACTACAGTGAGGCAGAATCTGAAGATGTTAGTCGAGAAGGAGGTGGTGTGGTGGCAGAAGGAGGGTAGGTTGCATGGATCAGGTCCATTTGTCCTGGATATTCAGTCCAACAGGGCAGCTGGGGCTTCTTGGCATCAGATTCAGACCCAATTAGATAAAATTAGATAGAGAGGCTGAGAATAAAAAACAAACAAACAAAACAAAACGTCCACCATTACTGACAGTAATCCTGGAAGCCCAGGTGTCTGACTGATCTCTGTGATATGCGTCCATCTCGTGTCTTATGCGCCTAATGAGCAGCCGATGTTGCAAACATGTGTCTGCCTGTGCTGCCTTGATTCACGAGTCATTAAAGATTCGAAGGATCTGAAGGGATAAACTTAAATGAGGGCTTGTTAATAACCCGATATTTGTTCAGAGCTTGATACTATATTAGAAGAGACTCTGGATTACAGAAGCTGGACAGAGCAGCAGTATGTTTGCACTGGGATTACATCATATTGCTCAGCGTGTGTGTGTGTGTGCGCGCGCATGAGAGATGGGGTAATAGGAATCATCCAAATTTATATTATTTATAGGAAATATACCTTTATGTGGATTGACATGTAATCCATATGGTTTTGCTGAAAGGTTCGTTAAATGTTTCTATAAAGAACGTTTAATATGAAATATACTATATATACAAAATGTATACAAAATATACATATAAAGGTGCCAGAGAATTAAGACCGTATTGCACATGATGTGATATTGCACATGGTATGATATTAATATACATATTGTAAATATTATGAATTGGGATAGTGCACATATTAATAACACAGTAAAACAGTCAGTGTTCATTGTGTCAGCTCTGCTCTCTACTGAAATGGGAGGAGTTCTAGAATCTGATGGCCACTGGTATAAAAGACCTCCTGTAGCGTTCTGTAAAAGTTTTATTTCTTATAAAAAGGTGGAAACAACTTCTGTGCAACTTGGATACATAACTCAGTATAAGTAAAGGATGCAAGTGGGAAGTCAAAGTGTGTAGAAGCAGGCTGCTCTGGAGAAGCACAGTGATCAAAGCTATTAATGTTATGAATCATTAATGGCTGAAATGTTCTGGCAATTTCCACCATTGCCTCCAGCACTTATGTTTAAGTTTAGAAAAATGTACTTTAGATTGTTGACTAATCCCTTCAGCCAGGAAATCTACACTAGATTACTACAAGAGTAGCAAAATCTAATTAGATTATTTCAGTGCGGCTAAACCCATCGGCCTCAGAGAAAGATGGGAATAATGAGAATGAAATCAATTTGATCTAGAATCAGAAATGAAGTTGGATCTGTGTTTGGTGCATATCCTTTTTTTTTTTGCAAGTTCAGTGTTGGATGTGATCCCTCAGGTTGGTAGAAGCTCTTGTATAAATCCAGTGTTACTTTACCCACAGTCTGTGGTATATAAATGCCTCAAAACATCAGATAATGGGATACATCTTCTGTTAAGAGGTATCTACTGGAGAAAAGAATTTATTAATATGCCTTATTACATGCTTTAGCTTTATAAGGGATTCATAACCACCTGACTATATTGGTAGGAGAATGTTGGACATGGAGCTGCCAGGCAGGAGGCAAAGAGGAAGGCCAAAGAGGAGGTATATGGATGGAATTAATGAGGATATGAAGCTAGTGGGTGCAAGTGTTGAGGATGCAGAAGATAGGGATAGGTGGAGAGAGATGATTCGCTGTGGCGACCCCTGAAGGGAAAAGCCGAAAGAAGAAGAAGAAGAAGATAACCACCTGACATTGTTTCATTATGAAGATGGTGAAAATTCTTGCACACTGTAGGTTTCTCAGATTTATGCAAATGAGACAATATTTGCATCTCGAAAGGGTTTTTGGCATGTGAACTGGGATGGAGAGATAGAAGTGTTAGTAAATATAACTATCTTCTTAAGTACAGTGTAGTGGGGGTAAACTGTTGATTTATTTTCATTTATTTAATGGAAGACAGATACGTTCAAAAAGAAGAAGAAAAAAATATAAAATTACATTTGGAATTAAACATAAATGAAGATATGCAAACGCTTCAGAAGAGCCAGCTTGTCCTGACCTTCATTCCACTGGAGATCGTCTTTTTTTTTTTTTTTTTTTTTGAGTATTCCAACTATATGTGAAGAAAGCATTTCAGTTTGAATTAGAGTGTTGGGCTGCGTTGTTTGATCATATTCCCCGAGTAAAAGAAGAATGAGGGCTTCTTTTGAATTTATTTCAAGGGATGTGATGGGTTAGAAAGGCACTCATACTGTAGTATACATACAGCATGTGTGAAGGGCTGCACATATGACAATCCATCTGCCATGAAGCACAGATCCTCCTACATCTTCAGAGCTGAGCATGAACTCCCATGTGTGTTAATCCAGGGTTTTTGCTCTTGATGGAATGTGAATGAGTTCTTCAGTGTGATCATGCATAATCTAGCACATAAGACCCAGAGTTCTTTCTCTCTCTCTCTCTCTCTCTCTCTCCCTCTCTCTCTCTCTCTCTCTCTCTCTCTCTCTCTCTCTCTCTCTCTCTCTCTCTCTCAACCTTCCACTTTTTTTGCTTCCACGTTGACCCTTTAACCCTCTCGCCTTCCTTCATCGTGATATAAAACCGAATATGGAAGAATGTAAATTGAGTTACACCTTGAAAAGAAATGATTAAGGTGGTTTTCACACTGGCTGTGTTTGCTGTGGTCCATATCCAAGTGCGATTGTTTTGGCACCCGCCTTGAGTCTATCAAACCACAGTGCATTATTTGCGTTCATCTTACATAATCACAAACCACCATATTAATGTTTTTTTTTAAAATTATGTTGTAGAGCACAGTAAGGCACTTCCTGGTCTGCATGACAGCTTTCACATTACCAGTTTTACCTGTGATTACCAATGCATGAATTATGTTTTTTGCATGGTGCATGCTGGGTATTGTAGTTTAGCTGTGTTGATGTTAGGAAAAATTGAAAACTGATAGAAAATCATGAACTCTGACAGAATAATACACACCATGACAAATAGCATTAAATACTTGATACTGTGTGTGTGTGTGTGTGTGTGTGTGTGTGTGTGTGTGTGTGATTCTTATTATACCATCGAAGAGACCTTGTGTTTCACTGTAATGCTATGGATAGATATTATATATATATTTTCGCCCTTATAACATAATAATCAGATATTTGTTCACAGAAACACTCCTTTCTTTCTCTCCTCCTATTTTAAGCCTATTGATTTACTACACCTGTTTGTGTATGTCAGTAAAACAGTAAAAGTAATGTGTTGATGTGCTTGATATCACACACAACTGAGTCTCTAATGATACACAATGAGAAATATTTCTCCAAGCTGATGAAATGCTTATGGATTGTGACACACAACGTTACAAGCATGATATACCAGCATCCCGAACATCCAGGCTTCTAGATTCAGTATCAGTTACTCAGAAGAAATAACTTTTTCTTTTTTTTTCACACAAGCTCAACCTGATAAAACACGTTTCTTTCCCATATTTGTACACTACAGTAGATCCTGTTTTATTGCACCTTTACATCCCCGGTGATCCGTTTTTCTCTGTAGTGTACAGGAAATTTTAAGCAATGCTTATAAATGGCTTATTAATTTTTCTTAATTTTGCATTCTTTCATGGCTGCCATGGTGAGCTTTATTTCCAATTTTACTTCCTAGGCTGTGAAGAATGTTTACATAAAGCCTCAGCAAATCACTATTCACCATTTGAAAACAATGGGAATGAATCATTCTTAATAATTTATATTCCGGTACCACTACAGCAACATTACATGAAGAATCCTGCACTAAAACCTGAATGAACTAATGATGAGTTACTCATGTACTAATCTTAGCTACAACATTAGTCTGATGAATTCATGCATGAATAACGACCACCTTAACTACATGTTTGTTTGTTAATGTATTAAGAAGAAGCCTTTATTATTATTATTATCACCACGCAAAACATAGCACTGTGGAATTCTTTTCTTCACATATCCCAGATAAGAAGTTGGGGTCAAATTGCAGGGGCAACTATGTATGATACAGTGTCCCTGGAGTAGTGAGGGTAAGGGCCTTGCTCAAGAGGGTCAAGTGCCCAACAGTGGCAGCCTGGTGGTGCTGGGGCTTGAACCCCAAACTTCCGATCAACAACCCAGAGCCTTAACCACTTGAGCTGCCACTGTCCCATTAATTAACCCTTAGGAGTTAAAATCTTAACACACTTAAGGGTTAAAATCAATCAAACCTTTCAAACTCTCCTTCATTGAACATTTAAAGGGGGGCACGGTGGCTTAGTGGTTAGCGGTTAGCACGTTTGCCTTACACCTCCAGGGTTGGGGGTTCGATTCCCGCCTCTGCTGTGTGTGTGTGTGTGTGTGTGTGTGTGTGTGTGTGTGTGTGTGGAATTTGCATGTTCTCCCCGTGCCTCGGGGTTTCCTCCGGGTACTCCGGTTTCCTCCCCCGGTCCAAAGACATGCATTGTAGGTTGATTGGCATCTCTAAATTGTTGGTAGTGTGTGATTGTGTGAGTGAATGAGAGTGTGTGTGTGCCCTGCGATGGGTTGGCACTCTGTCCAGGGTGTATCCTGCCTTGATGCCCAATGACGCCTGAGATAGGCACAGGCTCCCTGTGACCCGAGTGTAGATCAGATAAGCGGTAGACAATGAATGAATGAACATTTAAAAGCTCAAGCATGGATGAGTTGCTGTTTAATCTATAATGAACTCAGAAGTTTAGATAATTTATGAGTTGCTCAGGAGCTCCTGGTTACACGACTCCAAATGACTGTATACAACTGTAGAAAGGACATTATTTATCACACTTTATGGTGTTTATGATAATTCACACTCTCTGGTGTTTGTAATAACATATAATCACACTCTCCGGTGTTTATAATGGTTTATAATCACACTCTGTGGCATCACCTAAATGAGGATGGGTTCCCTTTTGGGTCTGGTTCCTCTCAAGGTTTCTTCTTCTTAACATCTAAGGGAGTTTTTCTTTGCCACAGTTGCCTCAGGCTTGCTCATTAGGGATAAATACAAATAAATGTAAATATAAGTCTAATATTAATCTTGAACCTTTCTTGAACTTTACTTATATTCTGTAAAGCTGCTTTGAGACAATGTCCATTCTTAAAAGTGCTACACAAATAATTGATTTAAAATCCTTTATATCTCTTGATGTATGGAGCTGCGTACAAAAACACTGGCTGTTGAATGGCTCTGCAGAGAGCCAATTACAATTACAATTTTATTACTGTTACAATTATTTATTTACTTATTTATTTTATTTATTACTTTTTCATTCAGCTTTGGCACGAATCTACTTAACACGCATCTATTATCATGGATAATAAAGAGAAAAAAAGAGCATTGTGGGTCTGATTTCTTTATTTTACGCCCCACTTACTGTCGGCACATGCAGCATAAACACAAATGATCTGTTGTCAAGAACTTCAAGCTGATATTTTACAGTAACACAAGGCTATTCGTCCTCTCTCACTCACCAGATACTGATCGCTGCACACTGGTAATACATTCTCTGACCTTGTCTCACTGACCTGTGTGGAAGTAGCAGTGAAATAGGCAAATTGATGAGCCATTATGTAAGCCCAACTCGCTATTTATCAACCCTTCGGGCTATTTATTTTGACCCAGCTGTGAATTCATGAATGCTAAATTTGCTTTTAACAGAAATGTCACAACTGTGGGGCCTTGTTAAAGCTTGTTCTGGAGTCACTCCAGAGAGGATATGTTGACTTGAGTCTGACCCGTTCACATGGAAACAGCGACACAGCACAACCTTCGGAGTGAATGCTTCCTACATATACAGCGATACAGCAGTGAGCGTTAGGATGTAAAAATTCCAAATTTTCAGGAAAAGAAGAGGTTTTCTACACATCTGTGTAGGGATATTAATTTATTATAAAATAGTCTGTAGTAACAATTAATGTATTTCATATACATTAATACATATACAATATCTATTATTGATAAACATACCAAGGATGCTTTCTGCTTGGAACTATAAGCACATAATGTGAAGAATAAAACACTTTACTGTTATTGAAAAATAATCATTTTAATTGGGTTGTGCAATGTGACCTGATGTAAAGCAGATTTACTCTTAAAATTCTGAAAATGATTAATTTCCTATGAAAATCCAGTCTGTGTGTGTGTGTGTGTGTGTGTGTGTGTGTGTGTGTGTAATTTCCATGTCCTCCCTGTGCTTCAGGGGTTTCCTTAAAGTGCTCCTGTTTCTTCTCTTAGTTCAAAGCTATGCGTTGTAGTTATTGCCATTTCTAAATTGCACGCTGTGTGTGTGTTTGTGTGTGTAACCTATGATACATTGGCATGGTGTCCAAGATGTTCCCTTGCCTTGTGCACCAGGAGTCCCCTGGGAGAGACTCCAGTTTCCCCTTGTTCCTACAACCCTGTGTATGTTAAGTGGTACAGAAAATAAATGAATGGACAACATTAACTGTTAAACATGGCACTAAATGTATCCCTTATAAACTAAGCATAATGCATATTTTTAAGTACAACCAGTGGTTAGTATCTGCAAGCTAACGGTTTAATAAAGCACAGTCAGTATGAGATTAAAGAAGCTGGAATGCTGAGTGTGTACTTCTTGGTTATTTATAATAGAGTGTATATTGATAGTAGACAGTGTGAGAAGGTCCTGCAGAGTAAACACTTACATTTCATTTCTGCTGAGGATTGACATTACACTACTAATCAGCTGGAGAGAACATCGGTCTAGGGCTGCTTTGATTAATTATATTACATTGGCAAAAGATTTTTCCCTGCTACAATTTGCTTTGTTAAATTGATTGAAAATCAAATGATCTTTGACAGGTCTGGTAATATAAACGTTGCTGATAATTTGAATAGTGAACAAGTTCACCTCTTTGGTCCAGTTAAAGAAGCAAAAACAAGCCACTTTTATGTGTTAAGTTTAAAATTTCATTATGGGGCTTATTCTATTAAAAATATTAAAATTTAATGTCATTCATTTAATGCAGGTTTTCATGAGCCGAGTAGACTGATCGTCTCAGAACACCTCATGGTCAGCGACATCTCAGGATTTTATTTAATTATTTAAGTGTACAAGTGATTAAGAGTAGATGATTAACTGTTATGCTCATAATGTGGGTTGGAAAATGAAAACAACTGTAACGTGTGTTTGATCTTGCTGATTTCCTCTTTGGAGTAGTGAAGAGTCCCAAAAAAATATTTTGCTGTTTGACAGATATAAACCGTTATCTCATTCATTTAGTCACCTTTTAGATGTTGTGCAACTCTCATGCAGTGAGATTGAACAGTTTAGAGCCTTAAAGTTATTACTGCACCTACAAAACAGCACTAATAGGGATCCACTGGGGCAGGTATCAGGTTGCCCCTCAGTCTTAGGAGGCTTACTGATAGCTTAGTCTGAAACACAAATCTGATACTAGCTGTAGGACGTGGTGTAAGTTCTGTTACACTGGAACTGTGCTGTGACTCCCGTGAATGTGAACGCAACTCGTACCCTGGTCCTCATAGGCATGTGTGCACCCACAAACACTGAGAAATAAAAGAAAAGAAAAAGTGTCTCCCTTTTCCAAATCTTTTTGACTAGTATCAGATTTTCTGCTCTAGAGAAGAGGCTATTTAACAAAGAAAATTATACCCTGAAGTGTTCTACAAGCAAAGATTTCTCTAACATTTACAGTATGGAAGGAGTCTCCAGTGTCTTGTTGAAGTCACTTTTCAGACATAGGAGAGTCCTCAAGATGGATGACTTTTGGACAGCAAAAACTGTTAATAATTGTTAATAACCTGTAACCTGTCACTGAAGTCAAGATCAAGACCAGACTCAAATCCTTAAAACCTCTACAATGAACACAGATTAGTCAGAATTCTCTATAACACCAGCTCTGATTTTAGCACCAGCTGTAATTCAAATGATGCTCTGAGAAAGGCTAATAATCAGCTGATTTAAAAAGCCTGTTTTTCATTTCATTTCATTTCATTTCATTGTCTACCGCTTATCCGATCTACACTCGGGTCACGGGGAGCCTGTGCCTATCTCAGGCGTCATTGGGCATCAAGGCAGGATACACCCTGGACAGAGTGCCAACCCATCGCAGGGCACACACACACTCTCATTCATTCACACGATCACACACTACGGACAATTTAGAGATGCCAATCAACCGATCATGCATGTCTTTGGACTGGGGGAGGAAACCGGAGTACCTGGAGGAAACCCCCAAGGCACGGGGAGAACATGCAAACCCCACACACACACGGCAGAGGCGGGAATCAAACCCCCAACCCTGGAGGTGTGAGGCAAACGTGCTAACCACTAAGCCACCGTGCCCCCCAAGCCTGTTTTTAATTTAAAAAAAAAATAAATAGAATTTTTGATGTGGCTTTTTTTTTTTTTAATTAATGGAAGGTGTCTCTAATATAAATTTACTATGAAGAAAATTCTACCATGAACTCATTGCACTTTCTGATGACAAACTGTTTCGGATGGATTTTTTTTCTCCTATTACCTTTAAGACAGAGAACAAGAGAGGAAGGAATGGTGAAGGAGTTGTTTATAGCTACAGGATCAAACCTGTCTCACTGACATTACACAACATCAAATCAATCAATCAATCAATCAATAAAATAATTCATTGAAAAAATTTCATCTTGGGTAATTGTTATTGCTACAAGGATCGGAATATATCACAGTAATATATCATGCCACATCACACTGATTATTCTCCAACATTTTAATTTAATAGCATGCCCTGTATAATTCACTCTTAAATGGACAGAAACACGAGTCCACATGCCTGCTTTCTCTTTTGTTCCACATCATTACATCTTAAATTGCAATGTCCACTTTTCTTTATTTTTATCTTTCATTTTCTGCACGTACCAGTCCTGATTCAAGTACTCTTTCTGAATTTTTCCGACATTATCATCTTTGGATACAGTTTTGCCATGTAACAATTAGCTGAATATCCTGTATTTTTTTTTTTGTCACAACCTTAGTGCACCCCCCTCCCTTTTCTTTTTTTACACATGCTTTTATCTGCATGCTAGTTTATTATCCATCCTGTCAGCCTGGACAAGCCCTTCTACATTTAACACACAGCTCTGTGGATGACTCACTGATGTGTTCAAAATGTTAAAGGAGGAATGACAAGGGTGGCATGGAAAAGAAGGAACTCTCCCGTGCTGCTGGTGCTGACTATTAATCGGGCTGCTATTTCTCTGTATATACTGTACACCATGTATTTTTCTAACGCCATTGTACAAAGTCTTGCCATCACCTTCGCCCACATGTCTTCCTGCCTTTAAACATCTGTTTACTGTTTTGGATTTGTGTGTGTTTGGAAAGCAATTTAATGCTGTGTCGTGCATTTCAAAGGTCTTCCATTAAAGACATTTGTACATGTTTATTGATTAAGTTGTTTGTATGAATGCTCATAGTTCTGTTTTTTTTTTTTTTTAACCCAAAGTACTTGTTTACTGCACTCCATAATTTCACTCTCGGCTTATCTCCCACTTGTATTGAACTCTGCTAAATAAATCATTTGAAAAACATAACTCTCTTTCCTGTTTTCTATTTGAGACATGGTTGTCTTTATTTGATTTTTTTTTCTTCAGTATGAGGCTACTTTGTTTGATTTATAGATCCTGATCAGGTTAAAAAGACATTTGTAGTGACTGTGCGGCTTCACATAGTGAAAATCAGGAATAACATGAAGGTTGTACTGACTCTGAGAGCTTCCAGTCTCCTGCTGTGAACTACAAGAATAACAAGCTCAATCTTGATCCTGCTCCTGACTTTTAATCTTGAATATATCACAGATTTTCTTACACTGTCTGTCCTGCCTCCTGCCACGTCCTGTTTCTCTGGTTTCACTGACCTGTTTCCTTCCTAATTCATCAAGTTCCTTTAGGTCCTAATTAATGATCATATATTTATTTTATTAATATCACATGGAATAATTGTGTGAATTCCGTTAAAAGTCCAAGCAAGTAAATCTGTATGCAAAAGAGATTTTTGTAGCTGAAGAGAGTTATTCCTGGAAAGCTTACAAAAAACTGTCATGCACAAGACAAATCCAAGATCAGAATTAGCCAAGACCGGGTCAAGACCAAATTTTAAGGAGGTCGAGGCTAAGTCAAGTTCGAGTTTTAATGAAAGGGAGTCAGAGAGAATGAGAGAATCAGGCTTGGGAGAATGAAAACTGTGCGTTTTCATGTATTGCATCATTGATTACGATGTTTTCTATGATAAGGAACAAGGTAACTTCCAGGCCTTGTGAATTGCACTGCAAGTGCAGCATGAATTATCTTGCTTTGCCCTGTACAATGCAATAATTTTAGACCCTGTTTTTCAGTCTGCACACATTATTTTACACGTGCAAACCTTTAGTAAGACCTTTTGTAAGGACCCAGGAGTTCCTCCTACTCCTACTGTCCAGATCTCTGTGAAATCCTTAATAACCACACTCAGCATTTCCACCTGCTGCTTTCAGGTTTCTGAGAATTACAAGATGTATCAGTGTATGTACTTTTTAAATTGCTTGGGTATTTTTGCATTACTCTGAGTCAGCAGCTTTGACCTCATTTACTATATAAGCACTTTTCTACCAAATGCTATGCTCGGGGTGCCTGAGAGCTATAAATGCCTGAATCTGGTACCTTTTTTATACTAGGCTTAATAATAAGCAATTGTTTCTGGATGCATTCATAAAGGTCAAAGTAAATGTGTTGAGCTATAAAAGGGCCGGTACTGTTAAAAAAAGTGTCATAAAGATTTATGGTACAGGAACGAAATATGAGCATTTCCACCAGAAGTGTGACTTCAATGACTTCCAAAAATGGCTTCCCGGAAAAGGGCAAAGCATGCTGTACTATACATCAGCTATACATCAACTTTAATCTTCCAAATAAGCTGTATGATTTAATCCTGCTGCCATTTTCATTCTCATGACTAAGCCTTGTTAAATAGCACTCCATCATTAACATCTAAGCTCCAACGTCATGTGTGTTTGATTAGAAATGAACTAGAACAGACAGGAGGCCAAAAAGGGCTCCCAGATCTTCATATTAGCTTAAATATCCAGGAAGAGAAAAGTGAAATGCAAGACCCTTGGATTTACTGCAGGATGACACAACTAAAGCTTTTAAGCAGCTTCAGCATGGTTAGAACTTACAATCTGATTGTAAACTTTAAAAAGGCTAGCTACTTATTTTATTTGCAATATCACTTCCAGTTCTATTACATTTACAAATACTGTATGCATACATATTATGAAGAGATATTTTGAAGACACTGGTAAGGGTGTTCTAAGGTACGACACACAGCAGAGTGTCTTAAAGCATTGAAAACAATATGATGAAATCCAGTGTTCAATAAATAAAAGAAAAGATTTACAGAAAGATTTGGTTGCTAAGCAACTTGACACAAAGTTTAGGGCTCTCGGTTTGACTTAATTTTATTGGTTCAAAACTTGATGCATTAATACAGAATCCAATAAATTTGATGCAGTTTTGCATGTATGTTAAGGATTTTAACATGGATCAGATTTCACAAACATCCATTTATAAAAAAAAACAAAAAACATTTTCCTCACCTATATACCAGTTCACTGGTAAATAACCATGGTCTCTGAAAACATATAATATTTTCATAAAGTACCCAACATTTGGCTTGAACCACTGACCATGAATAAAGAAAACTAAAGAAGTTGCTAGTTGTTTAAAACAATTCCTACTCCACCAGTTAAGCTTTAAGAACAATTGCTATACACCTTAGTCATTCTGTGAATTTGAACTGAAAGCCTTGCCAGATTCAGAGAATGATTCCGTTTCGTAATAACACGGTTGGCACAACGTGGTTCAAGTTTCCACATCACTGAAATCCCTCAAAATTAATTCCAAGCACAAGAAGTCATTCTTGTGCTCATTGTTACACTAAAGAGACAGCAGGCAAAATTACACTTGCTGAACATTTTTGCTAATGTCCTCAGAGTGAAGTTAAGTTGCCGGTTAAACCAGTGATGGGTCGTCCTTCACGTTGGATATCAAACAATACCTTTGGTGATAAGCACAGGGAGTTTAAAGATCTCTATGTGGATGGAAGATCTGAATCTGAAGCTGAATGTCAGCTAAAATGAACTGATGTACATCCCTGGTGATAATCTTGTGATCTCCCTGGACTCATACTTGAAGTAACCATGGACAACCTTCTTGACTCACGCCACTAAACTATCTTAGTTTCTCCTTTGCAACATTAGAGGGATTTGATTATTTCTATCCACAGTGTCCACTCGTTCATCTCCTGTCATTTCGAGACCGGACTCAGTCCTAGCAGGTCTGCCTCTGTGTACAGAATCCAGAATGCAGCTGTGCGAATTGTTTGAAACTCCCAATTTCTTCAACACTCCCCCACTGCTACCCTGGATTTAAAACTGTTGCCTACAAAGCCAAAAATGGACCACTGCTCACCAAAAAAAAAGCAATATTCATCACTACTCTCTTCATCATGCTCCCTTGGATTCTCTTGCACTGCTCGATTGGACACACCATCTCTCAGGGTGCAAGTAGGACGTGAATCAAGGCTCCTGGTATCTAGATGGTTGAATAAACTTCCCGTGAATTTTCTTTCCAAAATGTCCAGAAACTGTCAACTTCAAATGATGACTAAAGACCTACCTCCTCACTTAAATTAGCACTTTGTTATTATTATTTTTTTTTAAATTGTCTTGTGTCTTTGTTCATTATATTTTGTTAATTTGCCTGTGACTGCAATTGGATACAGGTGTGACAATGGAGGCCTCATTGGGTCTGTGGCAAATTGATAGAAATTAGATTCCATTTATAACTGTCAGTGTAGAGGACATTCAGATACACAGTCTGTCACACACACACACACACACACACACACACACATACAGAGCCAGCTCCACTGTTTGTCATGGCTGACTCCCACTCATTAGAACACTCTGAAAACAATGTGGCCTGACAGCAAACCATTATCATTAGCCACTGAGCAAATCACACACACTGCTCTAAGTGACGCTCTGTGTCACTGCCTGAGGGTATTTAATTCTGTGATTCTATCTGAAGAGAAAAAAAGGTTGTGTAAATACCATACTCCTTAGAGGGAGAAGTAAAGAAAATTGTTTAGAAATAAAGAATCATATGAATATCGTATGACTATAAAATAATATATGAATATAGTTTACATTTAAACTAGATAATTATTTTTTATGTTCCATTTATGAAGCAAGATGCAAGAATGTGTAATTAGAGTCAGGAGCCTTGCTGTTTAATTACTCACATGCAGAGATGCATTATCTGCACCAAAATAAAATTTTAATAGAACAAAAATATGTGGAAAACAAATGAAGCTGCGAAATTGTTACTGTATTAATTATGAATGTTTACACTTTCAAAATTGCGTGCACAAAACGTAGGCATGTCGTGGGAAAATAATTACAGAGCAACAGGACAAAACAATATTTAAATGTGTGTGCTGTTTGTTCTTTCTAGCTGTGATGAAATTACAAAATGACTCCCAAAAGTGTCGAACTGAAACTAAAAAACAGTACCACAAAAACACATTTAATTAAATGACATATTGAATGAGATTTATTGAAACCTTTCCCAAAATACAATATGAACTTAAAGTATAAAGGATTGTTTTTTCTGTAGGTAAGTTTCTGTATGTGTGAAGTCTCTATTTATACGCTCTTGGCATTGGAGGTAGGAATGTATGATGAATATTTAATACAGCTTTGTGTGATAATATTAAGTCATTTTGAGAAAACCGAGGCATAATCTGAAGAAATAATTCTCATAATTAAAACTTAGTGAAGGGTATAATTTTGTCATCATCTGGCGGAAACGGGATTATATAATACATGCTTTTTGGATGTATTATATTCCAGGTGGAAATTTGGTCCATTTTACTGTTTAAGTCTTTTCTCAACCAGGTATTTCTGCTCATGGTGGGGCTTTATCCAATAGGATACTATTGCCCCAGAGGCTTTTCCCTTCAAGGGGGTTGTCCTGTCATGGATCTTCGCTTAGCAGGAGGTTTCTGTCGAACATGGGCCTTTTGACAACAGGTACATCACAGAGATTGTGCCCTAATGGGAATTATGCTCAACCTGAGGCTTCTGCCCAATCAGGGACCTTGTCTAGCAAATGGCTTTTGCCCAATCAGGGGCTTTTCTCCAGCATAATTTCTCCTAGCATCATGGGTCTATGTCCAAATGGGGTTTATGCCCAACATGGGTTTGCTTCCAAATGGGGCTTATGCCAAACATCATGGGTGTTTGTCCTAATGGAACCCAATCAGGGATTTTTTACCAGCTGGTGGCTGAACCAGGGACTAATACCTAACATGCTTTGCCAAGCATTTGGAGTTTGTCTATTATGGATCATTGTTCAAAAAATATTTATGTCCAACACGGGGCTTTGCACAATATGTGGCTTCTGTTCAGTCATGGGTCTTTGTCAAAATAGGACTTAAGCCCAATCAAACATACTGTACAGCAGGTGACTTTTACCCAACCAGATGCTTTTACCCAATATGAGGCTTTGTAGAGGAGGGGGATTTTACTTAACATGGGAATGTGTTCAAATGAAACTCATGCCCCAAAGTAGGGCTTCTGTCCAGTCAGGAATTTTGACCAGCAGGTAGATTCTGTCCAACCATGTGGTATCCATCACACAGGGCTTCATAGCACCGGGGGGTTTTGCTCAACATGGGTCTTTGTCCAAACTGGACTTCTGCCCAACATGGGGCTTCTGCCCAATCAGGGATACTGTCTAGCAGGTAACATCTATGCAACCAGTGGCATTTACCCAGCATGGGGTATTGTGCAGCCGGTTGGCTTCTGTCTATCATTGGTCTTTGTCCAAATGAGGTTTGTGTCCAACATGTACTGGACTCTGCCCAGTTGGAAATTTTTGCCAAGCGCAATGTTGTCCATCAGAAGTCTTCAGTGCAACATGAAGCTTCTGTCCAAGCAGGGGCTAGAAAAAAGAAAATGCATTTTCATTTTTCTAAGCCAGACTGATGAGCAAATTTCTTTCATAACCTTACGCTGTATGGTTTCATTTCTTCTTTAGTTCTGTGCTGCTGTCAGGATGAGACAGCGAGAGACAGAGAAAGAGAGAAAGAGACTCCCAAAGCTATTGTGAGCAAAATGTTGACACAGTGCTGTCAGGATCAGGGCACAAAAGGTGAGAGGTGCAGGGAAAAAATAATAAAATGCCCCCATAAAACTGAAAAAGCATTTATTTGATATATTTTGGTCAGGGATCTCAAAATGTTCTTTCTCATACACAGACATGCGAACTATCCTTTAAAGACAGGCGGAAGATCCCCTAACCAGTTATTTGGTCTTGTTGCATATCACATGAGTTATGTATGCACATTCAATTTGTATTGCATCTATTAGATTTCCAGACTTATAGATAAAACTGAATAAATTGTCTGGTATGCTGTTAGAGGAACGAAAGAAATGAATAGTAACCATTGCCTAGGGATTCATCTATTTAGGTATTCTGGTAGGTATTCTCGCACACCAAAGGCAATGTCAATGTAGGCCTAAAAATAGGAGAAGTGAATGAGGTTTTATTCAGCAATTCAAGACCACTTTTTACAGTGGTTTGCTTTACAGATCAAACAAAAAAAAAATAAAAAAATCAAATAAATGCCTAAAAGCAGAAAGAGTGTTGAATATTCAGGTGAATATCAAAAATTCAAAGTAAAATCTTACCTGCATTCAGACCCACACATTCACGTCATCAGTCAGTGGCTTTCATATACATTTTCCTGAACCATATAAAAAGATCTTTTGAAAGACACAAACTGTTGAAGATCCAATTAGTAAATAAGCTTTCACATTTGTACATATTTTTACACACACAAACTTTCAGTACCAGGGGCAGGGAGTGTGATTTTTGCTCAACCAAGCACTGCAGAAAGCAGGCACATTCTGTCTAACTTTGGTCTTTGTCCAAATGGGGTTTACAGTGAATATGGTGCTATTGCCCAGTTGCATAGCAGGTGGCTTCTGACCAATCAATGGCTTTCATGTAGCAATGAGGCTTTGCGCAACTGGTGGTTTCTGTGCATCATTTCTGTGCATTTGGACATCATATTTTGTGCAAACTGGTGCTTTGTCCAAATGGGATTTTGAGTAATAGATGGCTTCTGCCCAAACAGGTTCTATTGCCCAATATGTGGTGGCTTTTCTCCAACATGTAGTTTTTGTTTATTATGGGTGTCCGTCCAGCATGGGGCTTCTACCTGATCAGTGATTTTGACAAACTTTGTCCATTTGGTGCTTATTCCCAACATGGGTCTTCCCCACAACACGACTTTATTCAGTAACATTCCTAACCCCATCCCTGTATTTTCCTGATTCTCAAACAATGTGTTTCTTGCAAATTTAAAATCTTTCACATAACGACTTCATTTCCATTAAATGCCTTTTTCAATATTAAGCCTGTATAAACCAAAAGTTCCAGTCAGATTGAAACATTGTCTATTCGGTGTTAGTATTAATGATGCAGCACTTTCGATTTTTCCTGCTTTAAGTCTGTGCAGTCTGCCTCTTGGCTCTGTATTGATCCATACACTTATAATGAATTGAGAAAAGTGATTTAATCATGAAACCCATTTTCTGTTGTACAATTTATTTGTGCTTTGCCTCAGGCACTTGTTTACAATCACATTTATAGATGTCATTGCTGAGAA
Source organism: Hemibagrus guttatus (assembly GCA_033459395.1). Lineage (NCBI taxonomy): Eukaryota > Metazoa > Chordata > Actinopteri > Siluriformes > Bagridae > Hemibagrus > Hemibagrus guttatus. Next base: position 4,660,370 of record JAUCMX010000020.1, read on the forward strand.
AAAAGAACTGGCAGTAGCAAACCTTGACTTCCCCCCCATCCTAATAGGTTTAATTAGCTACTTAAAAAATTATCAACCGTCTTATTCCAGGTGATTGAACAAGCTGCTTATTAAAACCTCGGCTCTTAGCCTCCTAAAAACATAAAGGCTCAATTCCTAGTGCCACATGTTAGACACAAACTGAACCTTCCACCAAATAAACCCTCTCTACAACAGGAGTTACCAATGAAGCTACTTTAGCTAAATAAACTACGGTTTCCAAAGAGGTTGAAACATTTTAAAGGCAGAACACTGCATTATGCTGTAACTCATCCTCCATTACTAATATTTCAGAGACATTTATGTGCACGTATAGCTCACCTCAGCATTCAGCTCGTTTTTATAGGTCTATTTTGAATCTGTGCTGAGGATGTTTCAGCTCCTTGGTATTGCATTTATTTCTTATATAGAGATTAAACTATTCAAACTATTTTGAATTGGTATGACGATTACTAGGGTCTGGTGTGTGCAAATGTAGCTGGTTAATTATTTACACTCACAAACTGAATATGCAGCTCAAGTTAACATTAACATCAACATCAACATTAACAGTTAACATCAAGTTAGCTTATGATTCCCTTTGGACTTTTGGAGATTATTGTTATTTGCACCTGAGCGGTGTTGAATTCTAAAATCTCATTGGTTAGACAGTTTTCTCTAACAGCAGTTCTAACAATAGCTCTTGCTTATAAGGCAATTGATTTAAAGTACTACTTTGTTGATTGATAAGGTGCGGTTTTCTGTAAGGAGATAATTATTTAGCACTGTTGGAAGGAGTCTCCGGTTTCAGTTTTGTTTTTTACCCAGAGGTAAAGCCGTTACTTTTGTCGAAATTTTCCAGCATTCCCCATTATAACGAGATGCATTCAAAACTCTAGGAGAAGGTGATGGTGGTGGAACTGTTTTTAACATAATTGAGAGCAGGAACTTGTTTCCTGGACGTTTCAGATTAAACATGACTATAAACTAGTTAATAATATGACACTGTCATCGTTTAATAAATAAAATAACATGTTGGCAATTTGCTGACAATTCATAAAAACATAAAAACACTGTAGAACTTGCTGTTATAGGAAAATAATCAACTTCAAGGAGTTAACATGATTTTTTCCCTGTAACACGATGCCCTGTTTTGCTTTATTCTGCACTTATAACTTTTAGATATTACAAAAGAAGCTGGATGCCTGAAGGTTTAATATCCAACTTAAATATAGACTGAATGGTGACTTGTTCAGCCCGGCTCCACTATCCAGGACTAAGCAGTTTAAACAGAGATTTTCCTTCTGTTTTGTTCCCTTAATACTCAAGCTTAGTGGACGAGCACAATATTTCCTCTCCTGAGCCATGGTGTGAGCGACACCATGCTCCAAACAGGAGCCCCTGGCTGTGCTATAAGTCCTAATTGTCTGAAAGTCAGTGAAATGTGTGTTCCTGTCCTAAGGACAAGTAAACGTGAAGGGATGGATTAACCTTAGCCGACCTGCTCTGTCTCTAATAAATGTGTCATAGCTGTCAATGTGAATTCAATCTTTTTTTCTTTCTTATTTTTTAATTGAATAAGAAAAAAAATTCTCTCATAGCATAGTTTAGCTAACAGCCAGTCTAATAAAATAAAATAAAATAAAATAAAATAAAATAAAATAAAATAAAATAAAATAAAATAATGAATAATTAAAAAATAAAATTAATTATAATATCAAATAAAATTAATAATATAAATTTAAACTTGCCCATTTTAAGTTTTACATTCTGGTTTTATGTATTTCTGTAAAGCTGCTTTGTAACAATGTAAATTAAATATATATATATATATATATATATATATATATATATATATATATATATATATATATATATATATATATACATATATATATATATATATATATACTTTTCCCATTCGATAGCAAATGACATCAAAAGTGACAGCAGCCATCTTGGAAATGTTTTTCTCATACAGCATCAGCAACTGGTAGCTCCGCCCCCTTCCACTACTTAAGCAAAGTTGTGAGTGTTGAATGAATGGAGTGTCCAACATTCCTCCTGTTTTTTTTTTTCTTTTTCAATTGAATAAATGCATGATGCTGGTATTTGAAGTGCACTTCTTCTTTTACTTGTCGGAATTTTTGGTGTGAACACACTACACTACTCACACTGCAAAATGCCATAGAACAGTGTTTTAAGTCTGTGCTTTAATTCGGGACACACCTAAAGAGCTTTGGTAACAATGCAAGCTGAATTTATTTATTTATTTATTTATTTATTTATTTATTTGTTTATTTATTTATATTTTTTCTGATTCAGATAAACAAAGAAGAAAGGCTTGTGATCAAACCATTATGAATATCTGAATGTGTGTGTGTTTCTCCTTCTTCCTGGAAAAGGTCCCAGAAACCATCACAAAGATGAAAAACAAATTCTCAAGTTAATTAGAAACTAGCCAGCTATTACTTCATGATATATTTCAGATTTTCTTCTGTGTTCAAGTTTAATTAGTCCTTTTCAAAACACAGCATTTATATTTAGGAACTTTTGGCAGAAATGAAGCTAATGGATGATGTTAATGGATGAGGAGAGAGACTATGACTTTTTTTTCTAGCCATACTTGTTTGTATTTTTAGTGCCCTGTATGTAAGCTTCTGCACTGTATCAGTGTGATTGTGCCCTGTGATGGGTTGCAACACTTACACCACAGCCCACGCATACATATGAACACAAGAGAGTCCAGACAGTAATCCAAAGGCACAGGTCAGAAAAGAGCAAAATACCGGAAAACACAGTAGAGATACAATGAATAACAATGAACCTTATAACAATGACTCGTTCTCATGTGGCTAACTAATCTGAAAATGTTCTATAACTGAGAAATGCATAAAAAAACAAATCAAAAACAAAAAAACCTATTATAGCTTTGAACACAGCTCAACCAAATTCACTGACCACACCTAACTGTTTTAGAGTTTCTGTAAAAAAAAATAAAATAAAAATAATAATAATAATAAAATATAATAAAAACTTCCTCACTGACGAACCACTGACACACACCAAAAGACATTTCCTTTAAAAATATTCTGTCATTCCATATCATTAAAGACTAACAACTGAGATTGATTTGGATCAATGCTTTACTTTCTCCCTTAGCAGAACTTATCTCCAGAATAATATACATATGTCCATATTCCATGAATGTCACAGCTTCTTTTCTCTACAGATATTTCACATCAGTAATTAATGCAGAAATGATCAGTTGTGGTAGAATTAGAACGTCGAAGTAGAGCAGAATCCAGTTTGAGAAAAAATAATGAAAAAAATTATGAGGATCCAGATGTGCAAAGCTGAGTATCTAGAAGTATTGCAGTTATAACTGCGGACACGGATCATACCGGGAAGGGTGTGTGTGTGTGTGTGTGTGTGTGTGTGTGTGTGTGAATGCTTATATGACCAATTATGTTTGTTTATTTGTTTAATCAACTTTTGTGTCACAATAAAAATGATAAATTCAAATTACAATTGTAACACACAACGTGTGAGGATTGTGAATACTTATGCAAGGCACCACAGCAACAAAATATAACATGTCAGGGTGTTGGAGGAGGATGAGAAACTGCTGCCGTTTACAGACTCTAGGCAGTGTGACAGCAATGGTTTCCAGATGTCCTCTGGGTGCTGATGTTTGAGCACTGAAATGAGAATAATAAAAGTTGTACCTTATCTTTAACGCTGCCGTCTTTTTGGCAAGATGTGTTTCCACTTAGTGCACCTGACTGAGAGAGTAGTAATGTGCTTAGGGATGGGAGCAAAGTAAATGCAATCATGCTAGAACGTGACAGATACTCATTAGGAACTAATGGAAGCTTCTCGCCTCTCGTTTTCTCCGTCTCGGTCTCCGTCTGCGGCTCTCTGATGATAAGACTGTGTTTCTTACCATAGTGCAATATCTGTAGTAGATGGAGACGTTGATGCAAGTGAACAACTTTATCTTCTCTCTTGGGATTTGCAGCGCCTATAAGGTAAGAGCTGCATGGCAACTTCTCTGCATATCAGGGATCGTGAATGTCGAAGTGTCTGGCTGTGCTGATTTGTTGTAGTCGCTTCCCAGTGCTGTTCGGCAAACATGAAGTCTGTGTCTTCATGTTCAGCTTGAATTACATCTTTTTCAATCTTCAACTGCCTGGAAGATCTAAATCCTATTTCAGAAGCTCAAGGTTTTAAAGATCAAGGTTTCTGTTATGCTTTCCTGATCTCCACGGTTGTACAGAGTGTTTATTTGAGTTATTGTAGATGTCCTGTCAGTTCAAAGCATTCTCCATTGACCTCTCTCATAGTGGAAGCACTTCTAAATGCATAACTGGATGAATTCTTTTTTCTTGTCTTTTTTCTCTACACCATTCTGTCCAAAATCTACTGAGTGAAAATGATGAGTGTTGTGAGTGAAAATCCAAAGAGAAATATTTAAATCAGCCATCTGCCACTAACGACCATGCCACATTGACTCGGTCAATGAGATAACTTACTTGATCACTTATGATTTTTTTCTTTATTTCGATGTTTGATGTAAATATTAACTAAAACTCTTACTGTATAGTTTTATGATTAGTTGATACCTGATTTGTCAGATAGGAAACACTCAAGTCCCATGTCTTGATTTTTTCCAGAACTGACTGCTTCTAAAAATACTAGCTAGCATAATGTAAGAATTTTAAGGTAGTCCGCATTAGGACTGGAATAATATTGGTCTTGAGTTCTTGTTTTAATCCAGTTGAAATATTTTCTGGTATATTTTAACCTGGCTTTTTCTGCTGACTTTCTCCAGACTTTTTAATCCGCAGTTCTATTCAGCCATGTCTAATTCTTAGGTGTTAAACAGTTTCTTTTTTTCTTAGTAAATCATCATTTAAAAGAAGCATTTCCCATTAAAATATTCTTTCCACATATTTCAAATATTCACTAACTTCTATCAGGGGTGTAGCCTAAAAATAAAAAATGAACTATTTGGAACTTCCCAAGATGAAACAGTCCATCCAGGATTTGTTGGATTGTTGTTGATTGTTGCAGTCAAAAATGCTTGACTTGTCAAATTGCAGATTTTTTGATGCAATTAGCATAAATTTTGTGGGATTTTTCCCCTACCTTCTTTTAAAATCCTACCAGTGAAGACACATATGTAATTACTTTCTATGATATCTGTACTCATGTTCGATGGCATGAATCGAAGAGGACTTTGGTCAGTTGTGTGTTGTGATGACATCACATGATGCGTCTTGGCCCAAATCTGCGGAAAATCTTTGGTAATTTTGAAAAATTGCAAGATTCTCTGAATATACAGTAGCAGGAAACTTGCTTGATTTTGTGTTAAGTTTTGTGATCACAAAAAGTTGCAAAATCTCGGAAGGACTGATAAACCCACCACAGTGATAACGTCTAAAATGTTTGTGATTCTAATTTGTGCATTGTGCTTTGTATTTTCTTTAGAGAAGTGTGATAAAGATGTGATTACCACGTCCATTTCCCATAGTGCATTCAGTAGCTCATCTGTGGTCATGCCCCTGAACGTGAAATTGAACACCAGAGGAGATGAGAGACCTTAATTTGATTTCAGGAGCTGACTGTATGTGTAATACAGGTGAATTGAAGACAGATTTTTGTATTTAACCCTCTCTTAGTGCAGGTCAGTGGACTTTGTGTGAATAATCAATAAGACAAGGCCCGAGGCTGTGCCTCCATCAGCAGGATCTCAGTGACACAATGCACACCGTCACACTGCTACACAGTGTGACACCTACACACTGGTGGACCGAGAGTGTGATCATCAGTCTTCTCATACGAGCCTTGCTTGGCAATACGGCATGATTGCTTCGCCTGCTGTGACAGCTTCCCTCCTCCTGCATCCATAATAGCTGAGCTGCCAACACTCCTAACAAGAATATCCTAGCAGGCAGAGAGAAAAAAAAGAACTTTACTGAAAAAAAACATTACATATGCTGTAACGGAGGATGGGACAGACCATTCTAACTGGATAAATGGTGTGTGTTTGTGTTTGTGTGTGTGTGTCATAGAAATCAGTGTGTGTGTGAGGAATTGACATCAGTTAATTGCTAGTACAAAAAAAAAAAAAAAAACTTCCAAAATTATATTTTTGCTGAATATACTTCAGAATGTAGGATATATTTCAGAATAATTGTCATTTTTGGGTCAGAGTCATCTATCTCACTGCAGATTTGTTGCTTGAACACTCAATTTCAATTCAATTCAATGTATTTGTATAGTGCCTTTTACAATGGACATTGTGTCACGTCCGGCTCAGCCCCCGCTCTATGCGGGGCTTGAGCCTGGACCTCTGTGGTGCCGCATGCTCCAGCACGCCATGAGAGTGCAGACCCAAACGAAGGATTCAGTGAAGCACTGTTTTATTTACATAAACACGATACAGGGGAAAGACGACCATAACACTCGACTCGTGGTTACAACATACCATAAACCCCAAAACCCGACATAACACCCACGGGACAGCTATATACAGAACATTGACCCACGCCACACATGTACACCAGGATCCCTCTTATAGGGAAACACATCAGGGTAATCAGGGACAGGTGACACAATCAGGGTGGAGAACAATGGGCAGGAAACCACACAGACATAAACTGGCTTCCAGGATTCTCCTGCCAGCGGGCCTGGCAGGGAACTGTCCAGCTACTCCTGACACATTGTCTCAAAGCAGCTTTACATAAATAGAGAAACAGAATGGGGAGGAAAAAAAAAGAATCATTAAATTATTAAACTATTTTATCCCTATTTATCCCTAATGAGCAAGCCTGTGGTGACGGTGGCAAGGAAAAACTCCCTGAGATGATATGAGGAAGAAACCTTGAGAGGAACCAGACTCAGAAGGGAACCCATCCTCATTTGGGTGACACTGGACAGTAAATAATGTAAATGTAAATAGTGTCCTTTCTACAACAGCGACCAAGGGCCAATGAGGAACTATTAGGTCAATGTAGTTTCTGAGCTCGTTATAGACACTAATTCCTTGCTGTCAAAAGCTGACAGATGTAACAGCAGATCGGTAACGGTGTTATAGTCCCCAAGTGGCTCTGTCCACGGCTGTCTTCTGCTCACAGGTTGACCACACAGATCCATCCACAGCATCACTGAGCACCACCAAGCGACAAGACTCCGACCAAGGGTAGAGTGAGTGGTCACACTGGAAAGTCAGAAAACTGGGAGCTCGGGAGTGGGATGTATAGCTCGACGGAGAAAGACAGAGAGAGAGAGAGAGAGAGAGAGAGAGAGAGAGAGAGAGAGAGAGAGAGAGAGAGAAAGAAAGATATTAAGTATGTTTGTGATCATGTGATGTTTAAAGACAATGTAGATTATGTGTAAAGTGCAGACAGGGACTCCGGCAGAACTAGCTATGACAGCATAACTAAAAGGAAGAGCCAAAAGGTCACAGACATGAAGGCTTCCTGGGACATAAAGCGTCCGACCACTTCACAGTCAGAAAACCTGAGCGACTTGCGAGAGTGGTAAGGCAACAGCATCCAAACATCCCAGTACACCAAACACTCTATGCCCATGAACCTTCCAGATCTGCTCCTTTACCTAAGAAAAGCTATACATTGAAAGCTTGACTAAACAAATGTGTCTTCAGCCTAGACTTAAACACTGAGACTGTGTCTGAGTCCTGAACACTAATTGGAAGGCTATTCCATAACTGTAGGGCTTTGTAAGAAAAAGCTTTGCCCCCTGCTGTAGCCTTTGCTACTTGAGGTACTACCAAACAACTACCTGCACCCTTTGATCGGAGTAGGCGTGGTGGATCATAAATAACCAAAAGATCATCAGGTAGTGTGGCGCGAGACCATTTAGTGCTTTATAGGTCAGTAACAGTATTTTGTAATCAATGCGGAATTTGACTGGGAGCCAATGCAGTGTGGCTAAGATAGGAGTGATGTGTTCATATTTTCTGGTTCTAGATAAGACTCTAATTGCTGCGTTCTGGACTAACTGGAGCTTGCTTATGCTCCTACTGGAACATCCAGACAGTAAGGCATTACAATAATCCAACCTAGAGGTAACAAAAGTATGAACTAGTTTTTCTGCATCATGAAGTGACATCATATTTCTTATTTTAGCAATATTTCTAAGATGAAAGAAGGCTACCCTAGTGATATTATCTACATGAGCTTCAAACGAAAGATGAGTCAATAATCACACCAAGATCTTTTACTGCTGAACAAGATGAAACAGAAAGACCATCCACAGTTATTCTGTAGTCAGAAAGCTTACTTCTAGCTGCATGTGGTCCTAGTACAAGCACCTCTGTCAGAGTTAAGCAGGAGGAAGTTAGTAAGCATCCACTGTTGAATGTCCTTTACACATTCTTCAATCTTAATAAGCTGGTGTATCTCATCTGACTTAGCTGAAACATAGACCTGTGTGTCATCCGCATAACAGTGGAAGCTAATACCATGTTTACAAATAATTGCACCAAGGGGTAGCATATACAAGGAGAAAAGCAGTGGGCCTAAGACAGAACCTTGTGGAACACTGAACATAACCTTAGTATGCATAGAGAAGTCACCATTTAGATCTGCAAACTGATAACGATCCGTCCAATAAGACCTGAGACAGGAGAGGGCTGTTCCTTTAACACCAACAACGTGTTCTAGCCTATCAAGTAGAATAGTGTGGTCAATGGTGTCAAAAGCTGCACTGAGATCGAGTAACACCAGTATGGAGACACAACCCTGATCAGAAGCCAGTAACAGGTCATTCACCACTTTAACCAGTGCTGTCTCTGTGCTATGATGAGACCAAAATCCTGACTGATACATTTCATGAATGTTATTCCTATCTAGGTCTGAACATAACTGCTGTGCTACAGCCTTTTCTAGGATCTTGGAGATAAATGTCAGGTTTGATATTGGCTTATAGTTGGACAGCAGACAGGGGTCAAGGTCCGGTTTTTTAATCAGGGGTTTGATAACTGCTAGCTTAAATGACTTAGGCACATAGCCAGTGCTAAGGGAAGATTTTATCATTTTTAGAAGGGGTTCGGTTGCTACTGGTAATGTCTGTTTAAGGAAAGACGTGGGAAAAAGGATCTAGAATGCAGGTTGAAAGTTATGAATATGAAATTAGGGAAACTAGATCAGGCTCTTGAAGGGGAGTAAGGCATGATAAGCTCTGATCAGTAATAGTTATATTATCTAAAGGATTATCTATCGAATAATTTGGTTTTAAATTAATAGTCTGAATTTTTTCCCTGATATTATCAATCTTTCCATTGAAAAAATTCATGAAGTCATTGCTGCTGCATAAAGAAGAAGCGGAGACAATTCTGGGAGACAACTGGTAAATCTCTCAGCAGTAGCAGACATAAATGCACGCTTAATATGGAGACATGGCAAATTGTGCATCTGGTGTCTAAGACGCATTTTAAATAAAACAAGATAGTGATCTGAGATAGCTTCCGACTGTGGAAGAGTGACTATGTTTTCTATATTTAAGCCAAATGTCAGAATAAGAATGACCTCCATTATGAATGGGTCCTATTACATTTTGACTAACACCTACTGAATCTAAGATGGATACAGCTGCTGTCACGTCCGGCTCAGCCCCCGCCCTATGCGGGGCTCGAACCCGGACCGCCGTGGTGCCGCGTGCTCCAGCACGCCGTGAAAGCGCAGACCCAAACACAGGATTCAGTGAAGCACTGTTTTATTTACATAAACACAATACAGGGGAAAGACGAACATAACACTAGACTCGTGGTTACATCAAACCATAAACCCCCAACCCCGGGGACAAAAAGAACATTGACCCATGCCACACATGTACACCAGGATCCCTTTTTATAGGGAAACACAACAAGGTAATCAGGGACAGGTGACACAATCAGGGTGGAGAACAATGGGCAGGAATCACAGAGACATAAACAGGCTTCCAGGATTCTCCTGCCAGCGCCCTCCCCGGTTCTGGCAGGGAGCTATCCAGCTACTCCTGACATAACCCCCCCCCAAGACGCAGCTCCTAAAGCGCTTTTTCAGCCACGCTGAAAAGACTAGGCAAAAAGGGCAGTTCATACCAGAGGGGAGGGGAAACACACGATGTAGTCGGCGGTTGCAATCCGCAGCGGTACCCCAACTCCAGGGGTCCCGTGACACCCGACAGCTGCTTAGGCGGGTAGGAAGCGTCCTCCACCCAGGATGCCGGGCGACGTCCCTCACGGAACATTCCCTCGTGAGGCAGCAGTCCCGGCCGAAACGAGGTGGACGCCACGCTTCCAAAGGGCCAAAAAATAAAAAGGGTATGCCCCCAAAACATGGTGTCGAGCGGGAACCTCCACGACAATCCATCGCGAGGCAGCGTCCTCGACCCACCAGAAAGAGGCACCACCCTGGGGAAATGGGAACGGGGAGCCACCTGCTTGGCTCTCTCCGAGGCAGGTGGTCTTCTGGATGTCCTCCACCGCCAGACTGCAAACCTCGCCATGGTCAGGAAGTAGCTGCTGAATCCTGCTGGGTCAATCTGTCACGTCCGGCTCAGCCCCCGCCCTATGCAGGGCTCGAACCCAGACCTCCATGGTGCCGCATGCTCCAGCACGCCGTGAAAGCGCAGACCCAAATGCAGGATTCAGTGAAGCACTGTTTTATTTACATAAACACAATACAGGGGAAAGACGAACATAACACTAGACTCGTGGTTACATCAAACCATAAACCCCAACCCGACATACCCACGGGACAGCTATATACAGAACATTGACCCACGCCACACATGTACACCAGGATCCCTCTTATAGGGAAACACAACAAGGTAATCAGAGACAGGTGACACAATCAGGGTGGAGAACAATGGGCAGCAATCACAGAGACATAAACAGGCTTCCAGGATTCTCCTGCCAGCGCCCTCCCTGGGCCTGGCAGGGAACTGTCCAGCTACTCCTGACAGCTGCTGTTCTTAGAGGGTCTTCTGACTTGAATTTCCAAGTCTCCTACAATTAATGCTTTGTCTAAAGAAACAACAAGGTTTGAAATGAAATCTGCAAATTCACTGAGGAACTCAGAATATGGCCCTGGAGGTCTGTAAATAACAATTAGTGGAATCGACTCTGTGAACTTATTGTTTGTGGCTACATAAGTTAAGTTAGTATAAAGAACTTCAAATGTGTTCAATTTATGTCTGGGTTTTTGTGTTGTGCCTAGTTTATCATCATGAATAACTGCAACACCTCCTCCCCTGCCTGTTAAATGTGGTTGATATATATAACTATAAACAAGCGGACAAGCTTCATTTAATGCTACATACTCGTTTGATTTAATCCATGTTTCTGTTAAACATAGAACACTAAACTCCTGTGTATGTGCATGCTGGTCAGGTTTCCAGCATTTCAAGAAGTCACAGGACTTAAACATATTCAGTTGAGTTACAGATGTAAACTCTCTGGGTTTAAAAGGTGAAGCATCTATAATACATGAAGATGGAGATTGCCATAATGTCTTTGGACTGTGGGAGGAAACCGTGGCAACCCGGAGGTGTATGGTGAACGTGCTAGCAATGAAGCCACCGTGCCACCTCTAAGTGAAGTAATATTCTTAAATACTTTACAAGAGCTTTACTACAATATAGAGATTTGTGTAAGCATTTAACTTGCTATTAAATATGTATACAAATCTCGCTTATTGGATATTTTATGTGCATGTGGTCCATTTTAAAATAATTAAACCCACAGGGCATGACTATATTATTTATCAACCAAAACTCCAAAAATATATTTTCAGATTTCAGTGTATTTAGTAATCATTTTCTCTTTCACTCTCTCTCTCTTTCACTCCAGGTCAATATTTACCAGCTTATAAGTTGAGCTGTACTCTGTCTTATGCTCTGCAGTATCTTTGGCCAACTCCAGAGGAAGTGGCGTCTCCACATGTTGCTCTTCACATGCCATTTTCATCAATGTTTTATTGACACATCGTGTGTCCCGCGATGGCGCAGGGTCCACTTGTCTGCGCGCCTTTCGCCACTTGACTGAGTCCAAGGCATCGTCAAGGGTGATCTCGGGTGCACGCATGTCCTCCACCAGATGATTGAGCCACTGTTTCTTCGGCCGGCCACACGGACATCGTCCAGGTGGTGAGAGATGGTAGGCCGTCTTCGCCACTGTATCGTTGCCACTTTGGATGACGTGGCCATACCAACAGAGTCGAGCTTCGTGCATCTTGTCGATGATGCGTCTTTGGACGTGTTTGTTCATGACGTGGTTGAATCACCTGAGACCAAGAGACCAGCGAAGCATCTTCATCTCCATAGTGTGGAGGGCTTGTTCGTGTTTGGCGGTGGCTGGCCAGCACTCAGAACCATATAACGCGACTAGGCGTATGGCGGTTTTGTAGATCTTGCCCTTGAGTGGTATGGGCATTTGGCGGTTGCAGAGGATGACCGTGACTTGTCACCATTTTAGCCACGCTGCGTTGGCTTGGGCTTGGGCGTCTGGGAGGGAATCGCCATATATTTGAACTCAGTAAAATCCCATCAACACCCAGGTTGGTAACATCCCCATGCAGTGCCGACTGGAAACCGACTGGAAACCATTTGATTGGGCCAACTGTGAGGGTGGTCAGCGACAGGCAGTGTGACGCGTTGGCTGATTAAGACCTATTAGTTCCTCAGGAGCTCTAGCTCGCACAATTCCATGTGACTATAAACTGTTGTAGAAAGGACATCATCATCATTACATTTATTTACTGTCCAGTGTCAAGGATGGGTTCCCTTCTGTGCCGGGTTCCTTTTAAGGTTTCTTCCTCATATCATCTCATGGAGTTTTTCCTTACCACCATCGTCTTGCTCATTATGGATAAATGTTAGGGATAAATAGTCATTTTAAACTTTATAATTTTCATTCTATGTTTCTATACTTCTGTAAAGCTGCTTTGAGACAATGTCCATTGGTAAAAGCGCTATACAAATAAATTGAATTGAATTGAAAAAGGAAAATTAACACTATGTCAATCATCATCACGAACATGCCAAGGAGTTCTTCAGTGGTCGTCCTAATCACCGGATCTAAATCCAGTAGGTCACCTTTGGGATGCAGTAGAATGTGAAATTTGCAGCATGAAAAGTGAGTCTGAAAAATCTGCCTGAATTGTGGGATGCAACTCATGTCATGCACTAACCTGGAACAGAATAACTAACAAATATTTCCAACATCTTGTGAACTCTATGCCATGAAGAATTGAGGCTGTTTTGTTAGTAAATTGAAGCCCTGCTCAATTTCTAATAAAGTGCACAGTGACTATTTCATTTTTTTTCCAGGGTGCATATAACATTCGAAATGTTTGTGGCACTGTCTTCCATTTTAGTCTTCAGAAAACATAGGAATGGAGTTGAATTTAATTGAGGCTTTACATACATATAGAAGCTACCACTTCATGGTTTCATCATCCAGCTAGCTCTCTTACAAACCCTCTGCGCTGGGAACTCAAAGTGACTTACATCTACACATAATAAGCTGCTGAGAAAAAGACATAATCACCACACTCCATTGCTTTGCCACCATGGCCTCAGGTTTGCTCATTAGGGATAAATATTAACTTAATTATAAACTTTGTTTTTATTTGTGTAATTCTGGTTTGAGACAATATTTAATGTTATAAGCAATATACAAATAAAATAGAAGGGAATTGAATATTAATTACCTATGCAGTACTCACAACTTTAATTATGAAATATAAATAAATATAAATGACTAAATAAATATTTAATTAATACAACCCAAAGTTCTAAAAACATTCAGAGGCAGATGGCATGATTACAATTAATATGGACGATCAGTACATAAAAATGAATAAGGAATACATTTAATTACAAGTTGAAATTAGAAAATGATGTTCAATAATAAATGTTTTCTGGTAATTGTTGAGTGTAACTATTGAACTGAAGCAAAATGTACGTGATCTGTTCACTGGATTGAAAAAAATCATCTGATCTTTTCACATTATTTCAGAATTTCTTTAAAATTAAAATATCTGTTTTTGAATCTGAATGTAAACCCAATATCCACATGTTTACAGATGGTGCTGTTTGCAGGTCTGTATGACACCCAGATGGACTCTTGTTAAGTTATCTTTATTTGTCACATATACATTACTGGACAGTGAAATTATTTCTTCACATATCCCCATCTTTGGGGTCAGAGCACAGGGTCAACCATGATGCATCACCCCTGAAGTAACGTGGTTGGGGGCCTTGATCAAGGGCCCAATGGTGGCAGCTTGGCAGTGCTGGGGGCTTGAAGCCAGATTTTCCAGTCAACATCTCAGAGCCTTAAGCCTTGAGCCACAACCGTCCCCAGAAACTGATATGCTGGAGGATGTAGGCATCCTGCTGCCTCTTGCATGCTAAGCGAGTGCTCTACCATTTGCTCTTGGCTATATTTACAAAAAAAAAAAGTTGTGTTTTTGATCAAAGTCTGGATATTGATGCTCAGATCTACAAAAATGTCAGTTAAATTGTGGGTGTGTATATGATACTTTGCAAAAAAACATTTATGAAATATAGTATACATTCTGAAATATATTCAATGGCAATATTATAAATTAATTATATATTCAGGCCACTCTTATGACATATGATTTGAAAAAGAATGTAAAAAAAAACATTAGCTAAATAGTTTTTTCTAGATGTGTGCCGGGAAAAAATTTTAGCTAATGTGACTGGCTCACAAAAACAATGTTTGTGAATTAATAACTAAAGTGTTACAACACAAATACTTTCCCTTTCTGTGAATTGCTTTTCTACTGGTGGAACTTTCACTAGTGGTGTTCATTCTCTCTGTTGATTAAATTAAGAAAGTAAAAAACACATAATTTTCAGTTTTTTCCCATATCATTTTAGCAAGTGGCTTAAAAACCACAAACTCTGTAGATAAACTATGGATATTTGCACCTCTGCATAATGAGGCGAAAACTTATTACCCCCATCAGACTTATCAGACTTTGGATTCTCATCATCATGGTGAAAGACGTTTCGATGGCAGCCTGTTCGCAGCTGTCTCACATTCCCAGCTTCATGCTATCATCTGTGCTCTGGGCATTTATAATGGCACCCTGGCAGATTCAGTGCTGATGACATAACCAAGACAGGCTCATTAGCTACACAAAGACAAGCAGCATCATCAGTGACCATCATGGCTAATGAAGGGATCCAGATGTGTGTATGAATTTGCAAATGGCAGTTTTAGACTAGAGATGCTTTCTAGCAATTTATAGTGATTCATTTCCATTGTCTGTACCACTTATCCTATCTACACTCGGGTCACGGGGAGCCTGTGCCTATCTCAGGCGTCATTGGGCATCAAGGCAGGATACACCCTGGACGGAGTTCCAACCCATCGCAGGGCACACACACACTCTCATTCACTCATGCAATTACACACTACGGACAATTTAAAGATGCCAATCAACCTACAATACATGTCTTTGGAGATAGGGGGAAAAAACCGGAGTACCTGGAGGAAACCCCTGAGGAATAGGGGGAACATGCAAACTCCACACACACATGACGGAGGTGGGAATCAAACCCCCAACCTTGGAGGTGTGAGGCAAACGTACTAACCACCAAGTGATTCATTTATTAATTGAAAAAATCACTGATGTAGAAGATAAGATGGACACAAAAATAATGGCACCCACTCTTTTGGGTGGCCTAATATTACATTAATTATTAAATTACTGATCTAATAAACTGATGCATTACTCTTTTCATATTTTTTGGAAGCAATATTTATTTATTTATTTATTTATTTAACAAAAGTCTGCTAGAAGATATAATTGATATTCTTTTCACTGATTGATATACTTAATATTGATGTATTATGTCATATTATTATGCTATTACGTGATTTTAATATATAGACTTAATGGTAAAAGACAAAAGAGCAGAACATTTTTAAAAATTTGAGCAATAAAATGATACAAATTTATAACCATTCTATGTACAGAGTTATTTTAAGAAATAAAGCAATTTACAGCCAACTACTGAGGTAATGTGAGCCTCTTCACATGTGTAGGAGAGGATGATTCAGTTCATATGACTATGACTCCAACATAAATGTGGATTACTTGGATTCTTGTCCCATTGTATATACTTTCTACATCATCCCTAGCTGTATGATAATCATCAGTAGAAATGTTCCTGGAGCTTGTCTCTCAACACACATTTCTGAGCTTCTTTTTCCTCAAACATCTGCTTCCTTTCTCCCTTTAGCTTTTGTATCCTTGAAATGCCCTATATCTGCTTATCTTCTCTCCTCTCCATCTCCTTCTCTCATCCTTCTCTCTTTTCTTCGGTTCACACCAAAACCCATTTAGGGCTGTATGTCAACCAGCACAGGATTGGTGTTTTATCTCCATTTGTGTGTGCTTATCAACTAGAACAAGTGTCTTCCTTCAATATGCCGTTGTGTAACATCAATAAATCTTATTTATTCCGTCAAGGCCAAATTTGTAAAGTTATGGCTGCATAACCGTTTGAGATATCAGATTCCACTGAGGACTGCATCACACCTTATCAGCATTAGTGCTGTTTGAGCTTCTACTCTGACTAAAGAAGCCCTGAACTACATGTTGGGATTTTTTCTATTTTTTAAACATTTTCGGCAGATTTGGGCAGAGACGTGTTGAATGACATAATTACACCGTGCATTTAGTCAGAGTTCTCTTTGATTCATGTGCATCAAGCATGAGTACAGCAGTCATAGAGAGTAATTACATATGTTTCTTCACAGTTCAGGAGTAGAAGAATCCAGTGTTCACAATTTCACCAACTCAAGTAGTTTTCCACAAAAAAGGTACGAATAACCCCAACAAAATTCAGCACAATTGAGCATTTTTGGCTGCAGCAATCACATAATAGATTTCATTTCACTCAACTCATCAAATCACACAGAAATACACACTGCAACTTCAGTACAATACATGATACATGATACAATACATCTTTAGCCATGAAGTGCGACACAAAAAATAAACAAAACAAAACAAAACAAAACAAAACCAAAGATAAGATAAAATAAGATGCTTTCGGCTGCTCCCTGTTCGGGGTCGCCACAGCGTACCAACTGGTCCGCACAACAACTTGGCACAGGTTTTACGCCGGATGCCCTTCCTGCCGCAACCCTCCCATTTTTCCGGGCTTGGGACCGGCACTGCAACCAGTGGCTGGGGTTGAGGCATTGGCTGGGAATCAAACCCAGGCTTTCCGTATGATAGGCGAGCAACCTACCACTGAGCCACCAATGCCTCATAAGATAAGATAAGATAAGATAAGATAAGATAAGATAAAACTTTATTTGTCCCACAGTGGGGAAATTTCCAAGTTACAGTAGCAAGAAAAAAAAAGAAAAGAAAAAAAAAAAAATACAAATATGACGCGGAAAGATTAAAAAATCTATATAAATACAGAAGATAAATAAAATAATAATAGTAATTTCACAAACAAACAAACAATTGCACTCAGTTATTGCACATATACTGAAAATATCACACACAACAATGTGTATTATGATGACAGGTTATTTCACAGTTATGGCAGCTGGTTCCCTGAGAGCAGCTCTGATTGTAAAGTCTAATATCAGTAGGGAGAAAAGACCTTCTGTATCGCTCCTTCAGACATTTAGGATGTAACAGTCTGTCACTGAAGGAACTGCTCAGAGATTTAACTGTGCCATACAGGGAGTGCGAGTCGTTCTCCAGCAAGGATGATAGCTTAGCTACCATCCTCCTTTCTCCCACCTCCTGTATTGTGTCCAGGGGCATGCCCAGAACTGAGCTGGCCTTCCTGATTAGCTTGTAACATTTTAATAAACATGAATTGTTTATTAAAATGTGAGGAAAAAAGTGTCAAGAAAATGTTTAATGACTAGAATTGCTGGACTTTTTAGCAGTCCAAATGTTAAATATCATATCCATTTTTCTGATCTGATAAGTAATGAATCTTATCTCATTAACCCTTTTCACAAGTACACTGCTGTTCCATTCAGCTGGTTTAATGGAAATTGACAAATTAGCAAATTATTTTAATGCTATAAGTCTGATATAAAAATTAATAACGATTGTTGTATTTCAATGTGAGACATGTTTTTTTTATTTTTTAGAACTTTTCTGTGAACATATCAACCCTAGCAGGCTTGGGAAAAAACAGAAATACTAATGAAACAATACAAATCATTAAAGCCTCGAGTGTCTACTTTCATATGAGCTTCATATTACTCACTACTGTGGAGTGGGACATGACAAAGACATTCAATGCACAACATGAACACAACAAAAACAGGCACAAATTCCATTTATTGGCCTCTCTGGGAAAAAAGAGTTAAAGTTCCACTATCAAACAACCAGAACTGCTCATACTGGACATTTTAATATGAATTCTTCTAAATAAGCTTCTCAATGAAACATAGAGAGTGCACTGCACACATGTTTGCATTAAAACCTCATTTAGTGCCATTTCTTTATCACCAAATCCTAAATTGCCTCACATTTTCAGTATTATCAGTTCTGCGAAATCCATGGCATCATACACACATCACATCACCCACAGCTGTAATTCCACCCTGTCAGCCTAGCTATGCCCGATAATAAATTGCCCTCCTGTTGGATCTGTTTGCTTTTGATTTCTGCTTGGATGTGACATCAGGCATGGATGAGAGTTGAGGATTGATGGCATGTCACTTCCTCTGTTTGTGTTCCAGCCTAAATCTTCTAGCACATTCACATTCACATGGATCCCTTTCCAGGGTTTTCATTCTCAATTTGCCATGTTATAAACAAATGTATACAACTAAAATCAAGATGACATTCCAGCACAAGGACGGTCTCACCTTGTGTTGGGATATAAAACGAGCCGCGAGGTTGGGATATAAAACGAGGTCATAACATTACAAAAAAACAAAAGCTCTGACTAAGCAGTTTATTATGAACATGTCTCAGAAATTTGCTCAGGTGATGATTTGCTCTATGACACAGAGATCAGACACACACACAAATTTACATGAGAATCTCTCTACTTTAATGACTTCACAGACAGTTTCCAGGACATACAGCCATTCTCCTACAAGGTTAGAAGAAAAAAACAGAGAGAGAAAGGGAAAATAAAGAAAAAGGAGCAGTCATGAGTCGGCATATCAACGTGAGAACGAAACAACCTCCACCTGGTTATCTCTGCCCTTCTCTAAAAAAAGACACAAGACAAGAACCCAACATTTAGCAGCAGATACACAGCACTTTTTTAAAAGTCACAGTATGATCATGAATGGCAAATATATATATATATATATATATATATATATATATATATATATATACATATATATATATGCCTGTGATAATGATTGGTTTATTTAAATCTAACCATAACAAATAATACACATTTTCCTGCCATGAAATACCAGTGTCTTTTTAATCACTAAAAATATTGAGAATCTATGAACTTTATCTATGAAGCAGCTAAGACCTCATTGATGGAATGTTAGATATTAATTAAACAGGTCAAAATCTTTTTTATAAACAGATAGATATTATATATATATATATATATATATATATATATATATATATATATATATATATATATATAAAACAGATAGATAATAAATATATATATATATATATATATATATATATATATATATATATATATATATATATTTCTGCACAAATTTATTTAACGTGCAAGTAACAAAAAAATATGTTGTTTGATTTAACATCATAAGAAAACCAAAATAAAAAACAGTGATATGTGGCATTTCAAGTGGTTAAGGCTCTGGATTGTTGATTAGAAACTCAAGGTTCAGTTCCCAGCATTACCACTGTTGGGCCCTGGAGCATTACCACTGTTGGGCCCTGGAGGCCCTTAACCCTCTCTTCTCCAGGAGCACTGCATCATCTCTGACCCCCAACATCCAAAGCTGGGATATGTGAAGAAAGAGTTTCACTGTGCTGTAACATATTTGTGACAAAAATAAAGGCTTCTCCATGTTTTACATCTCTGTGTTATGGGTGGTAGGCCCTGTGTTGGGCCACTAGGGGGGGTTTCCAGCAGGGGTCATGTGATGTTGTGTTATGTCATTGTTTACGTCATGTCATGTGATTTGTTTTAGCCCCGCCTAGTCCTATTGTTTCCTAATTGATGTTCACCTCTTCCTAATGTTGCACCCAATTATGTTTTGTATTTATAGCGGCCTTTTGGCAGGGTTCGGGGCTGGTCGTCGTCATTATTACGTCTTTATGTTCCGTGTTTTTGTGGCGTCATGTCTGCTGTCTCCGTGTGACTTAAGTTTAATAAAACCCCTGTCTGCTGTCTATCTCCGCTCTGGGTCTGTTTCTTCATGCCTTGGATACCGGAAACGTGACACTCTGCCTTTTTTTATTTTATTTCTTTTAAATATTAAGGACACATTATTTGATTATTATATTTTACTTAATTTTATTATTCACAGGTAACACCAATTACAAATTACAATTTCAATTACAAATGCAGTCGACAGAAATCAGAAAATAATACATAGAAATAAAATATATAAAAAATATTTTTAAAAATCAAAACAAAAAATATAAAAATAATAAAAGGCTATATATATATTATAAGAGAGAGATGTGTGAGTGTGTGTGTGTGTGTATAAAATAATACAAAATCTGTGTTAGATTTAAATGATATCTGTGCAGTGGTCATGCTTCTGTGTATAATGAAAATTTCTGAGCCTTTCTCCGACATAATATTTCTTTACAGATCCCTTTTTGATTGATTTTTGAATGAAAGGCCTGAAAACGAGTTCATTCTTGATCCTTAACTCTGTCTTTTTATGGAAAGAAGACAAGAAAAAAAAAGCTTCATAGAAAGAAGCCAAGACATGGCTGTTGTTTCTGACCCCTATTTAGTGTTCCGTCACTACTCGTGCCTCATAACAAAAGGATATGAGACACGATTTTGTGGGAACATTTAAAATTTTCTTGTTATTTATATTTATTCATGTTTTCACTCAAACACTTTAGAGTTGAGTACACTGTAAAAAAAAAATTCTGTAAAATAACAGTGAAATACTGGCAGCACAGATGCCAGCAATCTAATGTGATATAACAGTGTTCATACTGTGAAATTACTTTACAGCATTTTTCTGTAAAAAGTAAATATAATACTGCAATATAATACTGTGATTATTTCAGTTACCAGTAACAGTATGGTTAATTTATAATAAAATAACTTAAAAGTTGAATCTTCAATCTTTAGTTAACAGTAGAACACTATTCTCTGGTCTACACACATCTGCTTAAAATACATTATACTATACAATAAACACTTCAGAGAGGATGTAAATCAAAATAAAACTTTATTTAAAAGGGTATAGTCAGCAAATAGAAAAGCAAATTATGTTCCAAGTAACAAGCCCGAAAAACAAATTTCAGGTACAAAACAACTCCAAAAAATGGCAATAAAAAATTAAATTACATAACTGAGGCTACCCCTTAACAACATGACTCACCTTATTCACCCTTACTGAGATTTACATGAAACATTACAGATTTTAACATATAACATTATTATATTAAAAACTTCAAAAATATAAGACATTTTGGCAAAAAAACAAACAACTTTTTTTCTTCTAACTGAGAGATGGATAGCATCATAACTTCTAAAACAAATTATAAAAACTTTTTAAGAACCTTCTTGAGAAACCTTTTGTGCAACATGGCTGTGTGAGACAAAAACAAGAGAGCGCATTAAAACGTTAAAGCACTTGTCACATGGTCTATAAGGGCATGCAACTGTTTTTCCCTCTCTAATGTGTATTTTCAAATGAGAGTAAAAGGACTTCAGGTTCTTACACTTTTCATTGCAGAAATCACTGTGACAAGTCCAACTGCAGTCTGGCAAAACACACTTAAAAGTTAAATTAGGTGTATTTTTTTAATGAATTTTCAGGTGCCTTACATGAGCCAGTACTGTAGCAGAGTTATGACAGACCTGAGAGGGGAACATTTTTGCTGCGAATGTAGTGAAAAAATAAAGCACTCTACACAATTGTCATACATTTGCTCAGAATGTCAATTCCATGTTATTTGAACTAAAACAGAATAAAGATAAGTATAAGATTAAGAATGTGTTAACACTAAACATAGGATTAATCATAAATATGCATTGACAGTCAAAAATATGTAGAAAGAAGACAATTATGGTTAACGGCTGCTTTTGCATACCACATGTATTGGTCTTTGCATCTAAATTTCTAATTACAAACCAAGTGAACAAAATCAGTGTACAACACTAAAACTATCTGCTTGCTCTTAAGCAACAATTATACCTATCTTTACAACATCTTTAAAATCACTGACATTTTAAACAAGTTTGTTTAATGATTTTGTAGCATTTGCAGCTAATAACAACAGGCAAAAGACTGTTAGCTAGCTAGCTAGCAACAACCACTAACTGATTTTAAAGTACAAAGACTATCTGAAACAAAATGATAAAACTTAAATGATAAAACAGATTTACACATCAGCACTGAAGTGACATTTTAAAATCACACACTTACTAGCTGGACAGCTTACTGAGCATTAATTTTACACATTAAATTTGGGTAATACTACTTTTATGAATAAAATATCATCAAGGAAAATTAGAAAATGTTTTTAATTACCATGTAATGTGTGGTGCAGATGCAGATAGATCCAGATTAATATCTTAAATGCACAGCAATCCAGATGAAGGACTTAAATGCATTACTGACTTGCACATTGTACTCACACTCCAGGTTTGAAAAATACTGCATGGTACTGTAATTTCAAAAATTAGCATACTAGGAGCCACCCATATTGCATTGCAAAAAAACAGTACATTACTGTTTAAAATCACCAGTAAATGCAAAATATTGCCCAGAATGCATTGTTTTTTATAGTAGATTGCCGTTTTAAGGGAAACAGAAGATTACTGCTGGATTTTGGCCGTTTTTTAACAGTAATTTTTTACAGTGTAGTGAACAGAAGAGAACAGAGTTGAGTAGAGTTGAGTCGTATTGGGAAGGGATGGGAAGGGATGGTGGAAAAGGATAGGATGGAAAGGATGGAAAAGTAGAGAACAGTAGAGACAAACTGAGCTGAATCAAGTTGAAAGGAGTTGAATCGATTAGTTGGGTAGAGTAGAGTTATAAAAATTAAAAAATTTACATTAGGCATTATTGGCATATGTACGAAGCAAACCGAACGCCAGCTAAGCTGTGCATGTGTTCAAAAGCTAGGTGATTTTTCAGGCGTTTTTTGTTGACAGATTGGTGGTGTGGGTGGTCTGTTCTATTTTTAGCCAAGCTTCGTGGCACAACTTCCTGTGAGGAGCCTTGACATGGAATGCTTGGCTTGTGTCAGTTCTCTGTAAGCAGCCATACAGTTTACATACGCTTTGTTTTGGTAATATTGGTAATATTTTTGGGTGGATGGAACGGATTATCTGCATTTACATTATTTCCTATGAGAAAATTCATTTCGCAATACAAATTTTTGCCTTAAGAACTCGCCTCTAAAACGAATTAAATTCATATGCCGAGGTTCCACTGTATGTGAACGTGTACATATTTATGTATTTGTGTTACATGTTTGAAATAATTTTAATAAAAGCTAATGTTTACTGAGCTAAATTCTGTTATTTTCACCTTTTAAGCATTTCTCAGGATGACTTTTACCTACAGTACACAGCTTTATAGAATTTTTTTGTCCTTGTCAGAGTGCATCTTTCTACCTTTGCTATACTATATTCAGATTATCATCTTCATTCAGTGTCAGCTCTCTGACTCCTTCCCTTGCTGTCTCCTCTCTCATTATCTCTCTATTTCTCTTTTTATCCTTCTCACTTAGAGGCCTGTCTTTATCTGTCAGAAAAGCCCCCGAGTGGATAGAAAGTAGAGCAAGGTGCCAAACTCTCTCTGTCACAAGATAATAGTCTCGTACATGTTGGATCACATTTGATTTTCGCTCTCCTGCTAGAAAGATGTCTCTTCTGTCTTTTGGTGACTGACCAAAAGAAAACTAGCTGTCAAATATGACAGTGAATCACCGCTGAAGGCAGCCAATATTTGGAAAATCAGATATATGTATTAGTGTGTAATACGTACAGTATATGTGTTAGTGTAAATAGATCCTTTTTTTTCGCTAGTACAGGCAGCACAGACACACAGGCATACCGATCAGTGACAACATTAAAACCACCTGCCTGATAACATGTAAATTGCCACCAAAACAGCTCTGATTTGTTAAGGCATGGACTCCACAAGATGACGCCAAGATGAGCCCAATGTAGGCTCTTTCTGTGGTGCTACACAGCAAGCTGTATGTTCTGACACCTTTCTATCATATCCAGCATAAACTTTTTCACAATTTTTACTACAGAAATTGCTCTTCTGTGTGTTCAGACCAGATGGGCTAGCCTTCACTCCTCATGCACATCAGTGAGCCTTGAACAACCATGACCCTGTTACTGGTCCACCAGTTTCCTTAATTGGGACACTGTTGGTACGTACTAACCACTACACACCAGGAACACCTCATAAGACCTGCTGTTTTGGACATGCTCTGTCATCTAGCCATCTACGCTTGCCCATTTTTTCCTTCTTCCGCCACATAACTTTGAGGACTGACTGTTTACTTACTCCCTAATTTATCCCACCCTTTGACATTATTGTAATCTGTACAGTTTTGATGAATCCCTGTCCCATATAGTCTCAGATTCCCAATGTGGTCCAATCATATCTGCCTCATATCTGAGATTTTTCTGGCTATAAATCCTGGCTATTGAGATATTTTATCTTTCCTGCCATTCTCTTCCAAACTCTCTCATCAACAAGACGTTTCCACTAGCAGCTCTGATGCTCATTGGTTTTTTTTTTGGTTTTTTTTGGGGTTTTTTCACACCATTCTAAGAATGTGTGAAAATCCAAAGCAATCAACAGTTTCTGAAATATTCAAATGGCCCATCTGGCATCAACAATCATTCCATAGTCACATTTTATCCCTTGTGATATTTCATGTGAACAGTAATGTGAGCTCTTGACTTGTATCTTTATACCTGTAGCTCTGTATCTTCATGATTTTGTACATGTTGTTACTGCTATATGCTTAGAGGCATTGGTGGCTCAGTGGTAGATTGCTTGCCTATCATACGGAAGGCCCGGGTTCGATTCCCAGCCACTGGATGCAGTGCCGGTCCCAAGCCTGGAAAAATGAGAGGGTTGTGGCGGGAAGGGCATCCGGCGTAAAACCTGTGCCAAGTTGTTGTGCGGACCAGTTGGTACGCTGTGGTGACCCCGAGCAGCTGAAAGCAACTTCTTCTTGTTACTGCTACATGATTGCGTGGATGGTGTGCCTGTGTTTTTCTCAGATCGATTACACTTTTTCTTAATCACTGATTCTATAAGCCAAATATTTGAAACCTTTCTTCAGCTACCGGAGGAAAGATTAATTTCCTAAAACTCAAATATTTCGACCTATGATTTTGTTGAACCTTTGGTCCAAATCCTTTTGTAATAGTTACACAACATCCTTGTTTACACAGCACTAACATTAATCCTAATCCTGAACTTAATTAACCTACAATTGTTGCAGTGTAATTTGCATTCAAGCCATGTGAGAAGAATCGTATTTACAAGTTGAACTCCACCACAAAGTAAAAAAGGAAAATAAAAAATTGTGGACTCAATAGATATCTGTAGTTGATTGTAAATTTGGTTGAAATTTAATGTATCTCGTCTCAGAAGCTGATTACAGTTATGATGTATTTAGTACATTTAGCAAGATTGAAGATTATAGATATATGCACATGGTTCCACTCCCACATGATGCATGTGATAAACCGAGGCATTAAAGGCATGTTGTAAGTTGTAAGTCTTCCTGAGAAAAAAATGGAGAGAATTATCTTGTAGTTTACTGAGTGGTATGGCACATATCGATCCACTGGTGCAGCTGAACATGGTTTTCCTCATTAAATAAACAAAGGCCCTCTGGCTTTTGGCTTGAATCTGTGCTTTTGGTGCTAAATATTTGATTTTCTGACGTGACCTGAGAGACCTTTCAGCTGGAAAGGCATTTAGCTTAGCTAAGCCTGTAGCATTGCTTTACATTTTTTTTCTGCAGAAGGTTATACGTGAGGAGTCATGACTATGTTTCATTATTGAAGACTTGTCACAAATTTATACACAGACTGACAGTTAAATAATAAAGAAAGTCTCTTAACCTCAAATCCTAACCTTAGAGCCAAATTAATTTTCTCAATGGGTTAGGGTTAAAACATTCCCAAGCTTTTAGGCAAAAAAAATCTCAAATGGACATTATGCATTTTAAAAAAAAAAAAATTAATATTAATTTAGGTTTACTGTAACTTTGCTGTAAAATCATATTTTTTTCCAAGATACCAATTAAACCCAAATGAAATATTCCTTGCATTGACTTACCAATGCAGTAGGAAGTGTGTTCTTACATTTATTGACACAGCTTTTTAAATCAGGTGTGTTTGACCGGACTCATCCCATTTCCTCTACCACATCCAGCTTCAAACAAGACTTGAATTTAATCCAGCTTCACACAGTTAGGGGCTTGCAGAAAGAACCTGCATTTTCAGTGCACACGAAGAAAAGGAATGTCTAGACACTCTGTTTTTGCAATTTATCAAAACTCTTCTATTGTACTAAAAGACTCTGTTTGTCTCACAAAGTCTGAGTCAGTCTGTTTGAAGCTTAATGGCTGGAGACATACTTTTGTATGTCCATTTTTACTGCTAGACCAGTGCAGCATTTCAGGATTATAAAAAAAATGTAGCACGTAAACTATTCCTTTAAATTTAGCTGTTTGAATAAAACATTTAAATATATTAGCACAGAAAAGCAGTCTATATAATTAGACAGATATCCGTAAAACAGAAAAGGACATTTCCTTTTATTGTTCATTTTGAGTGACAATAAAATAAAGTCTCTGATTTTCAGCCTTTGCCAATGTTGATTCATTTTGTGTCCCAGCTCTTAGTGTACTTGACCTTTTATGGAGTTTTGTAAGAGTCACCACATGGAAATGACTGTTTTGCACTTTGGGTAATTGTGGCATCAGTTGTGGATGGAGAGGCGGCGGGTCAACCAGCAATGTGTGATGATTCTCACCTGTATCTCATTGTCTGAGTTTATTTAAAAGAGAGAGAGAGAGAGAGAGAGAGAGAGAGAGAGAGAGAGAGAGAGAGAGAGAGAGTGAGAGTGTGAGCGTGTGAGCGTGTGAGCGAGCGAGCGTGAGCGTAAGATTGATTGATATCTAAGCCACACAGAGCTGTGTGTGTCTGTGAAAGATAATAAAATCACTGAAAAATAAAGCAAAAAGGGGAAATACATAACCTGTTTGAGTTGCTCTAAGCCTTCCTCTCATCTCTTCGTTCCCACCAGACCCACTTTAGTGTAACAGTAATCAACAAAATCAGCATTTTCTTTCATAAATCTGTCAGGAAATGTTTTGTTCAGCTCACACAAGACTTTTCACACTAAAATATTGTTTATTGTATGTTCCTCTCATCACCCCATATGTAGCTAGATTAGGGCAGTAATGTTGAATGGAAAGGATAAAAAATATTAGAATTAATATTAAAGTGAAGGGCATAAGGTTTAATCCTTGAGTCACTACTCATCATGATAATGGGGTCAAATCTGTTAATGATTTAAAAAAAATGCTAGTTTGCTTAGTATTCAGTATTTTTAACTACTGTAAATAGATTAAAGGTCTTATCCGTGGTGTATTTCCGCCTTGAATAAATTCCAATAGACTGCAGTTCCACAGAAAATAGAGATCTATAAAAGAATGAACGACACTTCAGTACATATTAGTTTTCGACTAAATCTTGGTTTATTATTGGGAGACATATAATATAAAACTATATGCAAAACCTGTCAAAAAAGTCTCAAATCGTAATATCCTGCAACAGCACTTCTTTTTATGAACTTATACCTATTTATAAAACATTTTTTTAAAAGACTGAACAAGATTATTTATACAGTGTCAGTCATACAGGTTCATCTCTTGTTTCATTAGCATGAGATTGTCAGGCTGTTAACAAGCTCACACAGCTTTCTGTTTTTCATATTTTTCTCACTTCAACATCACCAAATTATATGTATAAATCTCAGAGGAAAGTGTGTTTATGCCATGTTGTTAAATAGTAAATTCTTTGTATCATTATTCATTGTGCATGTTTTTTTTTTAAATAGGTGCTTAAATGGCACACCAAAGAACACCAAGTAAATAGATTAAACATATATTATTGTGTAGTGTTGTGTAGACACCAATTAATCTTAAATCTTTATAAAGACACGACAAATTATAAATATCTTGCGCTGTGTTCACACATACTGTGATTTACTGAGACAAAGTCCCCAGAGATCCTTCATTTTCAATGAGAGCTGGTGCCTTCAGATGACATGAGCGACAGTGCTGTTGACTAGATGTGGGTGTGTCCAGTGACGTGACAAAAGTGAGAAAAGATAAGATCAGTGCTAAAGAGCATACATTGCTCCTTGATGCATATATACACTGGTGAATTGCATATACAGATGCTAATCTCCTTCCCGATTGTTTCATTTTAGTGCCACCCTATAGCTACCAGTAGTAAGAATGCTGACTGGTGACTTCATTGGACAGCAACTGGCAATTATGGAAAAAAATTAATCCACTGATTTTCAAAAAATTTACTATATCTGACTCCAACACTACATTGACTTGACTAGCTCAGTTGAGGAGGACTTAAATTAAAGAAGACAAATTATGCAGACTGGATGAATGCAGACACAAGGTTTATTGCAAACAGTGCTGGTTACAAGAATCGCTCTAATGAACATCCCAGCAACCTCTGAATCTAAGCCTCCAATATATTTTCCTTTTATTCTTTTCATTACTTAACATTACATGATGACTTAACTCTCAGTGCAAGTCCCAAGCCCGGATAAAATGGGAGGGTTGTGACAGGAAGGGCATCCGGCATTAAAGCTGTGCCAAATCCAGTGAAACAGAAATGATCCGTTAAAAAGAAGAGGACCCTGACATTGCGTGGGACAAATGCTAAGATAAAAAAATAAATAAATAAAACAATTTACATGATGACTTAAACCGAAATGCCCCACCTGTTTTTCTCTTTAGAAATTTGGGACTTTTCTAGGCACAATTCTATTTTACTTTCCGAAATTTCCATTTTCTATTATAATCAAACTTTGAGGTGGGGCACGGTGGCTTAGTGGTTCGCACGTTTGCCTTACACCTCTAGGGTTGGGGGTTCAATTCCTGCCGTGTGTGTGGAGTTTGCATGTTCTCCCTGTGCCTTGGGGGTTTCTTCCGGGTACTCCGGTTTCCTTGCCCAGTCCAAAGTCATGTGTGGTAGGTTGACTGGCATCTCTAAATTGTCTGTAGTGTGTGAGTGAATGAGAGAGTGTGTGTTTGCCCTGTGATGGGTTGGCACTCCATCCAGGGTGTATCCTGCCTTGATACCCAAGAATTGATTGGATAAGTGGTAGACAATGAATGAATCAAACTTTGATGTCAACCTTATAGAAAAATGGGTGTTTCTAGTCCCTATCACTGGGGTTTTTCCAGCTTAATTTTGGCAAACAAGTTCATTCTGGTTCAAAAGACAACAGGGTAAGTTATTCAGAGCTTATTTAATGAACAAGTGTATGGCAATTTTTCTCTTTTAAGAAATTTCCTAACATAACACATCAATAAAAATTCCAGCGCTGCCTGAGCTTTTGAATTTTCCACCACTTCAAGCTGGTTCAGAAAATCAACAACTGTCACAGTTTGTCACATTCTGTCTTTCAGAGAATTGCTTATTGAAATTACCCCACGTACTCCATTCTCCCATCCTGAAGCGGTCATCTCCTTAATCAGAGAAGCGGCAAGGTGTATATGAAGTAGCGATACGTACGTATATGTATGCATGTCTGTGCTTCTGTTCCCAGTGGAGAAGGAAATGTTTTCTCAAATTGCATCTTTTGACGCACTCAGATTCTAAAAGCAGATTGCTTTCTGAATGACAGAGGAGACGTGTATACAATAAATAGGAAAGAGATGTGACTTAGCTGTTCTTTCTGTCTTTTAGAAGAGCTGTGATTTATTTGCTTCAGTCTCTGAGAAAAGAGCCCATGAAGTGAATTCTAATCACTCCACTGCAGTTGAAAATTCGGGATGAAAGTCAGTTTGATCCAGATTATTAAGTGTGCTTAGTGTTGGCTTCAAAGGCAGCACTGATTTTATTTTCTAGAAATTTGCAGACCTAGCTTTGTAAGAATTGTTTAAAAAAGTGGATTTCGTTGTCAGACTTGCAGCAGTTAGGTGAGACAGCTGAGGAGGCTTAATATAATACTGTTTACTATAATGCTGTTCACTTCATTAATCATAGCCTGGTGTCTGTAGAATCCAGCAGCAAGAACATAAACAAAATGACATTATTGCATCTGGAGCTTTTATGTTAACCAGTAAAAGTCAAACGCTACAGACTTCTAAGATAAGTAATAGTCCAGAGGAATTTGTGGACTATATTTCGTTGTGCTGTGGAATGAAGAAAATTAACTAACACCTGTTATACCGTCAGAATTAAAAATTCGACAGTGCTGTGATAGAAGATGCCATTAGAGTATAATGTAATATATGCTGTTACATTATATTACATTATGTTACATTATGTAATGTAAGGTTATTACATTACATTACATTTTGATGAGTTATATTATGTTATGTTGTTACATTGCTACATTATGTTACATTATGTGATGTAACATTGTTACGTTACATTGTGTTACATTACATTATGTTGAGTTACATTATTTTACATTGTTTCATTAGGTTACGTTATGTTACATTGTGTAATGTAATGTTACGTTACATTATGTTAAATTACATTGTGCTGTGTTACATTTGTTATGTTGTTACATTATGTTACGCTATATTACATTGTGTTACATTACATTATGTTGTGTTACATTAAGTTACGTTGTTATATTGTTACATTATGTTGCGCTAAGTTACATTATGCTACATTGTTATGTTACATTATGACGTGTACATTATGTTACATTACAATTTATGTTTTTTTTTTTTTTTTTTACCGTATGTTATATTATGTTACACTGTGTTAGGTTATGTTACATCATGTTGCATCGTGTGCTTAATTTGTATTATTTTCATGTGCATAGATGATATACTGTACTGGAGGGAAGAACACAATCTTTCAAATAAAAAGAAGAAAAACCCCATTCACTGAGCCCTTGTGCCCTGAGTATTGGGTGGGGTCATCCTGGAAGAGTTTACTCCCATCTGAATACAAATGATACACCATCGCTTGTGTTCCTTATACAATCATAGTTTAAACTGACATGATTTCCCGAAGAACATCCACACGGCACTGACTCACAGTATCCTCTAGCTAAAGCTGTACATTTATTCCTCATGTCATTTCCTTCAGAGAGGGGACTTTGACAGACGAGTGTGCCCAGCTGAATGTGGCGCTATCATTCTGCAGAAAGTACAGAGTGAGACAGATGGATGGAGAGACTGAATACTCCCACATCTCTCTACCAATATAAGACACATTTCTCAATTGTAATAGTGTGTGGCCTTGTTCTAGTGTACTGGACTGTGTCCTCTACAGTGATGGAGAGACAGAGAAAGAGCTAGCGACATGAGGTGAGAGAAAAAAGGGAGCCAGAGAGGAGACTTAATCTGTGTAGTACAACAGAGCCAAAATTGAGATATGTTGATTTTTTTCCCCCTCCTTTCTTTCTAGTGGCTTTCAGTCTTTGCAACAGGAGTCAATAACTCCTTCCTGCAATTTATCAATCAGTGTCTGTAATGATTGGCTGTTAATTTGGTCTTTGAGTCCTTCTTATTTGGAGCTTAGTCATAATTGAGATTCAAAGAGCACCTTGTAATTTGCTCCTCATCAATGTATTGACCCCCTGATGGTTTTGTGTTGTCTGTGATGAACAGGATAAAATCTGAGAGCTCCTACACACAGCACAGAAAGATTGTAAAACTTAATAATGCATGCCGTTTTCTTTGTGTTGCATACGTTTGTTGCTCTAAAAAATGGCACATGTTGGTGAAATGCAGTTGCTGAAAATGCAGAACACGGACTAAAGAATAAGTTTAGGGTTATGGTTAAGGTATTGTTATAGGAAAATAATGAAGACTGGGAAGTAAGTAAGCTGAGTTAGTGATAACACTGTGAAGTGTTTTTACTCCTCTATTTTTATTAATGCAGGAATGACACATCATACAATCATTCGATGTTGCATTTATAGCCACCTTGCACGTTGTAGGACATCTGAGAAACAAATGAGTTCCTGTTAGAAAAGCACTGAAAATTCTATCCATGGTGGACACCCCACTGACCCTTACAGAGAAATATAAAACTGGAGACTTATATCCACCATATCTGTGTATAACCAATCGGTCCAAGACTGTCTGAGGTATTATTAATCAATTTGATAGACTTTTATTTGAATATCATCAGAAATTAGATTGGTACCCAAGTCTTGGATGGATTCCTGTTCAGCTCTTTGCCATTATTATCAAGAAACCCATTCAATCAGGACTGTTGCCAGAGGGATAGAAAAAAGGAAGAAGGAAGTGCGCAGGAGTCTCAGGAACTGAAGCCTGCAGAGTGAAAATGGCAGTCCATCTCCTGATGAAAGTGCAGTGTCTGCCACCATCCACCGAGCTGCCAGTTAATGCTGAAGGATGAAGTGTCTTATAGCTTTATCAGCCTCACTCATCTTCAGAGAGACCTTAATGAGGACACAGTCTCTCCATCTGCACTTCTGACTCTCAAGTTGTAAAAACAAGGTCAACAAAAGCCTCTGTACTCTGTACACTCTGGATTTGTCAGTGGCGCACATTCATAATTATCAATCAATGATTCACTTTCCATTGCTGTTATTTCTGCTGTGGGGCTGATATATCTACGCTCTCTAATTTGTTTACAAGCAATTCTTCCTTTTCTGGGAATGGCAAGACCTTTTCTTTGACAACAGTAGTGAATTCAAATTGATTGAATTTCTCCGCCACTGAATATAGGTGTCATTATGTAATGCCTAGACACAGCTTTCAGATAAATGCAGCATGTTGGAGTGGTCTAAAAGAAATGTACAATGTTTTGCCTAGGCAGCACTGGTCACATGTGCTTAATAATCAGAAGCTGTTGTCAATCATTCATTCATTCTATATTAGTTTATCCTGGTCAGGATTATGGTGGATCTGGAATCTATGCTGGAAATACTGGGCATGAGATAAGGATAAACTTTGTATTTTTTCAATATACAAGGTATGGTATCGAAGTGAATTGTGACACTGTTACCATTTTATTCTGGTCAAGGTCATGTTTGATCTGGAGTCTATCCCAGGAGAACTGGGCATGATACTTCATAGTAATGCACCCTGGATACAATCCTAGTCCATCACATAGCAGACTCTTCCACACCTGATCTACTTTTTGGTTTGGAAGGTAGGAGGAAACCAAAGAACCTGGAGGACCCCCATGATTGAACCAAGAACCCTGGAGCCATAACACAACAACAGTACCTGCTATACCAATGTGCTGCCTATCTGGAGCCTATCCCAGGAGTACTGGGCATGATACTTCATAGTAATCCATCCTGGATACAATCCCAAGCCATCACATGGCACTATGAATGCACTCTTCCACACCTTTGGAAAATTTACAATATTTGTTCTACTGTTGGGTTTAAAAGACTCAAGGAATCCTGAGAAATTGGAGGACACCCATGATTGAACTGAGAACCCTGGAGCCATATGCAACAACACTACCTGCTTTACCAACGTGTTGCCTTAAAAACTAAATTAAAAAATTGGAGTCCAGTGTTGGCAACCATTGTTGTTACAGGACAGAAGGCACGGAGACAGAGAGATGCAGTGAGCTGTTTTTATTAGGGCTCAAGCAGCTGAATAAAGAGGAGGAGGAGGAGGAGGAGGAGGAGGAGGAGGAGGAGGAAGGAGGGAGGGAGGGAGGGAGGGAAGGAGGGAAGGAGGGAGGGAGGGAAGGAGGGAGGGAGGGAGGGAGGGAAGGAGGGAGGGAGGGAGGGAGAGAGGGAGAGAGAGAGAGAGCCCTGGATCGGGTGCTGGAGAGGATCGGGGTGAGTTGACTGGAGTCGGTGCAGATCTGGAAGTGGGAGACGAACACACAGACACACACGGGGAAAACACGAGAAACGTGACCGTGAGCGTAGCTGAGCGAGCTTCTCGGCATAGAGTGAGTCCTTCTATCTTGAAACGAGACCGGACGGTGAATGGAGTGTGTGTGTGTCTTTTATGTGGTGCGGTGATTGGGAAGGTGATTACGTGCAGGTGTGTGTGTTTAGAATTCTGGTGAGAGAGTGCGCTGTGATGAATTCTCGTTGGAGCCTGGCGTGTCTGTGACAATTGTGGCTAGTGTGTCATTTTCACAAGAGAGATAATCTTATAATGGAGGCTAAGGCCCACGGCCAGCTGTTGGTTGCAAGTCCCAGAGTTGTGCTAGAAGGCCAATTGGGCCTGTTCATGCAAAGAGGCAAGTTCAGAAACTGCTTTGATCCTCAAACCCAGGCCTCTGTCCAATCAGAACTGCAGTATCAGCAAGGTGTCAGAGAAAGAAATCACAGATGAGTTTTCTGTGTGCAATTAATGAGAAGTGTTTTGTTCCAGCTGTTCCAGCTCATCTGCAATGTGTTCTCCTCTGTCATTAAACTCATTGTATTCATTCAAGCACTGTTTTCATTTCAGCAGATTGTTGGGTATTATTCTCACTCTGGACTGATGAAAAAAAGTTTTTGTTGGTTAATTTGTTGGCTGGGTAGATATGTAATCTTAATAAAACAAAAGTATGACTTTTTTCTAGTTCTAGTGCACCAGAAAAGGCAGAAATGCAGTTTTTTAAAGTTATTTATCTGAGCATACGTTGCTGGGTAAAACCACTTTACCTATGTGGACAATTTCTTCAAGTCTTTTTACCAGAGGACAAAAAAATTGGAATTTGTGACTGTTTTTGTTGTGTTCATATTCAGCATTGAATGACTTTGACATTTCACACTCCAGAGTGGTGGGTAATATAAAGCTCATGTGAAAGTAGACACTCGGGGCTTTAAGAATTTGTAGTTTTTCATCAGTATTTCTGTTTTCACATAACCTACTAGTGGAAAAAATATTCATAAATTTAAAAAAAAAGTTTTTTTTTCATTTTCACCAATCAAAGTAAATATTGATTTTAAACCCATTTACATTTAAGACAGTTGGCTGGCCTTACATTTAGCATTTGCTTGTTCATCTCCTACCGGAAGCCAACAGTGTCCTGACTCTTTTTATAACAGACTTACCATGATAAAATACTTAATTTTTTTTATACTGATTGAAAATATCAGTATAAATGCAATATAAAAAAGTCGATTTCTTTTCTAATGGCAAAATGGAGCACCAGTGTAATGGTAAAAATGGGTTACATAACATATTTGTATATTTGTAATCCTAATATCATAATACGTTCATGGAATCACACATTTAGAGCATCAGCGATGTTCTGCTAAAACTATTACAATCGATCATTTAAAAAAAAAATCCAGATTGTAGTTATCTTTATTTATCACCTGCATTCCCATGACATTATTTTAGAAACATTTCCAGACAGTCGTTCAGGTGCTGTGCCGCTCTCTCTTGATCTGGTGCCGTTCAACAGATGTAGCTTTATTCCTCCTGTGTTTCTTGTCATGTTTCCACCATCAGGACCTCTTCCTTGCTGTTTTCTCTGCCCCTTCTCTCCACTGTAAGAGACACAACAGATGGTGAGGATAAATTTCCCAGCATTGCATTTTTTCCCTCCCAATGCAGTTTTTCACAGAAAGTGAGAAACAAATTTTGACTCTTCCAGATGCTACAGTTTGTCTATTAGTGTCAAGAGGCTTTACCGCAGAACATTTGCTCCTGATAAAAGTCTGCTCATCTTAGGATTTTCTCCACTCCTCATAATTCTCTTTAGTATACAGTCTTCAGTTTCACATGGCCAGAGATTTGTAATGAATTAGCCAGAGATTTGCTTCAATTAAATCTCTAATGCAGATCTTAAAGATCACAATTCACTGGGTTGAAGACATTACTTGTACTCATTATCTTGAAACGGCTGTGTGTTTTTCGTGTAATGACCTTTTATTAGAAGTGGTTTATCAGAGGCCTGGCTGAGGTGTAATGGTTTGTGAAATGGTTATGTTCCAGATGAATATAATAAATCAATTGTTTCCAGTGGTGTGGTATATTGGTAGCACATTTACAGTATAGTATGTGTAAGAATTGTCTACCGCTTATCCAAACTATTCTCGGATCATGGGGAGCCTGTGCCTATCTCAAGCGTCATTGGGCATCAAGGCAGGATACACCCTGGACAGAGTGCCAACCCATCACAGGGCACACACACACACATTCACTACAGACAATTTAGAGATGCCAATCAACCTACAATGCATGTCTTTGGACTGGGGGAGGAAACCCCCGAGGCACGGGGAGAACATGCAAACTCCACACACACACACACAGCAGAGGTAGGAATCGAACCCCCAACCCTGGAGGTGTGAGGCAAACATGCTAACCACTAAGCCACCATGCCCTGTGTAAGAATTAATCGATTTCAATTGTCTTGTCTATTCTCTTGTGTATTTTTTGTACTACATCTGCCACTCACCTAAACTAACCTTAAAAAAATTGAAGTACAACACATCTACAAAAATGAATAAAGTAAAGGAAAAATAAACAAACAACCACAAGGATACTTACATTTTGTGTGGCATTGACTGATTACAAGAATTTACTACTGTTTAAAATTCCAACTGAATACAAAGTGTTTGTCTGGGTCTCATCCAAAATCTATATTCACTGGAGTGATGGATTTAGGAGCAGTACAGCGAGTATCATATTCTGATGCCTTAACATGAGATTGTAATAATAAAATAAATTTCAAATATTAAAACCTGTGTTTTTAAAAATATCAGTATACACACAGTATATTCAGAGATTCAGAGCAGTTTTTTGAGATTCAGGGATTGATTTTCCACAGCATAAGGAGATGACTAATCGGAAATCAATAATAAAAAAAAAAAAAAAATCATTTATAAATTTCTGCTCTACTGGTGAAGTGTAATGGGAATAGTCCAGAGAACTGTTTCCTGGTCTCCTTTCAAATCCTAATCAAATGTGGAAGATTCATTCCAAGTAATGTGATGGTCATTTTACTTCCTGTTTTAAATTCTGTGATGCTGATGAAGAAACTGTTATGGTCAATAGAGGAGATGTAATGCATTATACATATATAAAAACCTGAGTTTCATCGGACTGGAGAACGGTATTCAGCTCACAGCTCCCAATTTGCAGAAACGCTGTCATTCCATGATGATGAATTAGAAAGCATTGTTCTTTGCCACACATTTCTAGCATTTGGCAGACACCCTTATCCAGGGCGACTTACATTTATCTTATTTATACAACTGAACAGTTGAAAGAATTAAGGGCTTTGCTCAAGGGCCCAGTAGTGGCAGCTTGGGGTATTTCTGATGAGAAGGTTGGATACTACTAAAGTAAAAGGAGCTTAAAAAGCATAAATTTAGGTATCTAGTATTTGGACAACCAGTCTGCAAACCAGTGTGTTCAAGAGTGATGTATGTAATGTCTTTAGAATTCTGTTGAATGTGAAAGCAAGCCTGTGATTATGAGTCCCACTCACAAACCAGCCCAGAATCGATCCTGGAAATTCACTCAAGCACAAGTATTTAAATATTTGCTCAGTTAAAACAAACACCAAGCCAGAAATCTGTGTATTTTTGTCTTTATTATCATGCTTTAATGCCTCAGTCTGTCACAGTATCAGCGACATGGTGGGTATTAGATGAGTGCATAAATTTCACTGAGCTCTGGCAGGCGATTGAGATTTAAACCCAATTAATCCCTGTGTTCCTGACATCAACTCTCTACAGATCATCTCGCACCCGCAGGAGAATACACTAGAACAAAACCATCCCTGCAGACTTCCTTATTCATAACTCTGCTCACAAGGTGCAACCTAACGAGCATTAGCTCGGAGAGGATTGCTGCTTAATTTCATTTCACACTGTGCTAATGGGTTTGACACAACGACAACCAGAGCCTAGGAAATCGTTCTCCCTAACATAGGAACGTTTCTCCTTATTTCATTTCTGTCCTCTCCCCAGATTCACAGCACCTTTAAAGATAACAAATTACATCAAGGAGAAAGGCAGTGAAGCCATTAATTGGTTTAACTTTGTTGCTTTAATTAGGACTTTACTGGGGACAGAGATAAAGGATGGGAGCATGTGACTTGCTTCAACATCTTTTCCACTCTCTTTCTGTATCATAATTCCCCAGCCTTGATTTCTGTAATCTTAGCATGCACATGCTTATCGTGTTGATTCTCAAAGTTCAGGATTACAATGACCTCAAGGAAGGCTGGGAATTTTAGAGGCACTGTAATGATAAAAAAAGCCATTTCAACATATTTTGATGCGTCTCATTATTTCAAGATATTAAGCCATTATTCAAGGTTATTATCTTGCTATTTCAAGATACAGTATGACATTACTTCAACTTATGTCATTATTTTGAGAGATTATTGTTTAACAGAGTAAAAATAGTTTTTAGTCAGTTTTTTCCTGCTTAATCCTTTCTTCATGTAAGCTATGAGGAGTCTCATATATAAGTCATGCACATGGGGAAATCCTCAGTTGTCTCCAGGATCAATCCTAAAGGCTGGGACGGACCTCTATTTATAAAAGGTGAGTTATTAAATAGCATGAACATATTAAACCAGAACTCTCAAATGAGGACAGAGCCAAGTGTCTTAATTATATAAGCTACACTCCTACATTCCCCACCTTCATGAATCACATTTCAGAGAAAATTATAAGAAATTTCACTTTCATCAAAGCTTTAGAGAAACAAAGCGGCCCTTCACAGATCTAGCAGTTAAGATTAAGACTAGTTTATAAGAAAACCTGATTCAGTAACACAGCAGTGATCTTGGAATCGAACACTTCCTGGTAGTCCAATAAAATGCCAAACATCAAATTAGTAGCTTTATCAAAAGGAGTGAGTGGAGATTAAGATGAGTTTATGGGAAGCGTGACAGCTTTCGAACATTTTGCTGCAACTTTGCACCGAGACACAGTTTTAAATCAAACTGAGGTCAGTGAATTTATTCCAACAACACTGTGATAAAATGTGAAAACAACAACGACAACAAAAACACATCAAAATCTGTATTGTAAATTGTTCTAAAATCTGTAAGTGTCACACTAAAATGCTTGTAATATAGAAAGAAAGCCTCTGATTACTTACATAACCACTCTTTATTCCTGTGATGAGATGAAAAGCATTTAAGAATGCATTACATCAAATCTTAAGGCAGAGCTACAAAAGTGGAAGACCGCACTGGCTTCTACTTCTATCAGCCAAGAACAGGAATCTGAGACTGAATTAGAAACAGGCTCATTTTCCCAATCCTTAACTCTCCAGCTTCAGTGAGTCTAATAAGTGTAATAATAAAGAACCTTCTGGTGCTTCTAATAAAGTGGTCATTGAGAGCATATATTCTCATAGACTTAATGAATTGTAGATGTGCCCATGGGGTCGGTTGTATCAAAAAGGCCAAAGTGAAGGCAAAAAAGAGCTTTATCATTTTACTTAATAGGTTTAAAAAAAAAAAAAAAAAAACCTGCTGTATTCTTCTGTATTCTCTGAACTTCTTCCTCACTACACTGATCAGGCATAATATTATGACCACCTGCCTAATATTGTGTTGGTTCCCCTTTTGCTGCCAAAACAGCCCTGACCCGATGTGGCATGGACACTAGATCCCTGAAGGTGTGCTGTGGTATCTAGCACCAAGATGTTAGCAGCAGATCGTTTAAGACCTGTAAGTTGTGAGGTGGGGCCTCCATGTATTGGACTTGTTTGTCCAGCACATCCCACAGATGCATGATTGGATTGAGATCTGGGGAATTTGGAGGCCAAGTCAACACCTCAAACTTGTTGTTGTGCTCATCAAACCATTCCTGAACCATTTTTGCTTTGTGGCACGGTGCATTATCCTGCTGATAATGATAGTAATTATCCACAGCTGTCAGGGAATACCGTTTCCAAGAAAGGGTGTACATGGTCTGCAACAATGCTTAGGTAGGTGGTACATATCAAAGTAACATCCACATGGATGGCAGGACCCAATGTTTCCCAGCAGAACATTGCCCAAAGCATGACACTGCCTCCATCGGCTTGCCTTTTTATCATAGTGCATCCTGGTGCCATGTGTTGCCCAGGTAAGCAACACACATGCACCTGGCCATCCACGTGATGTTAAAGAAAATGTGATTCATCAGATCAGGCCATCTTGTTCCATTGCTCCGTGGTCTAGTTCTGATGCTCACGTGCCCATTGCTGGCACTTTCGGCGGTGCACAGGGGTCAGCATAGGCACTCTGACTGGTCTGTGGCTATGCAGCCCCATATGCAACAAACTGTGATGCACTGTGTATTCTGACACCTTTCTATAAGAACCAGCATTAACTTCTTCAGCAATTTGAGTAGCTTGTCTGTTGGATTGGACCACACAGGCCAGCCTTCGCTCCCCACGTGCATCAATGCGCCTTGCCGTCCATGACCCTGTTGCCGGTTCACTACTGTTCCTTCCTTGGACCACTTTTGATAGATACTGACCACAGTTTTGGAGATGCTCTGATCCAGTGGTCTAGCCATCACAATTTGGCCCTTGTCAAACTCGCTCAAATCCTTACGCTTGCCCATTTTTCCTGCTTCTAACATCAACTTTTAGGACAAATTTTCACTGCCTAATATATCCCACCCACTAACAGGTGCCATGATGAGGAGATAATCAGTGTTATTCACTATACATATAGTGAAAGCATTTGTGGCTTTGGACATAAGAAGTTTGTTTGTTTCTGTCCTCCTGTTATATACATATTAGTTTATGTATTCTGACATGAAGATCAGATAATAGTGGTAAAGTACCATTGTTTAGCAGCTTGTCTCTGTGAGATAGACTACTTATATAGCATTTTATATATTTATATTCTTACATCCTGTAAACATGTACATTATTCATTCATTGTCTGCCGCTTATCCGAACTACTTTCGGGTCACAGGGAGCCTGTGCCTATCTCAGGCGTCATAGGGCATCAAGGCAGGATACACCCTGGACGGAGTGCCAACCCATCGCAGGGCGCACACACACTCACACACACTCACACACACTCACACACACTCACACACACTCACACACACTCACACACACACTACAGACAATTTAGAGATGGTCCTTTTTGGTCTTTGGACCGGGGGAGGAAACCGGAGTACCCGGAGGAAACCCCCGAGGCACGGGGAGAACATGCAAACTCCACACACACATGGCTCTAATGTAATTAGAGCACATTAACATATAAATGTATACACATGCAAGGGAAGAAGAAAAAAAAATTGACTGTCAGGTTTCATCACATTACAATATGGGCTGACGTTCTGCTGCCAGATGAAGTGATAAATGTGCTGCATTAAGTCCTGTAATTATAAAATTAACATCAATTCCTGTTAAATTTATAATTTCTGAGTCTCTCACTTGAATAAGACAGCAGGTTAATAATAATCACAGTCTGATACTTCTTTGACATATATAGTCTTGATGAAAAGATGAGATGACAGAATTTGAGCTAATAGAGATTACTATTGTTATTTGTGATACAGTAAAATACATTTAAGTAATTAAGTATGTATGTAAGTAAGTAAGTAAGTAAGTAAGTAAGTAAAGTAAAGTAAAGTAAAATAAAATAACCAAACATGTAATGTAAGATTAGTAAGTTATGTACATTAAATAAGTTAGCTAAGTTAATTTGGTAAGTATAATAAGTTAATGAATTAAGTAAGCAAGTGAGTGAAGTAAATTAAAGTCAGTAATATAATTATGTAAGCTAAGTAAGTTAATAAATTTAATAAGTAAGCAAATAAAGTAACTTAAATAAGTAAAGTAAATTAATGTAAGTAAATATAAATTAAATCAAAAAGAAAATTAAAGTTAAGTAAATTGACAAAAAAAAAGTTAATTTAGTAAGTATAGTAAATAATTTAAGTAAATATGAACATAAGTAAATGGATCAAAGTACAGTAAATTAGAGTAAGCAAAATAACTTAATTAATTAAGCTAAGGGATTTAAGTAAGTTAAAAAAGTTTATTTTGTAAGTATAGTAAGTTATTTAATAAGTAAGAAGGCAAAGTAATTTAGAGAGTACATTTAACTAAATAAAGTTAAAAAAAGTAAGAAATTAAGTAAGTAAGTAGTAAGTGAATAAAGTTTGTAAATAAGTAATGTTACATAAGTAAGCAAGTAAATAAAGTTAAGAATGTATTAACAAATTAGTCTGGCAAGAAAATAAGTAAGTCAGCTAAATAATTAAGTAAGGAAATGAAATAAATGTAAGTACATAAAGTTACAATAGTAAGTGAGTAAAGTTATTTAAGTTTGTAAGTATGTACATAAATACATCTAAGTAAGGAACAAAAATAAAGTAATTAAGCAAATTAGTTTACTATCTAAGTAAGTAATTAAAGTAAAAGTAAGCCAGAAAATAAGAAATCTAAGTAGTTAATTAACTGAAATAAATATAACTTAATAAAGTTACATCAGTAAGTAAGTAATTAGCTTAGTAAGTATGTAATTCATTAATAAGTAAAGTAAGAAAGTAAGAAGTAAAGCACACATACTTATGCTTACTTAAGTGTTGTACCTAGAATAAAACATAACTGCAAATGAAAATAATGAAAGAGAAGTACACTTAAGACATTGGAAATAAGGCACAACATTTAACTATTGTTAGTTAATTAAATCTTGCAAACAGCACTGTACCATGACCTTAGCTTATTTTATCTGGAAAATAGTGTGAAATTCCTAACATTTTGGACAATTTTTATGGACATTTCCCATTTAACCGAAAATAAACTGGGTAATAAAAAAATATATATTTTAAAATTTCTGGGAACTAGTTGCAGCACAAATGGGTCACTGTGTGTCTTAGTCCTCACATGCTTCCTTTCTCTTAATCCCTTATTTCATATTTGATCAATTTTATCCATCTCATTTTGAAATCTAAGTTAACTCAATGCCAACATTAAAAATTTTATAAAAGGATTAAGTAAAATCCATGAATCTAAGCACCATGCATGTAAACAGCATCTGTTCAATCAACTCCCAATTATCTGCTCTAATTAAATTTTTATGTGAGAGTTTATTTTTAAATCATTCTTTAAATCTCAAAGAGCAACTCTAAGGATTGGTCTGAGGCAGTAGGAGTAGAATCCATAACAGTAATTTAATGAAGCAATACACACTAGACAGAAATCGTGGTCAAAAACAAACGAGGGTCAAAGCCAGAAAACACACTATGCAACCAACCCCAAAAGCGCAAAACAGAAACGTAGCCCTCCCAGTCCAGCAGATACTGGAGACGATTCCGGAGACGATTCCGGAGCCGACGAGAGTTCAGGAGGGCATGGACCATATAGGTCGGAGCCCCATCAATGTCCAGTGGGGGCGGAGGCTCTGGGTGGGTGGGGTGGT
Organism: Hemibagrus guttatus; assembly: GCA_033459395.1. NCBI lineage: Eukaryota > Metazoa > Chordata > Actinopteri > Siluriformes > Bagridae > Hemibagrus > Hemibagrus guttatus. The sequence continues at coordinate 4,704,134 of JAUCMX010000020.1, forward strand.
CCGACTGGGGTTCATGGGCCAGTTTGAAGAGGGAGGCGTGGAATGTGGGGGAGATGCAATAAGTCAGGGGAAGCCGCAGGCGGTACACCACCGGGTTGACCTGGCGGACGTCAAAGGGGCCAATGAACTTAGGACATAACTTACGGCAAGGCAACCTGAGTTTCAAGTTGCAGGTGGACAGCCACACCCTTTGCCCCACTTTGTAGGCGGTGTGAGGGCAACGATGTCAATCCACCTGAATACATTGCCTCCTGTAGACAAATGTGGGCCCTCTTCCAAACAAAGGAACGGGTGTTGCGCCCCCTCCAGCCAGTGTCACCATTCCTCCAGGGCCGCCTTTATAGATAGTAATTCATGGTTCCCCACGTCGTAGTTTGTCTCTGCAGTGGTGAGCGTCCTGGAGTAGTAAGTGCAGGGGTGCAATTTCCCTGAGTCTCGCTGTCTTTGAGACAGGACCGCCCCTATCCCACAACTGGAGGCGTCCAACTTGATCACGAACGGGATTGCAGGGTCAGGATGCCGTAGTATCGGGGCCGTAGTGAGGCTGCTTTTCAGCCTGATGAATGCTCCCTGAGCTGGGTCAGGCCAGGCTAGTTTCCTGGGTTTACCCTTTAAAAGAGAGGTGAGCGGTCTGGCGACAGTACTGTAATTCTGAATGAAACAGCAGTAAAAGTTTGCAAACCCCAGAAAACACTGTAATTCCTTTACTGTGGTCGGGACAGGCCAGTCGGTAACAGCTTGCACTTTGGACTGGTCCATCTCCACCCCTCCAGGTGAGAGCACGTACCCCGAAAATGTCAGGGTTGTCTGATGAAATTCACACTTCTCCAACTTCACATACAGCTTGTTTTGCAGCAAACGAGTGAGAAATGTCTGGATGTGGCGGACATGGTTTGTAGTTGCTCCAGAGCAGCGGGCACCAGAGGCAGGGGGTAAGGGTAGCGTACGGTGAGTGTGTTGAGGCCCCTAAAGTCTATGCATGGATGAAGGCCCCCATCCTTCTTCTCCACGAAGAAAAACCCAGCTGCGGTGAGGGAAGTTGAAGGATGTATGAACCCGAAGGCTAATGCCTCATCAATATAGTCCTCCATGGCTTTGCTCTTGGGCAGCGAGAGCGGTTATGCCCGATTCTTGGGTGGCATGGCGTTGGGTAGCATGTCAATGGTGCAATCCCAAGGGTGGTGAGGTGGAAGGCGAGTGGCCTTCTCCTTGCTGAAAACCTCCCCCAAATCCTTGTACACCTCGGGCAGAGTGTTTGCAGAGAGGGTTTTGACCTGTCCTACCCTCATGGCGAGGCCAGGATGTGGCCAAGTATGCAGAAAACAGGAGTGAAGACAGTGACGTGACCAGCGGACCAGTTCTCCTTCCTTCCAAGAAATACTGGGATCATGTAACTGGAGCCAGGGTAGCCCTAGAACGATGTGGTTTGCGGGTGAGGTGATGACGTAGAAGCTTATCTGTTCCTGGTGGAACAGGCCAATCTGGAGGTCGAGCGGTGGTGTGTGATGATACAGGAATCCCTCCCCGATGGGTTGGTTGACAGCTGCTCTGGAGCCAATCAACGCTGAAATGGGGAGGGAGTGATGAGCATGGTGCAACAGAACGAGTAGTGAAACTTTGGATGACAGGGTAGCATCACCCACCTGAGGATGGTCTCTCAGGGCAGCAGTATACTTGATGGCTGGACTGGCTGCAGTAGAAGCTCTTGCTCTCTTTCTGCGATGCAGGCTTGTTCGAGCTGCATGGGCTCCGGGACGTCCTCTCTGGGTGCGTGGACTTTGGCATAGCGACGAGGCTAGGGCCGAGGGTAGGTTGTCGTGTGACGCTGGCATTTCAGATTATCCAAACAAATCGCCATGCTGATGTATAGTGACAACGTGGTGTCTGGGCCGTGACAGGCCATCTCAGCCTGCAGGGTCAGGTTGAGCCCTTCTTTGAAGACTGCCAGCAGGGCGGTGGCATTCCATCCTGACTGCGCTGCTAATGTGTGGAACTGGATGGTGTAATCTGCCGCACTGCCAGAGCCCTGGCGCAGCTCCAGCAGTTGCACAGATATGTCCTTGCCCCCGCAGGATATTCAAATAGCTCCTGTAGTTGGCCCGCGAAGTAATCAGCAGAGGTTTTAATCTGGGGATCAGCTTCCCACACCGCCCAGTGCTTTCCCTGTGAGGAGGGACAGCATGAATGCACATTTCGTAGCCTCCTCACGGTATAACTCGGGTTGGTGGTTGAAAAAGTTCCCACACTGTCTGATGAAACCACGACAGCGGTCCGTGGATCCATCGAACTTTTCCGGAAGAGAAACGTTATGGAGAACGGTAACAGAAGGAACCGGAGCTTGTACCTGAGGCTGCTGCTGCAGTTGTTGTTGGAGCTGGGTGTTCGCGGCTTTTAGCACCTCCACCTGATCCTGAAAGCTGCGGATCATGCCGCCTTGATGCACAATGGTCACCTGTAATTCTGCTGGGTTCAATAGTGGCGAAGTATCCTGTAAGGATTGGTCTGAGGCAGTAGGAGTAGAATCCATAAGCGGAATTTAACGAAGCAATGCTCACTAGACAGAAATTGTGGTCAAAAACAAACGAGGGTCAAATCCAGAAAACACACTATGCAACCAAAACCGAAAGCGCAAAACAGAAACGTAGCCAGAAACGGGCAAAGGTCGAAACACAGGAGAAGCACAAAACACAGAGGCAAAATTGTAGTCAAATAAACAGGCAGAGGTCAAAACGGAAAGCACAATGGAAACAAACAATCAAACGCTCGGTATGCTACGGGGGACGTAACACTGTGTGTGTGGGCGGTTTAAATGTCCGTGGGAAACCGGAAGCGAGTCACATGATTAATTAAAATTCCGGCGAGGTTTTCCTGGGCAGAGCAGACTGCCGAGGGGATGCAACAGCAACTTGACCTCCAAAAATAGTGTTATGATATTTAAAGATCTTTTTTTATCAGGTTTTAATTGTGTTAAGCTTTGAAGTCATGTTCTATTGTTTATTGTGTCTCATTATCTCTTATGTTATATTCACAGTACTGTGGTTTGAGATGTTAGAAGCTTCTGGAAGAAATGGGGAGGAATCGTGTTGCAGATGGAGCATGGCTTGGTTTTGGAAATAGTATTGTATTTATTCTCAATTCTTTCTCCATCGACTGCCAAAAAAGAGAAAGCTCTGACCTATTATTGTCCACGATGATGACAGCAAGGTTCTCTTTGATTCCCATATTTTATTTCTTATTCAGTTTATAGTTACTAGTTTGTCCGATTGGTTTCTAAATCAGTATTTTAAAGCTCACCATTTTTTTTTCTTATATTCTTTCTTTTTTTTTACATTTGCACATGGGACCAATAAGCCTATATTTGCAGTGTGTTTGATTTCAGGTGAGCTGAAGTTCTCACTGTGTGTCTCTGAGGTTAGTTTCAGAAGTCTGTTCTGTAAATATGATTTTCTCCAGTGTGTGTGCTGGTGGCTGTAACTTTTGAGGTTAATTAGAAACAAGTCTCCCTGGAGACTGAACAAATTTATCCTTGAACTTTTTAATATGATTTATAATATTATAATAATTATAATATGGCAATATTCATATATATAAGAGTTTTTGGATCTCTTTTTTTACAGTGTTCATGAATGCTGTGAATGTAAGTCATGTATAAAGGCCACACAGGTCTTGCTACCAAGCTATTAAACAGTTCTACTATTGAAGCACTGATTTCTAGTGGACATGGATGCTTTCTGTCACGTTTCCGGTATCCAAAGCATGATGAAACAGACCCAGCGTGGAGATAGACAGCAGACAGGGGTTTTATTAACTCAAAAGCTGACATAGACAACATACATGATGCCACACAAACACGGAACATAAAGACGACATAACGACGAAGACCAGCCCCGAACCCTGGCAAAAGGCCGCTATAAATACAAAACATAATAAGGTGTGACATTGGGAACAGGTGAACATTAATCAAGAAACAATAGGGATAAGGCGGGGCTAACGCAAGCACATGACAAGAACAACACCACAACATAACATAACATAACCCCTGCTGGAAACCCCCCTAGTGGTCCAACATCAGACCTGCCACGCGTAACACTTTCAACCGTTATTTCTGTCAATAAAACATTTTGTCATTGCATACAAACACCTAAAAAGGTGCGAATCTGCAGCCAAAAACAGAAAAGGTGAATCAAGTATTAAAAAAAAACTCACATAGAGTATTATACTGTTATGTTTCTCACTCTAATGTTTCTCAGTCCTCTAACACACTTTGGGCTCACAATTTATTTATTTATTTTTTAATAAAGAAACTGAGTTTTCATGAATAATGCATTTTTTCTAAAGAATGATTTATGAACCAATTTGTTCAAACGAAGCTTCATGAGCTGATTAATCAGAAATATTATAAAGTCATAAAGTTCCCTTAACTAACATTATATTTAGGGAAGTTCAGGATTAACAGGTCATAAGTACAGTAATGTAAACAATGTATCATGGTAATTCAATTTTAATTATTAATTACATTTTGTTTAGCTATTAAGCAAATACAGATGTATTGACTAACATTTAGTCAATCAGTGATCTATTTAAATGAGCAAAAAAGAAAATAAAGCTTAATATTGTGTGTAACTGCCTTTGGTCTTCCTTTTTCTTCCCTATTTTAAAACTTTTTTTTTTAAAGTTTTACCTTCAACAGAGAGATAAAAATAAGGATGTCTAGTTGTAGCATCTGTAATACAAATAATAACAGGAACTGACTTGTTTTGCAATCATTCCTCAATTAAATGTGTAAGCATCAATTAAACTCCTGCAACCTCAGAGAACTCGTTTCCCACACCACTGCTAACAAACAGCCACTCTGGACAAAACACAAGAGGTTTCACAGTCATAAATGCAGCCACAGCACTTCTGTTAATACATCATCACTTACAGCTATATTATCCCTTTTCCTACAGCATTGTGTTTTAACTTTCCACAGATGAATCTCATCAGAGTCACACGGCTGCAGTGGGGATGTCACGTCTAAAGTCTGAATCCCAGTGAATACATGTCATGTCTCAGTACTAATAATACAACGATAACTAATATCAATTCGAATAGTCTGAATAAGATTCTGTTGTTTTTTCTGATCCGAAGGATGTTAATGCATCATGATGTTCAGAAAGATTTAAATATATGTAATTTGTCAGATGCTCTTATCCAGAGCGACTTACATTTTATACAGCTGAGGACTTGAGGGTTAAGGGCCTTGCTCAGGGGCCCAGCAATGGTGGCATGAACTCACAACCCTCTGATCAGTAGTCCAACGCCTACCACATACCCCATTTTTTTTCATGCAACTGTAGCTCAGTTCTGTTCCTCTCTAGCATTCTCACTTTTACAGTGAATTCATTACTTCATACAAGCCTCTTAAAGCATCTGTGCCACTGCTAAGCAGCCACCCACATACCTCTTTTCATGGGCAGAATGTGAGTCAGAATTAGTCCGACTTCAGACCTGGATTATTATTTCTTATGTTCATATCCAAAATAATGGCTACGTGTTTGTCTAATAGGATTCCGTTCTTAAATTAAATCTGGGCTGAGAAAGAGAGTCTGTGGAATTGATTTTTAGAGATCTCTGGCTGCAAAACATTTAAAAGCCCCCGTCATAGGCTGTTAAAATTTAGTCCTGACACTTGGATGGACTTTGTGAAATGGCGTCCAGGAGGAAAGTGGTGTTAATTGCTGTGGGTGGATACTGCTCCCCTTGTGTGTTCCAGATGGTCTAGACCAACACAAACTGCTTCTTTATCAACATTGTCAGCTCTATTTGTGTGTGCTGGCACTCAAGTGATGAAAGCATGCTGTGAATTAGGAGAGGGTTCCAAAAGATGACCACCATTTTCCCATCTGTCTTTTTTTTTTTTTTTCTTTTTCCTACTTGCAGAACTACTTTAAGAGTCTGATCTCTAGGGAGAAAAGTTTCTGTCGACTGAATAAATATAAAATTAAATAAGTGATAGTTTAATAGCAAGGTATGGGTGTTATTAGTTGTGACACATATCTAGAAATGAAAGTTTTAGAGTTGAGCAATTGTTTTATACCTTAACATCTCATCAATGGATAGAAGGATCTTTCTGATAATGACAAAAAAGAAGGATTGTTTTTCTTGATGCATGAATATTGTTCCTTTTGAGCCATACAGGCATAAATTCCAACAAATGTGTTATTTTATAGCTTATTTTTTTATAGCTAAAATCCCTAAAGTATGAAAGCAACACTTTAACATTAATTAGAAAATAAAGCTGACAGAAAAACTGGCCGTGTTAATGTCTCTGACAGTAATGCCATCTGCATTCAAGCTCACGTCACCTCCTGGATGCAAACCGCTCCAACTGTCACCATCATTTTTTTGAAAGAAATGAAAACAGCGTGTGAGATTATTACATCTCATATCCTTGTAAATCTCACAGATAAATAAATCATTCTGCTGTAGTTTATTTGCTGCAGATCAGTTGTATTTGTGGGTCTGGATATTTCCTGAATTCTTCCTTCGTATATACTCTCATGAAGCAAAGAACAAACTCATAGCCCCAAATGCTAGAATGGCTTATACTGGTATATGTTAAGTAATTCATTCATCTTCAGTCCTGTTTTTTTTTTATATCCTGTTAATAGGACTGGATCCAGGGCATATCCTAGGTACACAAGGCATGATGTACACCTAGAGGCAATTTTCCTTTCATCCACCCATCTGTCCATCCATTTTCTGTACACAGGGGTTCTTACAAAGGGTCATGTGGAACTTGAAGTCTATCCCATGGGACTCATGAGGAGCAAGGCAGCAGACACCCTGGATTTACACTTACACACTCACTTACACACTACGCACAATTTAGAGATGCCAATCAGCCTACAAGGCATGTCTTTGGACTGGGAGATGAAACCAGAGAACCCGGAGGAAACCCCTGAAACGTGGATTCCCACCCCCAACCATGGAGATGTGAGGAAAATATCGCTGTAGGAATGTGTGTGTGTGTGTGTGTGTGTGTGTGTGTGTGTGTGTGTGTGTGTGTGTGTCTGTGTGTGTGTGTGGTGTGTGTGCAGTGTGTCTGTGTCTTTTTCATTTCCCTTGGACACACGCTCTCACAGCATACCTTCCTGTGCCAGACAGAACTCATTTGTCGAATCCATCTGCCACATGTAATGCGTGTTGTGAAGCAGAAGCCACAGCCTTGCATGCCAAACATCGGTCCATAGGAATGAAGGACAACAAAAGAGGAGTTATGTCAAAATAAAAATGCGAGCAAAAATGTAGAGGCCTACACTGATTCCTGTACTGATGCAGCATCTGTCCAACAGCAGCAAGACAGCTGGAACATATCATTCTACATCCACTGTATGCTATAAATATTGATAAGTGTGGCCTTGGATTTTTCATTTCTATATTTTTATAGACAATATCAAGACCTTGTACTCAATTTCTGAAAAGCCTTCATTCTGAGGAAAATATGTATAGCACTTTCTACCAAGGTCAAAACTTTATATACTTGATCGGATTGAGATCTGGAGAATTTGAAGGCCCGAGTCATCACCTTGAACTCTTTGTCATGTTCCTTAAAGCATTGAACAATTTTTGCAGTGTCATTAAGGAATCCCATTGCCATGAAGGAGTGTACTTCAGCAATGTCTGCAGCAATGTTTAGGTCGGTGGTAAATGTCAAAGTAACTTCCACTTGAGTGCCAGGACCCAAAGTATCCCAGCAGAACATTGCCCAGAGCATCACACCTCATCCAACGGCTTGCCATAAGGTATTCTGGTGTCATTTTTTCCTCAGTTAAGTGGCACACACACCCTATATCCACATGACGTAAAAGAAAATATGATGCATTACAACAGACCACCTTCTTCTGTTTCTCCACGGTCCAGTTCTGATGCTCATGTGCCCATTGTAGGTGCTTTTATTGGTGGACAAGAAAAGTATCACATTCTCAGAAGGAAAAAAAAACATGTTATTATGAGTACAGCATCACATTATCATGAAGAAAATGTTTGAACAAGAAATATTGCATGAAAAAATACCGCCATGTTATTGTAAGAAAAAAAATCTTGAGAAAATATTGCAGTTGACAGATGTGCCAAATTTTTTACAATGAGCATATGAAGGATTTTCACATACAATGGCTTTATTCCTAGCTGATCCATTTGAAACTTATATTACAGCATATTAAATGAATACAGGCTAGTTAAGCATTTATACCAAACCGTGTCATGCTTTTGTTGTCTGATAATGTGTTCAAGTCATGTCAGAAAGTCTGTGTTTATAATTTTCTTTAGCAGATTTCATTGTGCTCTGACTTTCCGACTTGGAGGCATGTCATTATGATAACGGTAAAAGGTGAAAAGATGACAGTAAATTTGTTGAGATTGAATGTTTACTCATCTTTTTTTGTGAATGATTTTAAAATGATTAAAAAACATAAAAAAGCAAGACACATTGATGCACAGTCTTTGTTCTTCATTTTTTAAAAGTAAAAATCATTGCTGTATTTTTGGTAGTTAATTGAAAGAAAGTTCACCTCCATCTTGGAGTGATTTGAAGGCACCTGACATCATAATTATGACTTAACAACTCATAAATACGAGCTTCCCAGGAGTACTTGAATGCATGCTGAGATACAGAAATCGGCTATGACGGATAGTAGGTGGGCATGGTCAGGGGGTGGCGTGAATGGGAGGTGGAGTCACAGAGACACTGAATCATAGAGTTCATCATTAAAATGGTTATACAATAAAATGCTTAAAGTTTGAAGTTGCACTTGAAATGATGCATTTGGTGTAAATTGATCTTAAAAAGAAAAAAAACGCACAAATGCAACAAATCTTACACATAAGAATTAGTATAGTTTTAGTTCTAGTAGGCATTAAATGTTATTTTTGTTCTGCTGTTTCTTATTTCAGCCACTAAGATGTGGCAGAAATTGCTCTTTGCTGCAATGGAGCATTTCATCAACATCACACACAAAGTGGAGAAAATGCACTAGGAGAAAATTATGGATGTCTTCTTTTTCACAGAAAGTATAGATTAAATGGTGTGGAGAATTTTTTTGTGAAATTGTAAACACACTTCAGTCTCTGCTGGGTCTTTACACCACTGTGTGAGTTGTCATTTGTGTGTTGTCAGTGTTTAACAGCGTGTTAGACAACAGAAGAAAGGCTCTTTATATTCGAGAAGATTAACAGCACCAGTCAGACTTGACAATTCAACAGCACTGTGGCATAAATAGAAACAGGGCTGTTATGAAATCATGTTAATACAAACCTACTTTCAGGGTTCTTCACAGATGTATCATAATACTGCAGACGGATGGCCTGTGTTTTACAGAGGAGAGTTTAAGGGTGTAGTGTCTATTCAGAAAAGATAAATGAGGGCAGTCACTGAAGGTATAAGGTGTGGATGAGCTACTCAGCCGAATTGTGACAGTGAATGGGCCGTAGACGGAGAGGCAGATGGTCCTGCATTCAGTGCTACTGCAAAGGTGACATACTACCAATCCATGACACGATCTCACTCTCTCTCTAGTGCTAATCTCCTCTCTATTGCCCAATATAACAAAAGAAAATCCAACACAATAGAAAGATAATCCTCGACCTATACAACTAAAGACTATTGATACCTACAAAATGAAGGACTCAGTGTGTGCTACTTGTTGTAGCAGCTCCATAGTTTGACTAGCTAGTGACTTGGTCATTGTGTGTCCTTTCATTGATGTAGTGGTCCAGAGATTGAAAAATCTCTACTAGATTTTAAATATTTATGGACCGGGATTATGATCTATTGGTATGCTTGCTTGTTTCCTCCCAGAAGTGGTCATGATGCTCTTCTGTGGTGTCAGAAACAGAGCCACAGCGGGGCACTAAAGGAAGCTTAGTGAGAGGCAGGACAGGAGTGTGTAAACTTGGGATGTGCTTTATGATGTCTATAGTGGTGTGCAAAATACAGGCAGGCAAGATCAAGGATAATCCATAATCATAAATAAAGAAGACAGGCCATGGTTTAACCAAAGGAAGTGTGCAACTAGAAAGTGCTTCAGAACATTGAAATTGAGGATAAAACTGAATGAATGCATAAGCAAGAAAAGCCTTTGAGTGATCATATTGACAAAACAGGGATTAAGCAGACAAAATAATCAGATCTAAGCACAGAACAGGTGAACACAGTAGGACAATAAATCAATGACAGGACAAAGACATTGATCTTAGATTTCTTTTTTAATACAATTTAACATCCAACATTTATTTTATTTATTTTGATGTATGTATTACCATGTTGCCATTCTCTCCAGAGTTTCTGGCAAATTTCTCCCTAGCTAGCGGTAACAATGTGGCACATTTTATCACTTAAAGCATAAATGGCCCCCAAAACAATGCACATTGTTCCATTGCATTTGTTATACATAACAGTGTGGACATTTCTGAGCTCAGATTTATACATGAAGCCTTAATGCTTTTTATATTGTGCTACAATGCCATAGCAACTATTCCTTTTGGAACAGTCGCTGAAATGTGTTTTGGGCACTTTCCAAGTTTGAAGCAACGGCAGGTTAAGTGAGTAGTAGAGCAATGATGAATATGCTGGAGAATATGCTGGAGATACAAATCTTGCCTTGGCTCCACCGAGAGCAGCACATTTTGTAACCCCCTTTAGTTTGATATAGCCGGTAGAAAGAGAGCTGAAACAGCATAATCTGATTAGCAGTGTGTACCTGTTAGCATCATGTTAGTACAAAACCTTTATCTGATTTATTTATTCGTCTCCTGTAAGGCTAAGCTGGTATTCAGGAGTTTTTGCTGTAAACAAGGGGCTTTGCGACTTTCAAAGCTAAATTCTTTCTAAATGAAATGATCAGTGCTGAGTACTGTTGTTGTTCGAAAATGTTAAATATAGAATAGATAAATCCCTTAGAAAAGTAATCACTTTCCATCAGCCCTAAAGCCATCCTGCTTTCTTCAACTAAGCATTGAATTGATTTGGATTATGTGGCTGATATGCATCACCAAACAAATACTCTAAAGCTTGTGAAATAGGTTTCAGAAATTGACTAAGGCAAAGGAAAATAAGGCATTTAGGCTTAGACACACATGCAGACACACTTTTGACTGTATGCTGTGCTTTGCATAGTATTCACCCCCTTTGAACTTCAGCATTTTGTATTGGTACACTGTGAAAATTAAATAAACTTAATCAGACTTATCATTTGATTTGTTTGACAAGCTACATTTTTTTTATTTTGACAAAAAAAGTTGATTAGAAGTGGTAGCTCAGTGGTTAAGGTGTTTGGAAGTGTTTGGAAGGTTGTGAGTTTGATCCCAGATCCACCAAGCTGCCAGTGCTGGGCCCCTTAACAAGGCCCTTAATGCTTAGTTGTATAAAAGAGATAAAATCTAAGTTGCTCTGGGTAAATGTAGACAAAACAAGCACACATATGCATAAATATTCACCTCCTGGATCAATACACGGTAGACCTGCCTCATTCAATCAGAAAGGCCAAGAGAGACTATAGTCTGAGGCTAGAGGGATACTACACCACTGCAGACTCATGGCACATGTGGCAAGGTCTTCAGCACATCACAGAGTACCGGCAAAGGAGTCAAGGAGATATAACTCCCAAGATCACACTCCCAGATGAGCTGAATGAGTTTTATGCTCGCTTCGAGGCCCCAAACACTGGCCAACAGCATAACACTCTGGCCTCAGAGAGCATACTGGACACACCACTCACCGTGTCATCAGCAGAGGTGTGCATGGCTCTGAGGAAAACAAACCCACCGAAGGCAGCCGGCCCAGATAACATCCCGGGACGGGCACTTATGGTTTGCTCGTTGGAACTGGCCAATGTGTTAACGGACATCTATAATCTGTCCCTGACTCAGGCCTTGGTGCGACCTGCTTCATGTCCACCACCATCGTACCTCTCACAAAGAAGAACACTGTGACCTGCCTGAATGACTATTGTCCCATTGCACTCACCCCAATATCGATGCAGTGTTTTGAAAGGATAGTCATGTCTCACATAAAAAGGAACATTCCAACCACCTTGGACCCATTTCAGTTTGCATATCAACAAAACCGGTCCACTGAAGATGCTGTCAACGCTGCCATCCACACAACCCTCACACACTTGGAGGGTAAGGACACATATGTGAAAATGCTATTCATCAACTACAGCTTGGCATTCAACACAGTTATTCCACACAGGCTCTCCGAAAAGCTCCTCACCCTCAGACTGACACCCTCTCCCTGTAACTGGGTGCTGAACTTCCTGATGGACAGACCCCCATCAGTCACAGTAGGAAACCGGACGGACATCAGGCATCAGAACTGTGAGCACAGGGACTCCCCAAGGATGTTTCCTAAGCCCACTGCTGTACACCCTCTTCACCTATGACTGAGTGGCCTCCCAAACAAACACCAAGATAATAAAGTTTGTGGATGATACCACAGTCATCGGACTCATTACTGGTGGAGAGGAAACATCTTACAGAACAGAAGTAACAGGTCTGATAGCCTGGTGTCTGGAAAATAACCTCTCCTTAAATACAGATAAGACCAAGTAGATGATTATTGATCCTAGGAGAAAGAGGAAGGAGCAGCACACCCCAATCTACATCGTTAAGACAGAGGTAGAGAGGGTGAAAACCTTCAAATTCCTCTGAACCTACATCAGCGAGGACTTCACGTGGTCTCACAACACTCAGCAGCTCCTGAGAAGATCCCAGCAACGACTCTACTTCTTAAGAAGGCTGAGGAAATTTGGCATGTCAACCGAGATCCTCAGCAACTTCTACAGATGTACAGTTGAAAGTATGATCAGCAGCTCAATCAGATTGTGGCACAGAAGCTGCACTGTTCAGGACAGGAAAGCTCTCCAGCGTGTCATTAAAAACTGCACAGTTCATCTGTGGAGCGGCGTTCCCATCACTCCAGGACATTTACAACACGAGGGTCATCAGGAGGGCCCATAACATCATCAGGGACAATACACACCCACAGCACAACCTCTTCACACTTCTGCTGTCTGGGAGATGCTACAGGAGTGTGAGATCAAGAACAAAAAGACTCACAAACAGCTTCATTTCACAAGCCATTCGACTCATGAACAACACTTAACATACCTCACACCCCATCAACCCCCACTGACTGCTGCACCTTATTTAAGTTTTAATGTGTATAAACTGTGTTTTTTTTCTTTTTTTATTGGATTTTTTTTCTTTCATACATTTCTATTATTTATTTTTATTCTTTTTTTAAGGGAGACTTACAAAGTAAGAATTTAATTGTATGGTCTAAATCGTTGTGTTTTCACTGTGCATATGACAATAAACCTCTTGAATCTTGAATCTTGACTTGCAAGTCTTCTTGGATATATTTTTATCTGCTTTGCACATCTGGATCCTGGTATTTTTGGATGGAGACCATTGAGGAGCACAAATTTTCAAGTCTTGCCACAGATTCTCAATCAGGTTGAAGTCTAGGCTTTGACTTTTATGACCATTATGACATATTCAAGTTCTAGGTTTGGCAGTATGCTTATGGTTGTATGCTTTTCTTGTTGGAAGTTGATCCTCTGTCTTAAGTCCTGGGCTCTTGTAGGCTGGAAGAGGTTTTCCTCTAGGACTGGTGCTATCCATCTAACCCTCCACATTGACCATTTTCCTAGTTCCTGCTGCAGCATTCCCACCACCACCATGCTTCATTGTGGAAATATAATCTCAGGCTGATGATCATTGTTGATATTCCATTAAAACAAAACAATTTTTCCAAGACTAAAAATGTAAATTCTTATATCAGATCAGAGAACCTGTTCCACGTCTTTGCTCAGATTACAACATGGGATTTCATAAGCATTTTTTTCATAAGCATTTTATTCCCTCTTTAATGGCTTTCATTTTCTTATTCCCATCACTATAAGCTTTATGTGTCCAGACTTGGGGGAATGGGGGTGTATGGGGGTTGTAGATACTGTGTGATGGTTCTGAATTGTCTACATCTAACATTCCAGACTCCAGTTTAACAGAATAGAGCAAATGGTATCCTAATAAATGTCATTCCAAACGCTACAGTAAATAATAAAAGTGCTGTTAATGTTACATTCCTTTAATTCACCCTCAGCCTTGGAGGCATCCATATAAAGCCATATTTTCTCACTTTCCTGAATTGTTACTCTTGAGTATTTTGCTGCTTTTAGAATTCTACAGCTATCCATCTTCTACTTTGCACTTCATGTGCATGTGGAAGAGGTTACAATTCTTTTGTTTAAACTCTAAAAACCAAAAAGCTGCCCTGAGGGTTGGTTCGGTGAGAAAAAAATGTAACTCATATATTGATTTTAAATAAAGTTTGCAGAGTGCTTGCTGGTACGAGACTGGAGCCTTGCAGCTACATTCATGTCTCTGTTTTGTCTCCAAATAGCTGTATTTTTGTTCCTAAAAAAAGCACTATATTGTATAAACTATAAGTTTGGAGGCAAGAAGCTTTTGAAGACATTCATGTACTATTATAAGTTATATTAAATTCCAATCTTGTGAACCACAGATTAATTGCAGCACCATTATTCCCTCTATTTTTGTTTGTTTTCTGTAGTGCTCTAGAAGTGTGGACACTAGTAGAATGCCACATCACAGCCTTGTGTGGGAACAGCACCAAGCAGAACAGGAGAGCACTCCAGAGGGTGGTGCAATCATCTGAGAGAATCATCGGCACTGACCTCCATGACCTGTAGTCTATTTACAGCAAGCGGGGCTGGACCAAGGCCAGGACGATAGTGAAGGACCTCAGCCATCCAAACTATGGACTCTTCTTTCTGTTGTGGTCAGAGAAGAGGTTCTGCTCCCTGGAGGCAAACACAAAGAGAATAAGGAGTTTCTTCCTGCAGTCTATTTGGGCCGTTAAGCAGGACAACATATAAGACTAGAGCTTGAGCTGTTTCTGGAATTTTTAACACCAATACATCAGGCAGATTTTTGCACAGCAAATATTGCATATGTTGCACACACCTGCACTTCATAACTATATTCACACACACACACACACACACACACACACACACACACACACACACACACACACACACACACACACACGTTTTGCCTTTCACAAAGAAGCAGCATTATAGAGGTATAATAATTTTAATTTATATTCATTCATTCATTGTCTACCGCTTATCCGATCTATTCTCGGGTCACGGGCAGCCTGTGCCTATCTCAGGCGTCATTGGGCATCAAGGCAGGATACACCCTGGATGGAGTGCCAACCCATTGCAGGGCACACACACACACTCTCATTCACTCACGCAATCACACACTAAGGACAATTTAGAGACGCCAATCAACCTACAATGCATGTCTTTGGACTGGGGGAGGAAACCGGAGTACCCGGAGGAAACCCCTGAGGCACGGGGAAAACGTGCAAACTCCACACAAACACATGGCGAAGGCGGGAATCGAACCCCCAACCCTGGTGGTGTGAGGCAAGCCATATGTATTTGCTTGTGCAGATCATTTTATTTTTTATTTTAAATTCTAATTTAATTTCATTCTAATTCTTTTATATTTCCTTTTTCTGTTTCAATTCTACTTTTTATATCACAGACACCCAAATACATCCATGTCATACTGTGCATGGTTGTGTATGGGACAAATAAAATCCATATTATATTCCAGCTTCTTGCAGATGTTTGTAAGGTGACCCAACCATGGTGAAAGAAAGCAACAGCATTTAAATTCAAACTGATAAAAATAGAGGCTCCACACTTCAGTGGAAATACCTGAGGGGAAGCTATGTCAGTGCAGATCAACCCGGTCATGTTTCACTGTCAAATGCGTTTAGCTTATTATCCAAATTGCCACACTCAGATGGACATGCTTCCGCTCAGAATTCTATTAGATGTAGTTCAAAAAATTATCTTTCCTCCTCAAAGCCAAAGCCATTATCCTTGCAGTTGTTGTCATACAGAGACTGCCATAATCTCTAAATGATTCTTTTTTTTGTCCATTACTCCTTAGACCACTTAGAATGAACATATTCCCTGGAAAAGTAAATTCCAGAAGGATATGAGACCCATATATTACGTTCTCATTATAATATTGTGAATAATTATTCTCACAGAGAAGAAAAAGATTCACAAATCCAAAGTTTCACCATAGGATTGTTTCTTGTTAGAGTATCTAATGCTGACTATAGGCTTTTCCTCCATAATCCCCTTGTAGGCTAGAGAATGTCCCAGGTCTGTAGTGTAGTCATTAAGACAATTCTTTGGGGTGGGGATTATTATGATATCTCATCCATTCACTTCTCTGTTACTTTTAAGAAGAGTTGAGCTACTGTGATGTGTTCTTTTATTAAAGCAGCCTCCATATGTGCAAAATTGATACTTGGATTCAGTACACATCGCAGAGTTACACAGGGTTCAGAGTTGGAGCACTTGGACTAGTTAAAGGTATGTTAATGAAATATGTTGATGTGCTAATAGAAAAATGACAAATCTAATATGGTTATTGTCTGGTGAGAAATTAGGGCTTTCAGATTTAATGTGTGGTGGAATTAGGAGTATAAACAGATGGTGTGGGTAAAAATGGAATGCTACTGTATTTGTTAGAAATACAGGATTCATCATATTTGGTTTCTAATATAATTGTCAATTTTAATCTATCTATCTGTCTGTCTGTCTGTCTGTCTGTCTGCCCGCCCGCCCGCCCGTCCGTCCGTCCGTCCGTCCGTCCGCCTGCCTGCCTGCTTGCCGGTCCGTCCGTCCGTTCATTCATTCATTCATTCATTCATTCATTCATTCATTCTATCTATCTATCTATCTATCTATCTATCTATCTATCTATCTATCTATCTATCTATCTATCTATCTATCTATCTATCTATCTATCTATCTATCTATCATGCAGAAATTCTACACATCAAACAGCATACTTTTGGATGTAAACAACTTTGCAATCTATTTAGACCATACCACTTCAAGTGCTTCATCCCTCTGAGCTGTTTTATATTTTATTCATTTCTACTTGAATCAGAGACTCCAAAAAATTAACTTAAAGTCTTTTTTCCCCTCTATCTTATCACCGAAATTTTTGGAGTATGTTGATGGATGGAGAATGATAATGTATCATGACTATTTCAGCTCTTTCCCAAATCCCTCTTACATGGTTGAATGTTTATCACTGAAGTGAACAACCTTGAATACATGCCTGCGTCAGCATTCTGTTATTTCCTCTGAAACTTATCAGGAGTGAATGTTTGATTTTAATGAAAGTGTCTGGGATTTAAATAAATATGGAGATTGTTGGGGGATATCTGTTGGCTGGTTGATTGATTTATGCTTTAGTTTAGAGATTTTTTTAATAATATAAACGAGTCATCCATCATGATCCAGGCTTAGTTCAGTTACTGAAATGTTCAATCTTGACAATTAGTAAAGTATTACTTGTAATTAGCTCTAATAATTGGTTCTGATAATGAGCTCATTTCCACTGTTGAAGCACTTCTGGTAACTTAGGAGTAATGAACATTTATAATACAAAGGGCCTTGTTCATTTAACAGGCTGGATACAAGCAGAATTATGTGTAAATAATTTGTATGGGCATTTTCACTTTTCTGAATATGAATTCAGAAAATCTTCATCTTCTACTACCAGTTTAGATCTACGCTCAAGAACATTAATTAATATAAACCTAGATTGATCGAGAATTAAAATTTTATAATTTGCAATGGGTTGCTGCATCTTTATATACAGACAAAACGCACTCAAATTAAACATTTTTTAAACCTGTTGTTTAATATATACCAGTTGTCTAAATGGCATACAGGAAATTGAGGGGTTATTTTATGTCACACTCAATTATTTAAAACCAGTTTGAACTAGATCTTAGTCACAGTCTCTGCTGAATCACAACCAGAATTATACACCCTGTTCTTCTCTTTCTTCCTTTCCTGAAAACTTTTTTCTTAGAAATGAATATAGAAATCTTCAAGAATCTTCTTCTGGTCTCAAGAATCAGAATCTTCGTCATACTTTCAATTGTGTGCCAGATCCTATAAATATACTCATATTTTCATGCTTTCTAGTATGGGGCATTGGTGGCTCAGTGGTAGGTTGCTCGCCTATCATGCGGAAGGCCTGGGTTCGTTTCCCAGCCACTGGATACAGTGCCAGTCCCAAGCCTGGAAAAATGGGAGGGTTGTGTCAGGAAGGGCATCTGGCGTAAAACAAGTTGTTTGCCAAGTTGTTGTGCGGACCAGTTGGTCTGCTGTGGCGACCCCGAACAGGGAGCAACCGAAAGCAACTTCTTCTTCTATTTTCATAATTTCTAGTATAAGCCAAATAGCAGAATTTGTTTTACTGAAACAGTTAGCACATTAAGCTTTTACGAGAAATGATATTTAGGTACTGGTACCTTTTTTCCAAAGGATGAAAGCTGGCTTATAATTGATTTCGTTCGCCAAGTCATGGTCAGTTTGAAAAAGCATTGTCCTAGTTGTCACAGTTTGGTCATTTGATCTTCTTTTGATCTCCCCTATGTTCTGCCGGATGGATGACACCTGAATTCACCTCTAATTTATCTCCATATTTTGTCCGTTTAAGTGCTGGGACTTCACCAGATATCCTGCTTTATTTTGCTGAATTTTTCAGAGAAGCTGTTCAGTAATCATTTTGTGCTTTCTCTGATTTTTATGGAGTTTTGTGGGCGTCATCAAATAGGAATGTGTCGCTGTGGTGTGCATGTAACCTAATAAATTATTGGTGATTGCTATTTATCAATAGGGAAACACAAACAAAATCAGTAAATAAGTTTTGTAAATACAGCATGAATTTTGAGACACAAATTTGCTCACATACTGATGAATGAGGCATTGATATTGATTTGTCTTGTTGTGTCCTAGAGACACTACATTTCACACACTTGCACAATTTGTTTATTTCTACACACGTCCCTTGTGTCATTTGTAGAACTGCTGCTGTTGTTGTTTGTCCACTTTTGGACCTAAAATCCTCTCTCATCTACAGTTTTCTAACTGTCTAAAGACCTTTTTGTTTGCTCTGTCAAGTTACTCTGATTAAAGTACAAGCTTCAATTTACAAGCAAAAACACCCATCTCTTCTATTACTTTTCATTTCTCTTCATGTCCTGTAGCATAACTTGCTTTTGTCGTGATGGTCAATGGGACAAAGATGAAGAAAGGAATGTCCAGAATTCACATTCACAACCCAAACATCCAAGGATCTGCAGTGGCCTCTGAGGAACTCATCTTTTCTCTGTGATGGAAATATACGGCTGATATTCAGGTCCAGTAAACATGGTGGCATTTCCGAGAAAGCAATCTTCTCTTCTTCTGTATTTTAATTTCTCGGGAAATGCCAATCTTACTCAGTGTGCTTCTTCAAGAAAGCTTTAGGAAAGGTCAGGAGGGAGATTCACGTGAAAAGAGATAGACAGATGTCTTTTGATGTGACAGAAAGATGAAAATGGGAAAAGTGGCCTTGCTGTTCATTTATTTATATTCATTTTATTTATCTGAATTTTTAAGTTGATACATATATGACAATAACTACTACTACTACTACTTCTACTACTACTTCTACTACTACTACTACTACTACTACTACTACTACTACTACTAATTCATACCTAGTCACCAGTCGCTGTACTGTGAAGTCATCGTTAGACTTTCCTACCACAGGTTGCCATAGTAATAACATTTATCAGTGTGAGGCGTGACTAGCATTTGTGTCCTTGCCTCTGACATGAAACATTCTGGTTTGAGAATTATTGTGTATCAGTATAAAATTCAGCAGTGTATATACGCATCATATCATACCAGATGAAGGAAAAGCAGTGTGTGCTGTTTATCATGGATCATGTGCGCTCTACTGTCTATACTCACATTGGTCTTGGTCTCTGCACCAAGTCGCTTCACTTGATTTTATTGGCGTAAAGTTAAAATTTTGTTACATCACTGGACACTCCAGCATCTAGTCGCCAGCGGTTTCTGTCATTCATCTCATCAGAAGTCGCCAGCTCTCATTAAAAATGAAAAATCTCTGGTTGCTTTGCCACTGCTAAAGTAACAGGTTTAAGTTTTTTCTTTTTGCACAGAATTAGCAGATACACAAAATTACTATCCCACAAGAATCAAGATTCTTTGATTGTCACTATACTGATGTGAGGAAGCTCCCCGGAGGCGAAGGTGTTCGGATCCATTCGCCGAGCTGGCGATAGGGGACGAGCAAAGACAGAGTCGGAAACAGGCACAGAGTTCGGCAACGGTGTAATATAGAAGAGCGTACAAACAAACAGGTAGAGACAGAAACGAAAGTCCTTAAACAGTCCAGGTTATCCAAAAGAGAAAACGTTAAACAGTCCAGTTCGGTAACAACAGGTAATCCAAACAGGTAATCCAAAAGAGAAATCGATAAACAGTCCAAGTCATACACAAAAAGCAATCCAATAATCAAACGCTCGGTACTCCCCATAGAAAAGATACTTCGCGATGTGAAGGAAGTGCGCAGCGTTTTTAAAGCCAGCGCACACCCGGAAGTAATCTCAAAAGTCAGGCGAGAGCTCCCTCTCGCGGCCGGCGCTCGGACAGGTCGTGACAGAGCCCCCCCCTCTAGGGACACCTCCTGGGGTTCTACGCTGTGGATGACCACTCGGACGCGGAGCAGGCTTGTTCGGGTGGTCGCGGTGGAAGTCCTCCGTGAGGGACGGGTCCAGGATGTCGGCGGCCTCCACCCACGAGCGTTCCTCGACACCGTAGCCCTCCCAGTCCACGAGGTACTGAAGCCGGGAACGAACCCACCTGGAATCAAGGAGAGCACGCACCCGGTATGCTGGAGACCCCACAACGTCCAGAGGCGGTGGTGGCTCCCCGACGTCCGGAACCTCTCTAGCCGAAGGATGCGCTGGCTTAAGGAGGGACACATGAAACGTGGGGCAGATGCGATACACCGCTGGATGCTGCAGCCGGTATACCACCGGGTTGACCTGCCGAACAATCTCAAACGGGCCGATGAACTTTGGACTGAGCTTGAGGCATGGCAGTTTAAGGCGGAGGTTCCGCGTAGACAGCCAAACCTTCTGTCCCACCTGGTAGGAAGTGTGAGGGCGGCGACATCGGTCGGCCTGAATCCTCTGCCTGCGCACTGCCCGCTGAAGTCGCACATGGGCCCTTTCCCAGACCTCTTGGCTCCACCGGTACCACTACTCTACCGCTGGGACATCGGAGAGCTCCCCCGACCATGGGGACAGGGGTGGCTGATATCCCAGCACGCTCTGAAAGGGCGTCAGACCCGTAGAGGAGTGGATGAGGGAGTTCTGGGCGTACTCTGCCCAGGGCAGAAACTCACTCCACCGGTGCTGCTCCCTGCTACAGTACGACCTGAGGAACCGACCGATCTCCTGGTTAAGTCTCTCCGCCTGTTCATTAGACTGGGGGTGGTAGCTGGAGCTCAGGCTAACGCCTATACCTAGTCGTGCACATAACGATCCCCACACCCGGGAGGTAAATTGCGACCCCTGGTCCGATACGATGTCTTCAGGCAGGCCAAAGTTCTGGAACACGTGCACGAACAGAGCCTCAGCAGTTTGCATGGCCGAAGGTAACCTCTTAGGTAACCCCTTAAGCTACACCCCTTGGAGAAGCGATCCACTACCACCAGCACTACAGTGTAACCCCCTGAGTCTGGCAGGTCCGTTAAAAAGTCCACTGACAGGTGGGACCAGGGGCGCCTCTCTCCACATCTAAAGCCAGGGATGGCCACCAGAACCGGCGGCGGACGAGCTGTGTAGATTGACGAACCCCCGGATGACCCGAGCTGGGAGCTTCATGTACCCACTGCATCACCTGGGTACGAAACTGCGGGGGCACAAAGACCTTAGTCGATGGGCAACCAGCAGGGGGCGGCTCCTCAGCATGAGTCCGCTGGATGTCCTCCATGAGGTTCCAGCGTACCGGGGCCAGAATGGTAGTGGGCGGCAGGATGGGCTCGGTCAGTACAGGCTCATCGGCTCTCTTGAATTTCCGTGACAGCGCATCCGCCTTACCGTTCTTGGACCCAGGGCGGTATGTCACCATGAACCGGAACCGAGTGAAGAACAAGGCCCACCTGGCCTGTCGTGGGTTTAAGCGCTTGGCGCCACGAAGGTACTCCAGGTTGCGATGATCGGTGAGTACCTGGAATGGGTGACGTGCTCCCTCCAACCAGTGACGCCACTCCTCCAGCGCCGCCTTGATCACCAGAAGTTCTCTGTTGCCCACATCATAGTTGACCTCGGCGGTAGTCAATTTCCTTGAATAAAACGCACATGGATGAAGCTTCCCTGGTTCTCCATGACGTTGGGAAAGCACAGCCCCGAGGCCGCTACTGGAGGCGTCTACCTCCACCACAAATGGTAAGTCAGGGTCCGGGTGTCGTAGGATGGGGGCCGTGGTGAAGCAGTCCTTCAGCTGCTGAAAGGCCACCCAGGCCTGGTCTGTCCAAGCCAACCTCTTGGGCTTCCCCCTTAGTAATGAAGTCAACGGACCTGCCACCAAGCTGTAGTTGCGTATGAAGCGCTTGTAGAAATTAGTGAAGCCCAGGAAGCGCTGCAGCTCCCACATCATAGTGGGGGCAGGCCAATTCGTGACCGCCTGGACTTTAGCCACGTCCATCTCCACACCCCATCGTGAGACCACATAGCCCAAGAAAGTCACCGTGGACTGGTGGAACTCGCATTTCTCTAGCTTCACGTACAGGTGGTGCTGCTATAACCGGGATAACACCTCCCAGACGTGTAGTACATGTTCCTCTAGGGATGCGGAGTACACGAGGATGCCATCAATGTACGCAATGACCCATTTCCCAAGCAGGTCTTGAAACACCCCATTTATGAGGGCTTGGAAGACTGCGGGGGCGTTGGTGAGGCCGAAGGGCATTACTCGGTACTCATAGTGTCCGTGAGTTGTGTGGAAAGCGGTCTTCCATTCATCCCCCTTTTTAATACAAACCAGGTTGTAGGCACTCCTAAGATCCAATTTGGTAAAAATCCTCACCCCCCTCAGCTGCTCCAGCGCTGCAGGTACCAGAGGCAGAGGATAGGGGTAAGGAACGGTGATAGCGTTCAACCCCCGGTAGTCTATACATGGGCGTAAGCCTCCATCCTTTTTGCCCACGAAAAAGAATCCTGCCGCTGCCGGTGACGTGGAAGACCGAATGTGGCCCGCTGCCAGAGCGGTCTCAATGTACTCCTCCATGGCCTTAGACTCAGGTAGCGAAAGGGGGTAGACCCGCCCCCTAGGCGGAGAGGCATTAGGCAGCAGATTGGTAGTCGAGCCGCCCTCTCCTCGCTGAACACCTCCCGAAACTCTGCGTACTCCTGAGGAGGGTGACCAGGGATAGTGAGGGGCAATTCCCTCATGCAAGAGGTCCTGCAGGGCCTAGGTACCTGGTCCTGTAGGCATCTCTCCTTGCAGGCGGGTGACCAGCGTACCAACTCCCCTGAACACCAGGAGATTTGGGGGTCATGACACCTGAGCCACGGGAATCCCAAGATCATGGGATTGGCCGGGGAGGAAGTGACGTAGAACGCCAGATGTTCCTGGTGAAAAAGGCCCACTCGGAAATCCAGCAGTTCCGTCTGACGTTTAAGGCAGCCCTCACCAATCGGCCGACTGTCAATGGCCGTAATCCTTAGAGGTGGTAAACAGGGGAAGATGGGGATCCCGAGCTTCTCCACCAATGCCCTGTCGATAAGGTTGACGGCCGCCCCGGAGTCAATTAGTGCTGAGACAGGGACACAGCGATTAGATACACACAGCGACACCGGCACCAGTAAGCTGAAGAACCATGAACTGCCACCCACCTGTGCTGATGAAGGTTTCTCCAGACACCGAGGGCTTAGATGTCCGGAAGCCCCGCAGTTATAGCATAACCGCATCCGGCTTCGTTGTTGATGCGCCGGGTCAGCCAGCCTGGACCTCCCCAGTTGCATGGGCTCTGGAACCTCCTCCCTGAAACTGGAGTAGTGTGGCCGGTTCCTGGGACGGGCTGTGGAGAAACGTGAGGGCCCTGCCTGGTGTTGGCGCATGAGATTGACCAAACGGATGGCCGTGGCTACAAATTGGGACAGTGTAGTCTCCTCAGTGCGACACGCTATCTCCGTCTGGAGCTCAGGGTTCAGTCCGGCCCGAAACACTGCCCATAGAGACGCATCGTTCCACCCCGACTGCGCTGCCAGGGTGCGGAACCTAATGGCGTAGTCCGCTGCGGTGTCAGAGCCCTGGCGTAGCTCCATGAGCTGCACAGATATGTCCTTGCCCCCAGCGGGGTACTCAAACACCTCACGAATCATGCCTGAGAAGTATGCAAACGACGATCTAATCTGGGGATCGGCGTCCCACACTGCAGAAGCCCACTCCAATGCCCTACCAGTTAGTAAGGACATAACCAGTGCACACTGGGTTTCCTCCTCTCTATACATCCCTGGCTGATGCGAGAAGAACACCTCACATTGTCGTAAGAAGCCCCGACAGCGGTCGGCAGAACCCTCAAACTTGTCGGGCAAAGCTAGACGGGGTGACTCACCGCGGGCTGCGGGCGGGTCCCGTGGTGCGGCGAGGCTCGCGCTGTGTAGCTAGTCTTGCAGCACCTCCACCTGGTCCTGATAGGAGCGGATAAGAGCTCCTTGCTGCACTATGATGTCGCGCAGCTCCACTGGATCCATGATAGGCGAAGTATTCTGTGAGGAAGCTCCGCTGGACGTGTTCGGATCCATTCGCCGAGCTGGCGATAGGGGACGAGCAAAGACAGAGTCGGAAACAGGCACAGAGTTCGGCAACAGTGTAATATAGAAGAGCGTACAAACAAACAGGAAGAGACAGAAACGAAAGTCCTTAAACAGTCCAGAATCGGTAAGCCAACAATAGATACAACAGAGACAATCCAATAGCATAAACGTTAAACAGTCCAGTTCGGTAACAACAGGTAATCCAAAAGAGAAAACGTTAAACAGTCCAGTTCGGTAACAACAGGTAATCCAAACAGGTAATCCAAAAGAGAAATCGATAAACAGTCCAAGTCATACACAAAAAGCAATCCAATAATCAAACGCTCAGTACTCCCCATAGAAAAGATACTTCACGATGTGCAGGAAGTGCGCAGCGTTTTTAAAGCCAGCGCGCACCCGGAAGTAATCTCAAAAGTCAGGCGAGAGCTCCCTCTCGTGGCCGGCGCTCGGGCGGGTCATGACAACTGAGTACAGCGAAATTAGAGCAGTCCTTACAGTGCAATTCACATATAATGTGGCAAACTATACCTCCGTATTAACAAATTAAATAAGTGTAAAAAAACAAAAAACAACTGCAATCAAGTCAATAGTAATAAATTGGTTGTGAGTTTGAATCCCAGATCCACCAAACTGCTACTGTTGGGCCCTTGAGCAAGGCTGTTAATCCTCAATTGCTCATTTGTATAAGATATGAGATAAATGTAAGTAACTCTGAATAAGGGTGTTTACCTAATGCTGCAAATGTGAGTTGTTGAAATGACAAATATATATGGATATTTCTTGATATTTGATTCTTCAAGAATATCTCTCACATGCAGACAAATCTTGCAGTGATACACTACAAGTGCTGAATAATTGTGGAGGGCTGTGAAGAAGGACGTCCATGTGAGAACTGATGGAGTGTGTGATCTCCTTCTGTCCATTGGATTGAGATGGTGAGAGAATGGCGTGATTGATTACATGGCGCAGTGTGAACTCACATGGAGAGTGAAAACAGGAAATGGAGAAACCCGGACAGGGACGAAGGAGCTTAATGAGGCTAATCCTTGATGATGCGCATGAACACCTCAGCATTCCCTTCACACTCACCAGGACCTGTGTGTGTGTGTAGTAGTGCCTTAATTTCCTTAACAAAATTAGTGTCAATTCCTGGCATAAATACATTAATAATACTGTAATTTAAACATATTATTATGTGAACCTCTGGTCTTCACCATCATGCAAGTCTCCTTTATATATGAGCTCTCTGCCATCGCTGAGCTTGATTAAACTCCTTAGCTTGACAGATGATCCGCTTTGTCTATTTCTCCTCCGCATTTTATCCAAGAAGCTCCAGAGCTGTGGCTATAAACAAATGTTTATAGATAAAATCAATTTTACGAGAATGCCACACTAGTCAGCTCCAGTATAGAGCTGTAATAAAGAAAATAACACTTCCGTTAACATTATATTACAATTCGGATATTTTGCTCTTGTTAGATTTATATTTTCACGATCGTTCGCATTCATATGCTCATAAACCTGACAAGTTACCAATATTTGATTTAAATGAGTTAAATGAGAATATTCCTCTTCCCTGAAACATGCACATACCAATTTCTTGAACAATTGTTTCAAACACTATTTGTTTTTTTAGCTTTTTTCCTTATTGGTTTGAAACAATTCCAAAATATCAAGTCAATCAACTTTTTTTCATCCTTGTAAATATCGTCACCTGTGTCGCAGTAATGTATCTTTCTTCTGTTGTATAAGATGAACAAATGGTATACAAATGGTCATGCTGCTATGCATTACAAACATATATGTAATGCACATCACATTCTGTCAACATTGCACAGGTTTTGTGTTCTGTCTTGAGTTCTTTTTGTACTTGTCTTTGCACTGTGTTGTCTTTGCACTGTTTGCACCTGTTTGCCCACTTTGCACTTTATGTAACTAGAACAAACTTCTGTCCTAGCTCTGTGTTGTTGTTTCGGTTTTGTGATTACATGTTGTATGTTGTTTTAATGTAGCACCAGGGTCCTGGAGAAACGTTGTAACATTTCACTATGTACTGCGTCAGCTATATGTGGTTGGAATGACAATAAAAGCTTCATGACTTGACTTGAATATGAAGATGAAAACACTTGCATGCACACGAAAACATGTACATCATATTTTGTGGTCACATGATGATCTAAGATCACATAAATGTGTCTCAGGTCTGATTTGAAAAGATCTGATTTTTTGTATTCTAAAAATTCACAGATAAATTAGATTTGTGCCACTTCAATTTGAATGTTCAATATGAATGTTCAATATCAATATCAATGTTCAAAAAGAATTAGAATTAGAACCTGTGCCAAAATCTCGCTTGTTTTTTGGTTTGGATAGTTTGCTCAAAATTTTGGAGATGCATAAATACAGCAGAGTGAATATTTCATTCATTCATTCATTCATTGTCTACTGCTTATCCGAACTATTCTCGGGTCATGGGGAGCCTGTGCGTATCTCAGGCGTCATTGGGCATCAAGGCAGGATACACCCTAGACAGAGTGCCAACCCATCGCAGGGCACACACACGCTCTCATTCACTTACACACTATGGACAATTTAGAGATGCCAATCAACCTACAATGCATGTCTTTGGACTGGGGGAGGAAACCGGAGTACCCGGAGGAAACCCCTGAGGCACGGGGAGAACGTGCAAACTCCACACACACACATGGCGAAGGCGGGAATCGAACCCCCAACCCTGGTGGTGTGAGGCAAGCCATATGTATTTGCTTGTGCAGATCATTTTATTTTTTATTTTAAATTCTAATTTAATTTCATTCTAATTCTTTTATATTTCCTTTTTCTGTTTCAATTCTACTTTTTATATCACAGACACCCAAATACATCCATGTCATACTGTGCATGGTTGTGTATGGGACAAATAAAAAACCCAGCGGAAACCCCCGAGACACGGGGAGAACATGCAAACTCCGTGCCCCTGTGAATATTTCAATTCAATTCAATTCAATTCCATCTCAATGTTCAATCTCACAAAGCAGCTTTACAACTAAGTGCCATGGATATACATGTACAAGACATTTATCAATGTCTTAGTGTGTTGCTGCTTAATAATAACATCAGAAATTCTTAGAATTCAAAAGAAATAAAAAATAATATTGATAAGGTAATATAAGAAAAGTAAAAGAGAAGAAAAAGCTATGAATTGAGAAACATCATATAAAGAATCTATAAAGCTATGAAACTATGAACACAAGTATAAAATATAATATGTAAAAACATATGTGTGTAAACATAAGTATAAAAATGAGTGGAAATGTTTACAGTTTGAGGTAAGAAGGTGCAGTTAAAAGGTCTGAGCTGTGTGAGTTAATGTATCACATATGAAACAGCAAAGTGAGGTTTATCCTTAATGTCCAAGGAGGTGGATATGAGACCATGGTGGATCCAGGATATTGCTGATGAGGCCAGTTGCATTTTAAATATACAGCTACTTCTTTGCCCTTAAAAATGTCTCGCACTGGGTGTGAATCATGCCAGTTTGTGAATGCATGGTTTAATTAATTAGTCATTTCTAATAACTGTGATTCGACGGGAATTTTGTGCATGTGCACAGATGGTCAGTGTATGAGGTCATGGCTCCAGATGATCATCTGGAGAGGAACTACACAGATAGTCTCAGCATGTGTGCTGCTCAAACAAACGTATTAGTAGATCATTAATAGATCACTTCCACCTGATGGAAGTGAAATGACTTGAGTAAAAATGACATGCTGGAAAACAAAGAATAAGAAAATGAAGGAAACTGATACTGGAAGTTCAGCTCTGTTCAAAACGCTGGAAATGAACCTGAAGGTTTTATTTTAAATGATTCATATGAGGATTATACTGAAGGTTCATCTTACAGTCATACAGTGCTGCTATGCTATGTATATAATTGTTCCTCCATACGTGCAAGCCTCACGGTTGATATTAAACTGTTGCCTGCTTGATGTTTGAAATGAATGTGTTTAGCTTCAGTCATTAAACAGCCAGACAGAGACTGGGATCAGTGACATCTAGGTGAGACATCACTGGAACTCATGCATGCATGTATATCAGGACTGAATGGTATTACCCATCAGCCCCAGATAGTCACATGACCATGTCACATGTCACTGATCATTCACACCTGTTTCATGTTATGCCTCATTAGCATCCCTATTTAAGTTTTGGATTCTGTGTGTTCCCCTATATGCCTGTTGTCCTCTGTGCCACAAAATTTTTTGTAATTGTTCTTGTGGATGCTTTTTTTTTTTGGGCCTCATATTGAACCTCTTATTACTCCTTGCACTATAACTTGCTCCCACTGATCTATTAGTACAGCTTGATTGGCCCCACCATCTCTCAGGGTAAGAGGTAGGTATACATCTAGACTCTGTTCTGGCACCGAGGTGGTGGAATGAACTTCCCCTAGATGTCCATACAGCCAAGTCACTGGCCATCTTCAAACAACAGATGAAGACCTACCTCCTCCTGAAACACTTAAACTAGCTCTTAATTCCCTGTTTGTTTTATGTATTGTCTTCTCTTCTTTGTCTTAGCGTGTGTCCCACGTTGACGCAGGGTCTGCTTGTCTGCCCACCTTCTGCCATTTGATCTCAGTTGCACGCATGTCCTCTGCCAAGCCACCGTTTCTTTGGCCGGCCACGCGGACGTCGTCCAGGTGGTGAGAGATGCTAGGCCGTCTTAGCCACTGTATCGTCGCTGCTTCAGATGATGTGGCCATACCAACGGAGCCGAGCTTCGCGCATCTTGCCGACGATGGGTGCGACTCCCATGCATCTTTGGACGTCTTCATTCATGATGTGCTTGAATTGTGTGAGACAGAGGGACCAGCACAACATCTTCATCTCCATGATTCTTTACACCAACGGCTGCACATCTGGTCACCAGTCTGTCAAACTTCTGAAGTTTGCTGATGACACCACCCTCATCGGCCTCATCTCTGATGGGAACGAGTCGGCCTACAGGGGTGAGATTGATCGTCTGGTGTCATGGTGCAGCACGAACAACCTGGAGCTCAACTCCCTAAAGACAGTGGAGATGACAGTGGACTTCAGGAAGGACCCAGCCCCCCGCCCCCCTGTCATCCTCTGTGACTCCCCGGTGTCATCTGCTGAGTCCTTCTGTTTCCTAGGCACCACCATCACCAAGGAGCTCAAGTGGGCGCAGAACATCAGCTCCCTCACCAAGAAGGCTCAACAGAGGATGTATTTCCTGCGGCAGCTTAAGAAGTTTCTCCTACCTGTAAAGATGCTGGTTAACTTCTACACTGCCATCATTGAATCTGTCCTCACATCCTCCATCACAGTCTGGTTTGCTGCAGCTACAGCCAGGGACAAGGCCAAACTGCAGCGTGTCATCCACTCAGCTGAGAAGGTGATTGGCTGCAGTCTCCCATCTCTCCAAGAGCTGTACTTCTCCAGGTCCCGGAGACGTGCAGCCAAGATCGCAGCTGACCCCTCTCATCCCGGTAATGAACTCTTTCGGTCCCTCCCCTCTGGAAAGAGGCTTCGGTCCATCAAGACCAGGACCTCACGCCACAAAAACAGTTTCTTCCCCACTGCAGTCAGCCTGCTGAACAGTGCCCCACTTGCCCCCAGATGACCCCCCCAGAACTTAGACAACCATGACACTTTCACATTATAAATTGCACTACATCTTTTGCAACTCATCTTCTGTACACAATATTTATTTCATTATCGATTGTACATACAGGATATACTTATTTGGTCAGTCACTCTCACTCAACTTCAAACTTCTGTGTACATATTTATTATCATTCTCATTTGTGTACATATGTTATCTGTATATATGTTTGGACAGTCTCCTTCAATTTCACCTACACTTACATTGTAAATCGCAACTTTATTTAATTTATTATAGTTTATTTTATTATTTTAAAATTTTAACTGTTTATATGTTTTGCACCTGACACCAAGACAAATTCCTAGTACTGTAAAGTGCTCTTCGCGAACCCTTTGCTGTACCTGGCAATAAAAACCTTTCTGATTCTGATTCTGATGATGTGGAGGGCTTGTTATTGTTTGGCAGTGGCTGGCCAGCACTTGGAACCATATAGCGTGACTGGGCATTTTAGCCACGCCGTGTTGGCTCAGGCGTGGACGCCGGGGAGGGAATCGTCGTCACTCTGGATGAGCGAACCAAGATATTTTAACTCTAAGTATCTTCAATGGCTGTCCGCTGACTTGGATCATGCCATCGGTCTGGACCCCGCACTCCATGTATTGGTCTTGTCAATGTTGAGGTGCAAACCATGCACACAAGTTTTATGTATTGTATGTTATTTTAAAAAAAAATATTTTAAAAAACTATCAACACATTTTTTAGGCTGATGGTATCCTAAGTTTGTGACCTATTGAACCGTTGTTAATGCATTCATTGATAGACTTCAAACCACTCTTGTACATCGCTCTTGATAAGAGCGTCTCCCAAATGCCAGAAATGTAAATTTCCACTGTTTAAGCTTATGCTACTTGTTTTCATTTCACAATAAATAACCTGCATTTTACATCTGCTTTGCCTCCAATTTCCGATTATGTTATAGTGTCATAATTTATTATACACCAACAGCATCATTGGTCTTTTGCATTTTGTTCATATTGATCCAAAAAAGGCAGGATATAATCCAGGAAGAAGGCTGAGCAAGTTTTTCTAGTAGTCCTGGGAATTAATCAAATCAGACCGATTTTAGAGAGGAAAACTTCCTCTCTAAAAAAGTGCAGTAAATTTCATCCATTTGTCATGATGTTCCATAACTTTGTTCACACATGGCATTTGAACACAAAATAAATGTGAAATATTTTTTATAAACATTTGTTTTATGGAACTTGTATACACCCATGGTGTCCCCAGTCAAAAATGACCGGTCATTGGAAATGAATGGGTAAGACTACAATTAGTGAATAAAACAGAGTTCAAGCACATTTCTACACTCCTTTACCCTACCTCAACACATAGGTGTCTTTGAGCAGACACACACACACGCAACCCTTTTTGGCTTCCGTGGCAATCCTCACGGGAACCTATCGATAATATAATTTTTACTCCGTGGGAACCACACTTGTTAAAAAACAAAGCTACAACATTGTTTCAGTCATACAACTTTCTCACAGCTCTGGTATATAAAGCTTTTTTGAGGCCTTGCTCACAGTTCAGTCTGTGGCAGCACAATGGCCAAGCTCTGGACTTCATATTTGACCATGACAGTGACCAGGAGGAGAGAAGCCAGTTTCACAGTGAGGAGGTTTTAGAGGAGAAAGTGTCAGAGGTTGAGGAGGAGAAAGACTTTGACACTGATGAGGAATAAGACCCAGCTGAAGTTGTGGTCCCCTTACGGTCCAAAAGTGGAAATTTTTCCTGGATGTCATCCCCACCTGAGAGAAGAGGTGGAAATGTCATCAGGTTGACCCCAAGGCCAACGTGATATGCCATATCCCGAGTGGATGACATCAAGCCCTGTTTTCAACTTTTCCTCATGGACTCCATTGTAACCATTGTCACGAACATGACAAACCTAGAGAGGAGAAGGGTTTATGGAGACACCTGGAAGGAGGTGGACCCAGTGAATATTGAAGCTTGGTTGTGTTGATTTTGTGTGGTGTCTACACAACTTAGAACAAATCTACATCCAGCTTATGGGATGTGGACATTGGTCAGGCAATTTTTTGTGCTACAATGTCTTTGCAGACCTTCCATATACTTTCACATGTGACCACCACACAAGAGCAGCCCACTGTCAACACAAGCTGGCACTAATTAGGGAAGTTTGGCAAAATTGGGTGGAGCACCTGCCACTCATTTACAAAACAGGTCCTGACATCACTGTTGATGAGTGGGATGGTGCCCATTCAAGCACTATATGCCAAACAAACCATGTATTTATGGTATAAAGATATGCCCGAAGCATGCAAGTGTACACAGGCAAACCGGCTGATGGTATTCCTGAGAAAAATCAGGGGAAGAGGGTGGTCCTAGAAATGACAACAGGGCTACAAGGACACAACATTACCTGTGATAATTTTTTTCACAAAGAACATGCAACGACCTCAGTATATTGCCCAACATGCTCATACAAAACTGAGGAACATTGGGATGACACATGAAAAAATTGTAAATGTGTTCATACAGTGTATGCTCCAAGCATTACTTCTGTAATATAATTAAGTTTTCCCTGTGTACATTTGGACTTTTGTTTTCAATAAATATATCATACTGGTCAGTTTTGACTGGGAACACAAAAGGTGTTATTTTGTGCCGCAGTTTAGAAAATTCAAAAAAGTGACTTTGGTAAACATTTCAGTGAAGTACTCTGTGATAAACAATACAATAGTTTTCATCTTAGTATTTGTTATAGTCAAATTAATATCTATATAATGTTTTATTCCCTAAAAAAACTAATGGAATAAGCTCAGGTAAATAAGGCCTGCAGGACATACATAGTAAATACAAGTTCAAAACTTGTGAAAATTATTCTTTTTGCAGCATCATTTTGCACAATGATTGTGATTTTTTTCACCCACGTTTATCCAGTTCTTACCCACGTTCTTGGTTGTACACACTTTTTTCAGCTGTTATTCTTGGAAAAATAATCATAATCATAATAAAGCGTGTGTATGTGTGTGTGTGTGTGTGTGTGTGTATACTCCCTCGCAAAGCTCCCACCTCAGGCTTTCTCAGAAGTTGATGTCTCGCCATTTATAATCCTTCATTTTTACTTCCTAAATGACTCTCACTGGTTCTGTGAAAGAGCAATCAGAGGCAGCGCTGATCACATTTATCAGAATCTTCTTTTCTGCATGGTTAGAAGCAGAAGTCGAGACGATAAATGACATTGCACAAGAGAGAAAGAAGGTTTTATTGCAGGTTGGCCGTGGTATTTACAGTATCCGTGGATGTTTGGTTTGGGAGAACTTAGATTGGTGGACTGACCCATCCAGGTTCAGGTTTAAGAACTTGGATATTTTTTGTTTTCATGGGTATAAAAACCACAGCAACATGGCTGATCCTGAGATACAACAGGGAAGTGACACTGCCAGTGCCACACAAAACCATGCAGATATTAATATATTTTAGAAGTTGCTTTCGGCTGCTCCCTGTTCGGGGTCGCCACAGCGGACCAACTGGTCCGCACAACAACTTGGCAAATGTTTTACGCCAGATGCCCTTCCTGACACAACCCTCCCATTTTTCCGGGCTTGGGACCGGCACTGTATCCAGTGGCTGGGATCAAACCCGGGCCTTCCGCATGATAGGCGAGCAACCTACCACTGAGCCACCAATGCCTCATGAGATATTAATATATTTTAATATTTTTATATTCATGTTTTATTATGGTAAATTTTCATAATCAATTAATGATTTTATGTATGAAAAAATAAATATAAATAAATATAAAAATATATACAATGCATGTGTGTGAAATTGTTATTATAATTTAAATTATAATATTATTAAATCACTTATTTACATATAAGAATATAATAAAAGTATACAATATACAATAAAATGTGCAATTGCAAGATTGAAATAATTGCAAATAATATTTAGAAATTAATAATCTTAGATTTGTTTATAGAGGAAAACTAATAAAAATATATTTATCATCTCGCTAATATCAATATTCCAGATATTTGGATTTGCTAACATTTAAATGATTTTTTTTGCAATGTAATAAATTATTTAAAGCAGAAACTGTTTTATAATATTAAAATCAAATACAGTTCTTATTATTGTTCTCAAACAAGACTTTTTTTTTAGGAATCTGCTAATATCAGAGAGCTGAAAACACCAACGCAGCTGTCAATCATTTCAGATTTATATGTCTTTTATTTCAATGATTTTATGCTTATTTGACACTGAACAAGTATATAATTAACATCAGTTTAATTATTTTTATTAGAGATATACAGATATTGACATATGACATGAATATATTAAGCGATAAGCTTATGGTAATGTGTGTTTCATTGAATTTCTTTGAGGTACAGCAGCATAACAGTGTATTAAAAACATTAAACAGATTATCATTAAATAGACATCTTTTATTGACACACACACACACACACACACACACAGTTAACATTCTCATACTGTTCTGGTTTTATCTCTTGCACACATTTTATTTTTTTAAACACACTAACTCTCTCTCTCTCTCTCTCTCTCTCTCTCTCTCTCTCTCTCTCTCTCTCTCTCTCTCTCTCTCTCTCTCTCTCTCTCTCTCTCTCTCTCTCTCTCACTCACTCACACACACTCACTCACTACTAGCACCACAAATGTCCCAATGCATGTCTCCAAAGTCCACCACCATTTATTCCACTAACACACTTCTGCATTTCCTCGCTCTGCAGATGCTGGGTGTGAAAGTGAAACCTTTATCTGTCTTTCCTCTTGACTCACATTTAAAAGTCTGTAAAATAGCTGTTTTTTTCATGCCCTTTGCCTGTGTCTCTTGCTGTTTCTGGTGTCGATGGCTTTTGTGAGTGTGTGTGTGTTTTAAAAAAAAACAAGGGAGGAAAAACGAGGAGATGAGATGGAGCAGAAAGTGCAGAGAAGAGATGCTGACAGCAAGACATGCATCAAACAGATGAGATTTACTCTGTATTATTTACACAATCAGTGATGAGACAAATCTACGGCCCCGAAACAGCCCTAAATATAGAGTCTTGAGACTATCAGACTTTTTGGAGACAGAAGCCTGTTTTAGCCTTAAAATTAATCCCCAAAATATTTTATTATTCATTTGAATCTAATAATTAGAGCTTACAGTTTGGCCTCCTAGTGGTCCAGTGGCAGGATCGTACGTGCTCATTGCTGTGGCTTGGGTTCGATTTCCAGGCAAGGAGCTAATAACCCAGCCACTGGGGGTTAACTCTCAGTGCCGGTCCCAAGCCTGGATAAAATGGGAGGGTTAATGTGTCAGGAAGGGCATCCAGTGTAAAAACTGTGCCAAATCAAACATGTGGAACAAATGATCTGCTGTAGAGTTTACAGTTCATATTGTGTGTCTTTGTATATGTTTATATTTTATCTGCTTATATCCATCTAGCTTTACACTGTTATATAGTAAGCTCATAATGAAAATTATTACATGAGCATTCCTTGAAGATATTTATATGTTCACTTGCTTTTTGCAATTGATCTAAATGATACCTTGGTCTCTCAAAACAATCATAAAGTTTCTCTGAAATGATAATCTGATTACTTTTGTATTAAATTTATCTTTGTTTTTTTGGGCTCATTTCAAGGGGTATGTGCCAGTCATCCTGGAACACTTCCTGTCTGGAACATGATACAACTAAAGATGAAATAATGTGTGTGTGTGTGTGTGTGTGTTTGTGTGTGTGTGTGTGTGTGTGTTTGTGTGTGTGTGTGTGTGTGTGTGTGTGTGTGTTTGAATTATGTATTGGTGCCTTTAGGCATTTGTCCAAAGCAGCAGGAAGTTGACCTCCAGCACAAACAAACTCGGTATTCACTTTAAACCTGGATATTTACAGCCAGTATGAATCCTGCATGAATGAAGAGACATCTGGAACTGCTGCAGGCTTGTGTTTGAGATCAGGAGTGTATCCAGGCCAGCACAGTGTGTGTACTGTACTGTATGTATGTATATGTGAGAGACAATCTGACGATCATTAGTGTAGAGAAGTTTCTCTTCTCTGCTGTCTCTTACAATTCAATCATAAAGTTAAATCAGGTAACAGGAAATCATCATCTCAACACTTCCTGGTCCGAGACGGAGATTAATCCAAGTCTCACACCATGTCCTTGTTTGTGCTCTGTTCTGATTATGTTTTGATAAACGCACAGTTTCAAGAAAATAAATGCTCACACACACACACACACAGACATAAAGAAATTACTACTAATATTAATAAATTAATGTCCAAGGCTTTAATTTATTAAAGGCTTTAATGAACAAGCACACACACACACACACACACACACACACACACACACACACACACACACACACACACACACACAGGATAAGTGTATTTTAATGCTTAGTGTTGGCCATCAGTGCAGGAAACCTTATTACAAGGATTAGAAAATTGAAAAAGCAGCAGTGAGTGCAGCTGAATCACTTTAAACATTTACCTGCTGCACACACACACACACACACACACACACACACACACACACACACACACACAAGTAGAGTACATGGAAAATGGAAACTAGAGTTGCTCTTCCAGTATAATTTTTCAATTTACACCAGTGTCCCCATTTTGATTCCTTTATGTACAGAATTTCATCCATGTGTTCCTCCTACACTAAAATGCCTTTAAGTGTAAGTGTGTGTACATGTGTGTTTGTGTGTGTGTGTGTGTGTGTGTGTGTGTGTGTGTGTGTGTGTGTGTGTGTGGTGCCCTGTGATGGACTCGCATCCCATAAATAAACCATTCTTTGTAGTAGACTTAGCTGCAGGGACACACAAGCTTGGAGCTGTACAGCCAGCAGGATGTGGATAAGAAGTGCGTGCGCGCACACACACACACACACACACACACACACACACACACACACACACACACACACACACACACACACATTTATAAAGTGGACAGTAAAAGCTCTTTAGCATATCTGTAAGTAAATACACTCACACACTAGATCTGTACCATGCAAATGAAGATCATCATCTTGCTCCCGAAGATGTAGGGAAGAAAAAATATAGCTAGCTTTTATAGAACTTAGCAATGTCCATGTGAAGGTGAAGGACAGACAGATATGACCTTATATTCAGCACTCTGAAGTAGTGGTGGTGTGTGTGTGTGTGTGTGTGTGTGTGTGTGTGTGTGTGTGTGTGTGTGTGTGTGATTTCAGAGACCTGGCTTTGACATATTACTGCTGCTGAGTTGTCACCTTTATAATTCAGCAATGAAAGCTGTGAGTAAGATATATGAGTTCTGAGTTATCTAATGGAGAAATTATGGAAGCTCATTTCCTCTATTTGTGTATGTAATATACAGCATTACAGTGAACCTCAGCATACGAATTGCCTCCCTTACAAATTTTTGCCTTAAGAATTGAAATTTTGCAAATAATTTGCATCGGCATACAAAGCATTTTACAAACAAACCAAACCAAATCACTAAGTTGCGCATACGTCCGGGAGCCGTTGAAAGCTTGGCTTGCGTCAGTGGAAAGCCAACCGAAGCCAAATCAAACGAGTTTACAAATTTTGCACATTTTTTTTCAGTCTGTGAAAGCTGTTTCAAAAGAGTCCAACGTTGTCTTCAGCATACGTTCAAAAGCTAGGTAATTTTTGCATTTTTTTTATTGACAGATTGGTGGTGTGGGTGCTCTGTTCTATTTTTAGCCCAAGTTTAGTGGCATGACTTCCTGTTAGGACACTTGACATGGAATGCTTGGCTTGGGTCAGTGTTTTGTAAGCAGCCATACAGTTTACATACACTTCGTATTGGGAATATAACATTCGTATGCTGAGGTTCCACTGTATACAGATTTATCCCACATCTGCACGTTTCTTTCTGTAAACCGTTAGCTAATATTTCACTGATAAGATTTGAAAGGATGAAGTCAGGAAGGCTTTGAAGAGGATGAAAAGTGGAAAGGCAGTTGGTCCTGACGACATCCCGGTGGAGGTCTGGAAGTGTCTGGGATAGGCAGCAGTTACATTCATTCATTCATCGTCTGCCGCTTATCCGAACTACACTCGGGTCACGGGGAGCCTGTGCCTATCTCAGGTGTCATAGGGCATCAAGGCAGGATACACCCTGGACGGAGTGCCAACCCATTGCAGGGCACACACACACACACTCTCATTCACTCACTACAGACAATTTAGAGATGCCAATCAACCTACCATGCATGTCTTTGGACTGGGGGAGGAAACCAGAGCACACCCCCGAGGCACGGGGAGAACATGCAAACTCCACACACACAGCGGAAGCGGGAATCGAACCCCCAACCCTGGAGGTGTGAGGCAAACGTGCTAACCACTAAGCCACTGTGCCCACCGGCAGCAGTTACAATTATTACAGGAAAAAAGTCACAATTTTGTAATTAACCCCTTTTAAGATTAAACATCTCAGTTGTGAGATATTAACTCAAAATTGCAACGTAAAAGTCGCAGCTATGCAATATTAATTCACAATTGAGAGGTAAACATATCCAATTACATATTAGAAATGAGGTAAAAAGTCACAATTGCATATTATTACTTTGGAATTGTGAGATAAAACGTTTCAACTGTGGGATATTTACTCACAACTGCAAGGTAAAAAGTCACAATTACATATCTTTACCTCATGCTTGTGAGTAGGGTCATGCACGGACCTTTTGAGGGGCATGTGCTGAAACTGAAAAAGGGCATTCCCCCTCTTCCAAATAAATAACACAAAATAATAGTCTGAAAAGCTTTATATTTATTCACTATTAATAACAGTTATATAGATAATATATAGATATACAGGGTTTCAGGGCTTCTTTAAAACTAATTACCACAGCAATCTTATGTGAGCCATGTGCTTGAAGATGTTTTTGACTGCACTGTGATCCACTGGGATGTCCCTCTCTATGGCTATGAGGAGAAGGTCTGAGAGTCTCTCCTCTAAGCAGAGACTTCGGAGTTGGTTCTTAATTAACCTCATTTTTTAAAAGGATCTCTCCACAGTTGCAGTTGATACAGGTAGGGTGGCATATACTCTAAGCATTTCCACTAGTGTAGGGAAAAAGTGCTGGCCACTGGTTTCTTTTAGAGTTGAATAAAGCATACTCTTCATGCCATTTGACTTGAAGGTGGTATGGAACAGTGTAGTCTACACTTTCCTTAAAATAAGACAGCAATGAAAAATTTATTAAATATTGTATTTATTAAATATTTATTAAATATAAAAAAAATTAAATATTGTATTTTAAATAAAATTACATTTAAAAAAAATTTATTAAATATTTATTAAATATAAATAAAATATTATTTAATAATTTATTAAATATTATTAAGTACAGTTACTGTGAAAAGTTTTAATTGTGCCTGAGCTCTTCCCTTCACTATATTTATATATATTAATACACACATTACACACACAGACACAAATGCGCACACGCTCACACGCACACACACACACACACACACACACACACACACACACACACACACACACACACACACACACACACACACACACACATTAATACACAGACACATTACATTCTGCATGATAAAATATAAAGAATGCACAGTGACCTGATGATTCTGTATTGTTTTTTAGTTACTACATTACTGTAGGTAAACCATGTTTTACAATGTTTATACATGTGAAGACGAGCGGGGAATACTAGATTAAAAAAATTATCTAGAGAGCAAATACATGCATATTAACATTGTAAACATTAACTATGCTGTGTGACCGTATATAAAATTATTAAATGTTAATGTTGCAAATGTGCAATTTGTCCATCATTAAAATGACAGCATCACATTACGTCATCATCAATAGGTTATAGACGCTCAGTTTTTCCTGTTGTAAAATACGTTTGGCCAAAATCTAAAATTATAAAAGATGTAATGTTACTATATGCACAGGCTATTTAAGGCTATTTGTAGGCTATTGGCTATGACTAACTTAAATGGCAAATGCTAGCCCCCTCTCTCTCTCTGTCGCCGGTCCGGTCTCAGACATCAGATGCATAAAATATGAGCCTTTATAGACATACTAGTGTTTCTTTCGTAAAGACAACGTTGTACTTATTCAAACAACAAGATATTTTTTTACTGTTGCAAGACGTTCAGCTGCTCTGCTGTGGAACTTCAGTTCGCTGCACTCAGGGGGCGGAGTTATGAGGTTTGACTGACAGTTTGAGACAA
The DNA here is from genome assembly GCA_033459395.1 of Hemibagrus guttatus. Lineage (NCBI taxonomy): Eukaryota > Metazoa > Chordata > Actinopteri > Siluriformes > Bagridae > Hemibagrus > Hemibagrus guttatus. The sequence goes on from JAUCMX010000020.1 coordinate 4,744,834, forward strand.
GCTCTTTTTAATACCTTTAATTGGCTAAATATATTTGTAAAACAGACAGACAGACGTAAAAGGTGACCAATACAATTGATTTATTGAAGAAAAAAAAAAAAACACCTCCAAAAAAAGGGCACTTCGGAGTGTAAGGACAAAAAGGGCATGTGCTCTGCACAGGTTGAGCCCTACCTGTGCAAGGTGCCTGCTTGTGAGATAAAACATCTCATCTATGATGTAGTACAACTGCAGGGTAAAAAGTCACAATTATGTGATATCATACATCTGTGAGGCAAAAAGACACAATTTCATAGATTACCCTGTACTTCTGAGATTAAAGATCTCAACTGTGAGATATTAACTCACAATTGCATATACGTTATAATGCATTATGTGTTATTTTTATTTATTTTATATATACTTCCATTTGCTTGTGCAGCTATCCCTGATTTCTATTTTTATTGTAAGAATTTTTATTCTTTGTTTATTCTATTTTTATGACAGACAGTCATTAAGCATTTCTTTACATGTTGTACCATCTATGGATGTGTATGTGACAAATTATTCATTCATTCATTGTCTACCACTTCCGAACTATACTCGGGTCACGGGGAGCCTGTGCCTATCTCAGGCGTCATTGGGCATCAAGGCAGGATACACCCTGGACAGAGTGCCAACCCATCACAGGGCACACACACACACTCTCATTCACTCACACAATCACACACACAATCACACACTATGGATAATTTAGAGATGCCAATCAACCTACCACGTCCTAAACCTACCACCTACCTACAATCTTTGGACTGGGGGAGGAAACCAGAGTACCCGGAGGAAACCCCCAAGCGGAATCGAACCCCCAAATCTGGAGGTGTGAGGCAAACGTGCTAACCACTAATCAACCCCGTGCCCCCCGTGACCCCCGTGACCCCCGTGACAAATTATATAAAATAAAATAACAATTGAGAATTTTTGTCTCAATAATTTTTCTCTAAATATGATCATGCAAAGTATTTGATAATAAGTTCAAATGTTTAGGAATAAACTAAATACTTAGAGGTTTTTGGAATGAAATTGTTCTTGTGGTGGAAAAAAAATGTTGTGTTGGGTTCACTGGGTACTTATTTTCACTTCAGTTAACAATCTTGTATGGTATTTGTTTATAAAATCTGCTGCTGTAGTAATAAAGACTTTCTTATGTCTGTTGCAGGACACTCATTTGTATTATAATATATTGAATACTGAATATTCCTTCAATGCATTTATCACTGTTTGGTTTGAAATGTTTTTGCCGCTGTACTGTAAATATTTTTTATTTTAAGAATTATTACCCTGATAATAGGGGCATTGGTGGCTCAGTGGTAGGTTTCTCGCCTATCATGAGGCAAGCCTGGGTTCGATCCCCAGCCACTGGATGCAGTGCCAGTCCCAAGCCCGGAAAAATGGGAGGGTTGTGCGGACCACAACAGGGCGACCCCGAACAGGGAGCAGCCGAAAGCAACTTCTTCTTCTTCTATTACCCAGATAATAATATGTTTATTAATAACAATAACACCCAGGTAATCCTGGTTTCTTCCTCGTTTCATCTTAAGAAGATTTTTATTGCTATGAGGGGTCTAAGCTGTTTTTATTGCAATTTCTAATATTGTAAATGTTATATACAGTAAGACTTTTTTATGCTGTAATATTTGTTGAATTCAGGTGGTTACTATACTATACTGTACTATACTATACTATATCCCTTGAATGTTTCCTCTTTCAGATCCTCGCTCATGTGATCATGTTCTCTCATTCTCTAAAGTTTTCAAAGTCACATACGATTACGTGCATATTTCCCTTGTGCTACTACCTCATTGCTTTTCTTAATTTCCCATGGTCCTCTCTGCTTGGCCCCAAATGCAAACAATTGCTATTTCATTTTGTAAGTTTTTAGTTCACTGTGCTATTAAACAATCCACATCAGTCCCATAGTTCTTTTATTCATCATCTGGAAGTCAATAAGTCACAGTACTTTGTTTATGACTCCTTAAGCGCACACATGAATTCACATGAACATTGGCACTTAATATTGGTTTTCAGTTTACAGGTCGCAGTAGGACTCGCAGTAAGTGGATTAGAAATGATGCTTGGGAAAGCTCTAGTGGATTTGTTGCTTTCTCTCGGAAACTGAAATGAGAATTATTTATCGTTACCCCAGTTAGGACTGAGGTAATGTCTTGCGTTGTTTGTTTTTGTTGCAGATTTGAGAAATGCTTTAGAATTACACAGCTGTTCTTCGGCAAGCCAGTGGATATGATGCTGCTGACCGATCAGATACGCCAAGACACGCTCAACTGATCACATTTATCCTCCATTTATTGCCTTTTAATACTTTCCCCAACACTGAGTTTCTTCATCACTAACTGGCCGGCAGCTGAATGCTTCTGTTTAATGGCTTCCTCCGAGTGTCTCAGTTGCTCATTTATTCATTCATTTAGTGGTCAAACCAAAGCCGAGCTCTTAGAGAGCATCTCAATTCAACCAATATAGCTAAGTAATGTTTAATGGCTGCTCAGTGGAGTGTCTTGCTTTCTCTTGTTCACGCTCGCTAACACGCTCGTATTGACTGGAACACACTTAGACACACACACACATGCTTCGAGAAAGAAGTCTGAATAGTCTAGTCTGTGTTTTCTAACTCATTAGTGATATGCTCTGAGGAGATTTAACGACAAAACAAAGTGTGTGTGTGTGTGTGTGTGTGTGTGTGTGTGTGTGTGTGTGTGTGTGTGTGTGTGTGTGTGAATCATTTGAAAAAGTTTCCTCTTTGTATAAGAAGTGAAGATGCTTCATGTGATGAGACAAAGGCAATTTTGGTAATATATAACATATAATATCTCTCTCAGATTCTCCTTACAGCTGTGTCTTACCTGAGATCTGCTCGAGCTCTTCACCATCAATCTCTATCATTGCAATTTGACCAACACACAGTGAGTATATTGCAAGAACACTGTATATACAGAGAGAAAACTCCAGGTATGTCCAGGTGAAAGCCATCTGTATTAGACAGTGCAGTACATTAAACATATCTTCTGTGTTGTGCTGGAGTCTGTGTCCACGCAGACAGAACAGTAGAGAGTGGACGTGTAGTGTCTCTGTAGCTGGCTGTAATACACTGATCTCCTGAGAGTGTGTATCGATCAGAGAGCATTTTACATTTCTGCAGCTTCCTACATAAGCAGCGCAGAGCAATAGGAACTGATGAGGTAACGAGGCCAAGGTGTGCTGGTTGTAGGCTGTAACAGAGTGTGTGTGCAAGCACTTGTATCTTCCAGTCTTATCTTCTGTTACTCTTTGTGCTTAATAGTAAGCAATACTGATATTATAAGAAATCAATAGTTTATTAATGTTATAATTAACTAAACTAGTCTACATGAATTATTTAGAATAAATTCTCTTGAGGTTGTCACGTTCTTGTTAAGTTTCTTATGTTGTAGTGTTGTGTTTCGAGTCAGAGAGACAGAGACAGATCACTGTTCACTGCTTGCTTTAACTCTGCATTTATCCTTCAGTCTCAGGTGGAATTCCCTCAGTGAGGTGACTTGTAACTCTCAATTAGTCACTAGACAATTTTGAGATTATAAATCCCCGTTTGTCCTGGTTAGACCTTTAGACATTAATTATTAATCAGTAATCTATATTGTTAATAGCCCAGGTTCTTTTTTTTTTTAAATTAGAGATTAATTACCCTACTACTCTTACTACTACTACAATTACTACCAGTACTATCGCTAGCACTAATGTGACTACTACTGTTACTACTACCACCACCATCACTACCACTTTTGATATTACCACTACAACCACTACAACCACCACTACTACTACTACTACTGCTACCACAACCACCACTACAAGCACTACCACCACCACCACCACTACCACCACCACCACTACTACTACTACTGCTACCACCACCATTACAACCACTACTACCACCACTACAACTACTGATACCACCACCACCACCACTACTACTACTACTACTACTGCTACCACCACCACCGCCACCACCACCGCCACCACCACCACTGCTACCACCACCACCACTACAACCACTACCACCACCACCACATCCCTACTACTACTACTACTACTACTACTACTACTACTGCTACCACCACCAACACCACTACAACCACTACTACCACCACTACTACTACTGCTACTACCACCACTACCACCACTACCACTACAACCACTACTACCACCACTACAACTATTGCTACCAACTCCACCATTACTTCTACTACTACTACTACTACTACTACTACTACTACTACCACTACCACTACAACCACTACCACCCCCACCACTACTACTACTACTGCTACCACCACCACACCACCACTGCTTCTACTGATACCACAACCACCACCACCACCACTACTACTGATACCACAACCACAACTACCACTGCTACTACTGATACCATAACCACCACCACCACTGCTACTACTGCTACCACCACCACCACCACTGCCACTACTGCTACCACCACCACCGCTTCTACCACCACCAATACTGCTATTACCACCACTACTACTATTACCACTACTACCACCATCATTACCACTATTATTAATACACTATTATTAATCACTAACACTACTGCTGCTGCCTCAAGGAAGCTTTTTCCAATGACTTCTTACTCAGAATCTGCCATTAGCTGCCTCTGATAAGGGTAAATAAGCTGAAAGCTATCAAATCTTGCCATGCTCAGACTTCCTGACTCCACCGTGCCGAGCTCTTCATCAGCAAGGTGGAACAATGAGCAAGGTAGAACAATGAGGATTTATACATCCAGAGTGAGGAAAAGGGCTCTGAAAATCACTCTGGACCCCTCACATCCAGGCCATCTCCTTATTGACCTTTTTGCCATCTGGCCGACACTACAGAGCAGCAACTACCAGGACAGCTAGGCACAAGAAAAGTTTCTTCCCCCAAGCAATCTACCTTTTGAACAGTTGAATGTTCCCAACATTGGGCAATAAAAAAAAAAGAAAAAAAAGGGCAATAGCCTCATATTTATTTGTTACCACCCCCACATCCCTACATCTCAACTCATTGTATTCTATTCTGTACATACAAATTACTTTATTTTCCTATTTAAATATGTGTATTTTTTATTTCTCATCCTATTTTTTGTTGTTGTTGGACCTTGTGACACTAAAACAAATTCCTTGTATGTGCAAACATACTTGGCAATAAAGCTCTTTCTGATTCTGATCATTTACATAGCCTGAAACAGAAAACAAAAACAGAAAAAATTCTTTTTAATTCCACAATTAAGACACCTCTTGCTAATTAACAGAGCTAAAGAATGAGTGATCGGGTAATTAATGCTATCACTAAAGATTTCTCTGCACTTGTGTGCGTGTGTCTTCAGAAAAGTTTTCAATAAGTGCAATTTCTTCCAGAATTTAAGGCCATCAATTTAAGACGCTTCCGGTAACTATACTTGGCGTGCACTGGGGTTCAAGCCTTCACTACACAAAGCCTATTTAAAATGAATGAAATATTATATTTATCAAATAACATCTTCCCTTTTTGATTTAGAATTCACAGTAGGTTTATTTGATGTGTTTGAACACTAACCCTTAGAGAGAGACAACCCTCGATGACTCAGATCCATGCTGTGTTTGATTCAGACTCATGTTTTTCGGGGTAAAAGTGTGTGTTAAATAATAATAGAGACAGATGGTAGATATAAAAAATATAGCAAAGGAATGACCAATGCACTTGATGTGTAAATGTTTTTATATAATGCAGCAGTACATTACATTAGCGGGCATTGGTGGCTCAGTGGTATGTTTCTCACGTACCATGCGGAAGGCCGGGTTCAAAGCCCAAACCCCAGACCCTGGATGCAGTGCTGGTCCCAAGCCTGGAAAAATGGGAGGGCTGTGTCAGGAAGGGTATCTGGTGTAAAACTTGTGCCAAGTTGTTGTGTGGACCAGTTGGTCTGCTGTGGCGATGCCGAGCAGCTGAAAGCAACTTCTTCTTCAACGGTGTGTTACATTCAAACAAGTTATTTATTATTTCACAAATCAGTGTGCTCACATGGCACTGACTTTACAGATTATGTTGAACACACTGTTCTGCCTTGCTGATGTGAACTGATTAATTATATTATTTCTTATTTTAAAGGACTATAATAGAGCATGTAACTTTTTAGATTATAATGTAAAAAAAAAAACATTTGTGAGGGAGATAAATACAGCCCATGCAAATAATTTACATTTATATTAGTCACCAAGTGAAATATTTAATAATGGCTAAATTCTTACCAAAAAAACTTATCTGTTAACAGTAACAACTGCAATGTAAAAATAAATAAATAAATAAATAAATAAATAAATAAATAAATAAATAAATAAATAATTAAAAAAAAAAAAGAAATAAACTGAACACATTTTTTGTGTATTATTGAGTAACTACTAGTCTGTCTTAGCTCAGTGATGTTTCCTGATGGAGTTTTTCCTGAGGGTATTTTAACATCTGGCTGATTTGGAGTGCTTGTTTTATTTTGTTTTGGTTCACTTTGTTTAGGATTTGATAGGATTTTCACCAAAATATTTTGGACAGGACAAATCTCATTCAGGGCATTCACCCCAATTGCAATTGCAACTCTAGGGCTATTTGCCTATGGTGAGAGAGAAACCCTACGCCAAAGACCTACAACCAAACCTGTATAGCATTGCAGGATGGGAATTGCTTGATGTACCATGTTTGGTTAGCTAATGGCGTGCATCGTGATTGTGGCTTCGGTGATGAAAAATTCTGTGTGTGAGCACATCATGGCAAAAACAGAGCATGCCTCTTAATTTTAAATCAATGTATTATGGCTCTTCTCTGAAACTCTGAATTGTTGAAGTGATCAAATCTTGATTGCTCTCAAACTGATAAATTATAATGACTACATCTTAAAAGAAAGCCACACTAAGCTGACAGAGCTGCTGACTATCTATCTTGATGAATGAGCCTAATCAGAGGCACCCTGAAAGATAGAAAGGTCTGAAAACATATCTTGACTCCGCCCCCATCATTCGACTTGTAAAATGTAACATACCATACATACTGAAACATGCTAAACATAGGATTGATTAAGCTACAGCGGCTTGACGGTGATATAGAAACTGTTCTAGGTGTTAATAGCACATACTACATTTCCTGTAGGTGCTGATTTCCTGTTGAACAAGGAAACAGGCTGAACAGGAATTCAACAGCAATCAGAGATTGAAATGTCTCAAATTGGGAGAGCTCCTACTTTCCTACTGTCTACACAAGTTATTACTTCAGTAGAAAATGCTGCTTGTAATAAGAATTTGTTCAGCAGATTTTTAATTTTCTTTGAAAGGTTAGCAAAAAAATTTTTTTTTCAGATGAGCAAAATAAACATTTTATGCATTTGCTTGAATATGCAGTTTTTCCCTTAAAGTGCAAATACAGAGCAAAATCAGATGCAAAATCAATTCCTTTGAAGAGATTTAAGCATTTTTCCCCCACCCACAGGGAACAGCGATTACTGAGACAATAGTGTCAGCCAATTAATACCAATTAATATTGATAGTGGTTCGATACATGGCAGTCCCCTGGGTCACAGGCAGTCCACGCTGATCTATCCCCAGCAGCAGTGAGCACCACCTAACAACAAGACTCCAACCAGGGGTAGAGCATCTGGATGGATCAGGAAGATCCGGAAAGAAGAAGTAGGTCACACTGAGAACTCAGAACACTGGGAGCTCGGGAGTTGGATGTTTAGCTTGACTTAGAGAGACAGAGAGAGAGAGAGAGAGAGAGAGAGAGAGAGAGAGAGAGAGAGAGAGAGAGAGAGAGAATATTTGGTATCCTTGTGATCATGTGATGGTCAAAGACAATCTACATTATATGCAAAGGGCATGCAGGGATTACATTATATTACATGTGTTTGATGTCGCTTGCCATCAACTGACTGATGCTTCTGGTTAGTAATAAAACATTTCCATTTGACATGATACTAGATGGATTCTCTCTCTGTCTCTCTCTCTGTCTCTCTCTCTGTCTCTCTCTCTGTCTCTCTCTCTGTCTCTCTCTCTGTCTGTCTCTCTCTCTCTGTCTCTCTCTCTGTCTCTGTCTCTCTCTCTGTCTCTCTCTCTCTCTCTGTCTCTCTGTCTCTCTCTCTCTCTCTCTCTCTCTCTCTCTCTCTCTCTCTCTCTCTCTCTCTCTCTCTCTCTCTCTCTCTCCTCTCTCTCTCTCTCTCTCTCTCTCTCTCTCTCTCTGATCTGATGAAACATCAGGCAGCTCCAGTAAGGGCTCTAAAGCTTTGTCCCAGCATCCAGACTGCTGTTCATTATATCACTAAAATTTGTTTGTCTTTCTTTTGTGCTCATCTGTAAATACACTGCTAAATGCTACAATGTAAATATATCAATATACAACAATACACAATTTATTCCCTGTATTATTGCAGACCTGGCCAAATTTCATTGTTTGGTAACTCTGTAGTGTAACAAGTGTGTGTTACTGCTGTGATTACTACTACAACCTGCTACCAAAATCATCATGGGTCAAGAGATACTCAGGTGAAGGAATAGAAGTCTATCTTTTGTTCCCATTTTTTGAGCTGATGCACAAAATCTCCCAGATTGATCGCTTCCTCGAGCAGAATTAATCCTCAGTGGAGAGAAACAGCAAATGCAGAGCAAAGAAACGTGGCACAGTCTGCTTTTAATTTTAAATGTACCATATCTGCTTTATAGTGATTGGACACGGCAGTACTGAAAATGAATAAAAATGAATACACTGATCTCAGAAAACAAACACAAGTTTCTTCATTCTCTGGAGATAGCTCTTGCAGGATCTGTGTGTGTGTGTGTGTGTGTGTGTGTGTGTGTGTGTAAAACTCTGCATCAGTGTCAGATGAGAAGATGACAGATGGGTCTTGAGGCATCGCCCACAGACACGTGAGAGGATGTGCTGATATCTTACAGCTACAGCCACACGCCAAGTCACATTAAAGCAGCAGTCAGTGTTTCTCAAGGACTTTATGAAGAGGGAAAAGAACAGATAGACGCATGCAGGGATCACGGCACACTTCATGTAGTACACTGATTTATGTTGTCAGCTGTTCTTCTCTCTCTCCCTCTCTCTCTCTCTCTAAGATTTATGCTGTTCTTATTACTTATTAGAGCATTACTACGGCATTACTTATTAGATGTGATGCTAATTTGACCTTCAGATAAAAGACAACCTTTGAGACACAAGTGCTACACATTTTATCATCCACAATACAAGCGTCTCATTAGAGAAGTTAAGGCTTTGAATTACTGATCAGAAAGTTGGCCGTTCAAGCCTCAGCACTGCCAAGCTACCACTGTTGGCCTTAAGCAATGCCCTTAACCCTCTCTGCTCCAGGAGTGCTGTATCATGCTTATCATTGCTGAAATTGTACTCTGTTCCCAACTTCCTAACAAGCTGTGATAAAAAAGAGACATAATATATGTAACAAAATGCTACTTCTTCTTCATTCTGACCTAACACAAGCATGAAACAAGCATAAAGACTGCAACAAACATGGTGCATACTGAACAACAAAAACAATAATAAAAAAAACTTTATTTCTGATGTGCAGCAACCCGTTGGAGATTATTTATAGCCCATTCATGAGCACACAATACAGTTGTTTCAGGGGACATGATTAGTATAAACAGATGATTACTGTAACTGTCCAAGCTAGACTTCACACACTATGGCCACAGTGCTGACATTTACACCTCTGGTATTTTTCCCCTGGGGTTTTGAGTGTTTCGGGAGGCAAAGTAGTAGGGTTCATGTTTAATTACATTTGTAGAACTAATTTAAAAACAGATACAGTATTGGAGCACTTAACAGATCTCTCTCTCTCTCACACCCCCACACACACACGTACACTATATACATTATATTATATCCCTGAAGCTCTGTGTGGAGTTGTGCAGTGGGAATGTGAGGAAGAAACCATCATCAGCTTCCTCCACCAAGCACCAGCCGCGAGCTGACAGAGATCAATGTATCAGCCTCTGGCAGAGCCGCACTGCATCGAGGACAAGAAGCCTCAGAGAAAATGATGGAAAGTGGAAACATGAGGAATTTCAGCTGAAATTCTCACACCATGAGTCTGCACAGAGACTTGTGTGACTTTCTTCATTCATAATAAATTCTGAATAAAATTAGACCCAAACCCCAATAACAATAAATTCCCAACTGAATAAAAAGAAGACAAGTGAGCTAAACTTTCCAACTCTTAAACAAGGAGTGACTATGAAACAGGAATTTATTTCATGCTAAATTTCCTAAACTGGATTGTTCCCCCTCTTAATTTATATTTAAAGTCTTATTACTCACTCAAGAGCTCGTCCTCTCGAAATGCTTTTCTCCTGATGGATTAGCGAGCATTAATGCCTCTCCATCCTTAGCAGATCTTAACAGGAATAAAACAGCAACGGACCATAAAGTCATTCCATTTCTGCTTCTGTTACTGAGAATGAGATTCTGAATTGTTAAATTGCTTGACGCAATCGTGAACATTTAATAAACGACTTCTTAATACACCACCTGCGACCTCTATGTGGTTTTCGCCATTATTGCCATCTCAGTTGCAATGTGCTTTTTAGCAGTTATACATTTCAACTCTGTTCAGCTCAGATAAGTGACAGGAACCTTGACCAGTACAGCTTAAATGTGTGCTCTCTGTATTACTCAGAAATGAATGTGGAGCATTTGATGGGTGAAGTGGCTGACGCTACAGAAGCCTTTATCTTTACACCTGACAACAGTACTCAGACTTCTTATGTTATAAATGGGTCTAGAAAGTTCGATCAAGGATGTGCTTTTAGCCCTGATGTCAGCTGTAAATAGAAATGTCCAGGCTAAAAGCTCCGAATGAATGTTTCAGTGAAGCAAGCAGAATTGGTTTTGTGTCAGTTAGAAATGCTGATTTACTTCAGGTCTTCACTTTAAAGCTCCAGAAAGGCTCTTCTGAGTTTAGTTTGTTTAGTTTGTTTTGTTTTTCTTGTTTCTCATTAAAGTTCTCTTAAAGTTGTGTCTTTCTTACCACTTTACAATAAATAAAACCAATGAACTATCCGAATGGTAAAAGATTTAATACATTATCTCTCACCATTTGTAGGTTTGCATACATCATCGTGTCATTTTCAGATCACAACTGGAAGGAAAGTCAGTATCCTAGTGTGCTTATCTGATTGTGTTTCATTTGATTATAATTTGAACTTTTTTTTTTTTTGCTAGAGGTTAAGAGATGGAATTTCCTCTTGTTTTCCCCATGTTCAGCATTGAATGTTTTTGTCACGTCACACTCTACCGTAGTGGTTAATATGAAGCTTATATGAAAGTAGACACTCATGGATATAAGAATTTGTAGTTCTTCTAAAGTATTTCTGTTTCTACTTAGCCTACTAGGTGTGATATACTAATTGAAAAAAAAAAAAAAAAGCTGTTTTGTTTTTTGTTTTTGTTTTAATCACAAATGTAAAAGTAAATGTTGATATCAAACTCATTTCTGCTCTCTGAGATGCCCCAAGTGCTTGTTCATAAGCATCTAAAATTTAAAGGTGTTATCTTCAACCACTAAAATTCTGTGTAAGGTAATCCAACAGAGGGAAAAACACACATCTCACACTAAAACCCAACAGAGTCCTGACTCATTTTATATCAGACTTGTGGCACTAAAATAATTCACTTCTTTATACTGATTGAAAATGTCTCGTAAGACAATTTCCATTCTGCTTGCATAGTAAAGTTGCTTTCAGCTGCTCCCTGTTTGGGGTCGCCACAGCGGACCAACTGGTCTGCACAACAACTTGGGAAAGGTTTTGCACCAGATGCCCTTCCTGATATAACCCTCCCATTTTTCCAGGCTTGTGACCGGCATTGCATCCAGTGGTTGGGGTTCGATCCCAGGCCTTCTACATGATAGGCAAGAACCCTACCACTGAGCCACCAATGCCCCTTCCATTCAGCTGGTGTACTGGTAAAAAAAGGTTAATTGGCTTGAGCGTAAGAACCTTCGTTGCTTGTGATTTCTGAGATTATCTTTAGTTTTTTTATTGTTGAATATGAATGCTTTTGATTTTGAATACGTTTGAAATTGTATTGTGTGTGAGTGTGTTGATTATCTTCTTATAACAGCATTAACCCCAGTGCTTGACATACATCTTTAAAAAATATCATGTCCCACATATTTGTATAAAATCTAGCTCTCTTAAAATACTTTTCTCATCTTTAGTGTATCACTGTCTCCTGAATTGTTTTTCTCATTGTAGAATGTCAAAAAGAAACTCCGTAACCCATCACAAGCTGTACTTCAGTGTTGAAGTCATTTCCACTATAGTCAGTGTAATTACCCCACCACTGTAATGTGTACAATTTATGTGTCAGCAGTCTGATAATGGCTCGCTGTTTAAAAGCTGCTGTGGGGGCTGCGGGTGTGATGTGCTGATTACACTGGCTGCATTTTAAAACATCGCACCGTTACATGAAGCTCTCTGAGTAATGCAGGCACGATCTTATTAGTCATACAGGTGTAATAATCGCTGAGCTTTCGCTACATGGACGTTATTTATTCTCCTAGCTTCACGCCAAAAAGTAGTAAGTTTCTGGAGGAAATGATTCTTGAACTGAAAAAAAAAAAAAAAAAATCTAGTGTTGATTCCACTTTTTATCTTTTTGGCAGGTGGACATTGTTGTGTTGTTATGTTTGATCAGATCAAGGCTAGAGTGGAGACACGTTTTCATGTCTAATCTAATCTAATCTCATCTAATCTAATCTTATCCTGTGTAATTAAATCTATTCTAATCATATCTACTCTAATCCAATTATAGCCAATCTAATCTAATCTAATCATGTTGTCTAATCTGATCCAACTATGTCTAATTCAATCTAACCTAATCATGCCCAATCTAATGTAATCACATCTAATTTAATTTAATCGAACCATGAATAACCTAAATAACCTTGTCTAATCTAATCATGTCTAATCTAATCCAGTCATATCTAATTTAATTTAGTCTAACCTTTTATAATCTAAAATAACCACATCTAATCTAATTATGTCTAAGCTAATCTAGCCTAACCATGTCTAATCTAATCTAATCATGTCTAATTTAATCCAATCTAATCTATTCATCTAGTCAAACCAAAGAGATTTACTCATTCAGATGTATCTATTCTCAAAATGTCTTTCTACTTGTACTTATGTTCATGCGTTTTCTTTCTTTATTCTATATTGTCTCAAGCGTGTCATTGCGCGTACAAATCACTATAAATGTCAACAGTTTTCCACCTCACCTAACTCTTTTTGTTCATACTCATGTTCAGCATTGAATTTTTTTCTCATGTCAAACTAACAGTAGTCATTATTGGCTCATATGAAGGCTCATAGGTGACACTCAGGGCTTGAATAATGTGTCATTTTTCATTAATATTTGTGTTTTTACCTAGCCGAAAAGTCTGAATGTTGTGTTTAAATGTTATCATATTATTGTAGTATACAATGTTTTACTATCAGAAAAGCTGGAGTTGTGCTGTCTGGTTTATTTCTGTACTAGCGTTATTGTGGAGAGTTATTCGCCCAGCAGGTGGCTCAAACTCCACCCCTTTCTCATCTCAACACACAATACTTTACACACTGAAAGCCCTTGATTCTTCAGTCATCTGGCTATTCATAAAACTGCAGTGTTTTTGATCAACTAGAAATATTCACACCAGACTTTGTTTTTGTTGGTTTGTTTTGTTTTTCCACTTAAAATTGTAAATAGACATTTTTGGAATTTTATATTTCAAATTAAGAAAGTAAATATCCAATAGTTTGAATATTCAGTATTCAAGATTCAGCACTATTCCTAGATCTCTTTTTAAATGTAGTGAAATTTGTGATACTGGACATGTTAACTGCTTTGTAGAAAAGGTCAAGCGTTTTTTTCCCCGACTCTTTCATCCATTCCATTAATGCATAGCTTCAGATGACACTTTAATTGATTTGATATGATGTGAAGCTTCAGGTTTTACAAGCTAGAGCTGAAATGCGCTGTAGTAATAGAACAATTTGGAAAAACCACTGAAATTCTGAAATTCATGGAAATATTTCTTTAAAATTTTCTGTAAAAATTTAGAGACTCCAATCAGCCTAGAAGCATTGGACTGTTTGAGGAAACCGGAGCACCCGGAGGAGAATTATTCCATTTTCTAAATTAAATTTGAAGTGTAAAAAATAAGAAAGCAAAAAAAAGGCATTTACACTATTAGTCTCAGATCCTAGTGTATTTGTGATGTATGGATTTTTACAGACAGAGAAATATAATCAGGCTAAAATAACAAACTAAACCTCACACTTACTGCACACACAGATGCTACCTGTCACTACAAGGATTCTAAGACAGACGCAAGTTCAGGTAAGGCAGCTTTAATAAAGTGTTTGCAGACAGTCCAAAAGAGTAAAGCAAACAAAAAGGGTCGCAGAAACAGGCACAGGTCAGGTGATCTGCAAACAGGATCAATTGGGCTAGACGAGAACACGGGTAACTAGGGGCAGAAACAAGGTCAAACTGGCAAGGCATACACAGTAAACAAAGGCTTCGTGTGGGCAGAAACATAAGGTAAACTGACCATATACTTTGAAACTGGTGTGTATGTGAAAGTTTTTTAAATAGGGTGTTTGTGAGCATGTGTGTGAAACAAAGGATAAGAAATCTGGTGACTCTGAACGAGACAGTAGCTGCATCTGAAATCACATACTTGGACAGTATCTACTGCATTTGATTCAGTAGCTGTTGCAATTGATTCAGTACCTATTGAATTTGATTCAGTCCCAACCACATTTGATTCAGTAGCTGCTGCATTTGATTCAATACCTACAACATTCAGTTCAGTATTTACCACATTTGATTCAGTATCTACTGCATTCGATTCAGTACATACCACATTTGATTCAGTAGCTGATGTATTTGATTCAGTACCTGCTGCATTTAATTCAGTAGCTGCTGCATTTGATTCAGTACCTACTGCATTCGATTCAATACCTACTGCATTTGATTCAGTATCTATTGCATTCAATTTAATATCTGCTACATTCGATTCAGTAGCTGCTTCATTCGATTCAGTATCTAATACATTTGATTCAGTATCTTCTGCATTTGATTCAGTAGCTACTGCTCAGCTATTGATACAGTACGTACTGATTGTTATGTATGTGTGTAGTATGAATACAATCCGTAGGTACTACATGTGCCATGTACATCAGCTTCGTCATGTGACCTACACCTGTGGACAAAAGCAGCCATTGTTTTTTCTTGTTTATAGACCCTTTTTCTGTTAGTAAACAATGTGAAGTTTTTTTATGTGGAGGCAGAAAAATTTCCCTGACTGCTTTATAAGTAGTAGTTATCATGTTTTGTTAGTTTGTTTTTAAACAATGACTGGTCAAAATCCGAATTGATCTGACTATGTTAGGTCACTCACTCTCCAGGACTGCAAATGTTATCTGAAAAAAATAACTTTAATGGACGGAACCAGATTGCTCAACCTGTACTCGATCACTCAGTGGATGGACGATGTGACAGGATGACCTCTGGTTGGGTGACCTGACATCTCAACCTATCTGATAGAAAAACCGAGCGCTTCAAAGGGAAATGACACAAACAGTTTCCTTTGTTAGCTACCAGTTAGGTTTCCATGCATAAAAAATATTTAGACACGTAACCAAACCATAAACTATACCAACGAAAATCAATAGTTTCTTTAACCTTATCTGATATGAGGTGAGTGTTGCAAATGCAAGCATTTTTGATTATAGTTTCTGTCCAAGTCTGCTTGTTTCATTGCGTTTAACAACAGCTGTCAACGTTTTTTTCGGCAGTGGCAGCAGGTATACGATAAAACTTCAAATTGGAGCCTGTACTCCATCAATTCTGTCACCCAACAACACAACAAAATGACATTTGTGTTCCTTTGTAGCCGACTCTGTACTGGTTTTTATTGGCCGTCTCCAATTTTCCCTTTGTTTTGCCTCCAGTTAGCGCTTTGACGTAATTATGACATCAGCCCGAAAACGGTCTATACCTTCAATAATTTACTCAGGTTTTGTTAAACAAGTACGCTTTATTCAAAAGGAAGAATGTTTAATATCTACAGCACTCACACTTCTTTTCTTCACATATCCCAGCTTGTTAGGAAGTTGTGGTCAGAGCTCAGGGTCAGCCATGATACAGCAACCTTGGAGAGGGGGGTTTAAAAGTCTTGCTTAAGGCAGTATTGAGGTATAAACCTCTGATAGTCCGGGTATTTCTCACCTACTGTTTTAGGAATATTTGGAATTTGGATATACTACTCCTTTCCTGTACTGCTTTTTGTCTCATGTATAACCGCTACACTCATTAAAAGAAAAGTAACAACAAAAAAGCCCAAACTCCAAAAGTGTGTTTATTCTGTGGCTCACACGCCAACACAGCAGGCCAAAAGATAACACATCGCTTGAAGAAAGAAGCAAGAAACCTAAATAGCATGTGTTTATTCATTATCTGTGTGCTTTCCATCTGACTCATCCACTAGGGATTCACTATCAGAAAAAAAGAAAAAAAAACATTAATCTCTGCTTTAACATCAACATCTTTTTGAATCTTTTTGCTTCACCATTTTTATTTCATGTTGCTAAAATAGTTCTCGTGCTCTCTGCAGGAACAGAAGACAGCAGAAGATTCTAGACCCTGATAAAAGTCCCTGTTAGATGCTAGATGTTGACCACTCGATTGATGCATACTAATACTCAACCCCAGCATGCAATTGTGTTGGTTAGATTAATCATTTAAAAGTTTGCTTGTGAAACCTTTGGACTGTAAGGAGCTTTTGAAATAGTAGAGGATGTAAAAGCTCAGCGAGATGAGAAGAAGTCGTTCCGTATCTCCACCACCATATCCATCACCAAGCACTTAGTGTAACACTTTGGTTCATTTACACTTTTACATGTCAGGTAGGACTGCAGGGAACAACGAGTGTCTCCACTCTCTGTTCTGCCTGAATAGACGCATCTATGCGCCTCGATCCAGGTGACTGCTCGATCGCAGCAGGTTTTTACAAAACCAGGCTTCTTTGTGTCAGCTGAGGAAAGAGTTCACATTCAGAGATGCATATCTGTGATATATGTCTTTGTGGGGATTTATGCAAATTCTTTAATCGCTCTGCTTCCCACAGCCAAGGTACCATTTTTCTTCTAAACTGACGCATTATGTGCAATGATCAAAATGCACAAGTGTGATGCAGTGTGTAAAGCAAAGGAGAAAATGGAAAGAGAGTATGTGTATTTATCTTTAGTGTTTAAAAATATATATCAGCTCAAGCAATATGTAATTAACTTTAATAATTTCTATAGTCACATATTGTTATATCTACGTAAAAGAAAATGATAAAAATGAAGAATTAGCTGCAGATAGACACCCTTTTGAGGGAGTTCATGGAATGAACAAAAAAAAGAAGAAAAAAAAAGAATCAGAAGGATCAAAGATCCTACAGGAAATGAATGAATGCTGTTACTTGTTACATACACAGATTTTATAAACACACTTTCTCATTATTCACAAATGACCACAAATAAAAATCTGAAAGGATCCATAGTACAAGCAAAATACAGCACAGTTGATGACTCTTGGCTGAAAGAACTGACAATGAACAAGATCCAGGTCACACTGTTCGTGCTCTAAAGGTGCACAAAAGCAGCACCATATATAGAGGAAACATCCTTTATACTATCTATTCATGCACTAGAGTTAGTATTTGATCAGCAGCTCGAGTGGCTGCTGTATGTAGCCTTGAAGAAATATAGTGAGTGGCTGAATTAAGAGTCTTCTAGACCTTCATGTGGCTGAGCTGAGGCAGTAAATTTTGAGCAGCGCATGCAAAACCTTACGTCCTACTTCCTGAAATTTTTGTAAGAGTGACAGTTTTGTTATGGTCAGTGATATTCAGTCTTCTAAATTTAAGTCCACCTATTCATCCATCCTTTTTTTGTACCGCTTATTCTACACAGGGTTGTGGGGAACATGGAGAGGATTCCAGCTGACTCAGGACAAAAAAAAGAAATGTTTTTTTTTTTGATGGGTTTTCAATTTTTTTTCATTTTGTTCTGTGTCCTCGGATACTTACAATTTAACAAATTAGCAACGTTAAACAGACAAACAGCTTCGTGAGGCTTATAAATGGATCATAGAGGTGCTAATATAATTCTGTGGCCATTTAATTGTAGACTGTAACTGTTCAAATTAATAAACACTTTCCCATTTCACCTAGACTAAAAACTAAATTTCTGTAATTTTATAATTCTCTATATCACTCAATGGGTTCCCTGTTGCTGGACAAGAAAGCCGTAAAAAACCTTCAACCAGACACTTTAAAGTGGAGTGAAACATTCAGTTAAAGTTAAATCTCCCATTTGAATTAAAGTGTCACTTAAGGTTGACAATAATGCATTCACTGGCAACCCGGTATGGGATTTTTGACTGGCAAAACCCAAATTTCAATTACAAAATGGAGGCAGACATGAAAAGGCTTGAGCTCATGAGATTGAAAGACCTGTCAGGTCTGATGGTGGATGCATTTTGTCACGGCAGAAAGAGACACAACTAAAGATGAATCAATCATTAAATGGTGCAGTGCAGGAATAAGACTCATTTAATCATAACCAAATCTGACTGACTGTCAGCTTTATGGCTGAGCTGAAGAGCTTGAGAATTTCTGACCCAGAGAGTAACTGGAGGAACCAGAGAGTAAAGCATAACTCTAGCACAATTTGGTCTTGTGAAGAACAAGTATATTTCATTTCTAATTACCACCATTCGTTCAACTTGCAGACATCACATCAATCTAGAACTCGCGTGAAGATTATAGATAAAGGTTGAATTCGGTGAGAAAATTGCATGAGTCTAAGATGGATGGTCTAATACAGTAACTGAGTACAGTGAGGAGATGATGTATACAAAATTAATAAGTTTCTATAGTTCCCTTTTAAGGGAACTTGATGCTGCATCATGGCTGATGCTATGGGAACGCTTCTATGTGTCTGAAGCTCTGTGTGAAATCACGCCGATTTATCGGCTCGGGTAGGTCATGTGACAAAGAGGAGTGTGCCACTAGGGAAGAATATATATATATATCTTCTTTTCCCTAGACAGACAGGACAAACAATCGACACAAACATACACAGAGCGCTTCCTGAAGACAAAGAAGCTGGAGTAATGTGACGTCGATGCCTTTTATGGTGTTCTTTTATGGTCGACACAAACATCTTTATATATATATATATATATATGCAAAATAATCTTTCTCAATCTTCTTAATCTTCTTATATAAAAGATTAAGAAAGATGATTAGGAAAGATGGCACATTCAGAAAGTTTTGCACTTTGTCCCGACCTGAACGAGGAATTATTGTCTTCATCAGACTCGATGTGGGCGATGATGTTATGAGTTATGGCTTCTTGAGAGACAACAATCAGTGGCATTTGTGCTGTTGAGTTTCTCTAAGCTAATTCTACGTTCGCTTGCTTGTCCTGCATCTGTCGAGGCAGCGCGCCGGATATGGTCATGGTTTCACGGCTTCATCAATCCCTTTCATCCTGTCAGCTATATCTGATACCTCCGCCTCGGCTCCAGGAGCTCGCTTTGCAATTTCTCCCGACCTAGATGAGGATATATTGCTATCTGCATCGGATTCTGAGGAGCTCAGTGAGGGCATCAAGGAGCAAACAGCATTCAAATTGCCACCGCATTCTGTGGTGTTCGAAAAGCTCCTGGAGGTGATCACACGTGCTGTTGCTAAGCTTAGCTTAGTTTGGCATGATGAAAGGTTAGTGTTGTCCGCTATGAGCTTGTCAATCCCTGACTAACTTCACGACACCTTCCACCTCCATGCAGGCATCTCCCATTTTTTCCCATACCTTCACATTGAGGTGTCGAGGTTGTGGAATAATCCTTATTCTGACTGTTATCTGTTAGCTGTCTAAGGAGTCGACCCACTGTGCCCTGTGTCTTGCTCTTTTCCATTCTGGATGGTGCTCCTTGGGAGATTTCCATAAGGAGGAGCCTCCTCTCTCATCTACATGGGTGATTCTCCACCCTTGCTCTGAGATTTAGAACCTCTGGGCTGGCCACTGAGGGGGAACAGCTCCTAGACTCTGTTCTCCCAATTGAGGTTGTGGAGACTATTTTGAACTTTCGCCTCTGATGTAATCGGTGTAGTAAGAATCTTGTTCACTGTCCTGTTAGTACAGTGCTAGAGTTCCTGAAGACGTGCCTCCTTGAGTGCCTAACACTCTTTACATTGGTCTCTCACCTCCTGTCCATCCGGTCTCCAAGCAGCACCTTGTGCTGGGTAGTGTTAGCTAGTGTATCTCCTAGGCCGATGAGGTGCTCTGTGTGGCTTCATCTCTAGGGATTACAGCTCGCTCCACTAGGTTTATTGCCTTGTCCAGCACCCTGGCTATAGTACCCCAGGATGTTTGTGGGCAGGTTGGTCCAGGGCTAATGATGTTCTGCTCCTGGCTCATTTGTGCTTTCCCATAGCATCAGCCATGACACAGTGTTGAGTTCCCTTGAAAGTGAACTACACCAGGTTATGTATGTAACCCGGTTCCCTGAAAAGGGAATAAGATGCTGTATCGCTAGCCACACGTGCTCCGCTTCATCACATGACCTACCTGAGCCAATAAATTGGTGTGATTTCACACAGAGCTTCAGACTCAACTTCCACATAGAAGCATTCCCATAGCGTCAGCCATGCCGCAGCATCTCGTTTCCTTCTCAGGGAACCGGGTTACATACGTAACCTGAAGTAGTTATATGCTATAACAAGTTGTGATCTTTAACATGTTTTGAAGTCTGACACTTCAAGAGTACAGAGAAGAAAAAATGGACCTGAATATCTTTGATGAGAAAGTCCCTGCTGAGTGAACCACTAGCTGCTGTTAAAAACCTTTTCAAACAAGATGCTTTTCCACTGAATGCATTACTGATTGTAAACACTTTTGCCAGATAATGTCAACAATAAATTAAGGATTTCTGTGGAAATCACACTGGTGCTGCAATAATGAAGCATGATTCCCATTTAGGCTTCTTTGAAAGAGAACAGAATAAAAGTTCATAAAGTTTGGCATGATTTTGCAAAAACATACATAAATCCGACTGTCTTTTTTTCTGGAGCCCTTCTTGTAGCTTTTTGTTTGTGTCAGTCTCAGTGAGTTCCTGTTGTTTTATGGATCTCTCCTACTGATCCAGTTATGTTAGTGTAGACAGAATTATTTTCTCCTATTTCATATTGGAAGCATTGTGGAATTCAGGTGTTCATGAGGTAGAGACAGATGTCTGCAGATATATAAATGTGAGATATTTTTTCTATTTCTTTATTTTTTGATAGGAAATTAGTATCAAAAAAGCCAGAATTAATGAGAGAGAGACATTGAAAAACATGGTTCAAAAGTTCAGGCGCAAGTAAATAAGAAACAAATAAGAAAGATAGACTTAAAAGCAAATGACGTCAATAAGACAACATTTTACTAAAGGCAAACAAGCTATGCCTCACCTCACTCAAATTGAATTTTAAAGTTGCATTTCATTTAAGTAAACCATCACAGTTGCCAAACATGCCCTGTTATGGTGTCCAAATAAGTCAATTTTAGACTCATCTGTCCGAAGCACATTATTCCATAAGTCTTGCCCTTTGTCTCTGTGTTCTTTGGGAAACTTCCTTTTTCTTAGACAGCAATGGTTTCCTTCTTGCACACCTCCTATAATAATGAGTTGTGTAGTCTCTTTCTGATTTTTGTTTCATACACTTTGGCGTAAACTGCAGCAAAAGCTTGCTGTAGGTCTCGTGATGATATGTTAGGGTTTTGCAGACGTCTTTAAGCATCTTGCGATCTGCTCTTGGGGTGAATTTGCTTGGATGGCCTGACCTGGCCATGTTGGCAGTTGTATTACATGTTCTCCACTTGTAAATGATTTTCTGGACAATGGAATGCCTCTTTGGATCTCACCATGGTGATACCTCTCACTTCAACAATTAAGCGCAAACCAAGCAAATGCTCTGTAACAGTGTTCTAATAATTTGCACCTGATGTGATACACCTGTAGGTAATTTTATCCATTTTAAGTACAAATAAATGTGGGGGTGTACTTAATTTTTTCCTCACAAGGATTTGGATTTTTTTTTAATTACATTTTTGAGATCATTTAAAAAAGTTTTTCTTTGGTTTTATTTGTTTAGTTATATTTCTTGAATCTTTCAATATTGTTAAACTGAAGATCAAATGCCCATGTGTTTAGCTATATTAAAAAAAAAACAGGCTTTCATGGGGTGTCCTAATTTTTTCACATGACTGTATATACATATATATACACCAGCAAGGAGACACAACCCTGATCAGAGACCAGTAACAGGTCATTTACCACTTTAACCAGTGCTGTCTCTGTGAGGCCTAAATCCCTGCAGGGTTGGATGGTTGGGGTTGTGTGGCTAAGATATCTTTGAACTAGCAAAATGAAATGGAGGTCATTGTTAATTAATAAAAAAATTTTTTTAAAGAGAGGATGTTTTCTGATTCAAACACATAATCACATTTCTGTCACCAAGTTTACAGGCATACTAATGTGATACATTTACATTTACTGCATTTGAAGGTGCCATTGTCCAGAGCAAGGTACAAAGTTGCTATGAAATCTCTCAAATTGAATACATCAATACTGGTTTGCTAGGTCACTGACTAAGGATATGAAAACTCTCATATCATGAGTCTAAAATGCTGATACACTCAAGGTTCAAGCAAACTATTATTTCAGTAATTGAAGTAGTAATATGGTTCTGCTAAATACTCAAACCTTCTTAATTATTGTCCACACTGAAATATTTATTAGATTAAGATTATGTGGTATGGATCCTTCTGAAGCCGAATTTAGCTATTCTCTCAGTTTTGACCAGCTCTATTTCAGGAATGTCTCTCATCTCTTTTTCATCATGTTCAATTTTTTCTAAGGATTTTAGGAGAAACAATTGTAACAATGGTGATAATTAAATGAAACACAATAGAGGAACATTATTAAGTGCACTCAGAGCTCAAAGAGAAAGCTTTAAGCAGAGAGATTTTTCTTTTTTAGTTCATGGTACAGCAGATTCATGAACCACACCAGCAGAAATGAGGCACAGGATGTAATTCGGCCCTTGCATATTATTTGCATTGTCTTCTCGGTTTCAAAGTTGTCCATCTAGGTTTTGCATGCTTTTGTCTGCTCCATGTTGGGTGATTTCATGCCACAGGTCAAACACAGAACTGAAAGATATCATTTAGAAAGATGAAGGCTGTTCATGCTGTCCTCCTCTTTGTGGCTCTAGGAGTAGCTACTTGTCTGTTTGAAAGAAAGAATGTTTTTGTGGGTAAATATTTGCCTTGGACTAATGCTCAGGAATACTGTAGGAAGAATTATGTAGACTTGTCAGTCATTTCCACAAGAGGGGATCTTAATAAGATCAGAAATCTAGGATACTATTCTACTCAATGCTGGATTGGCCTAAGCAAGTCACCTAATGAGGTTTATTTTTCTCAGTGGTCTGATGGAACCGAATTAACATTTGTTGCATGGAATGTGGATGAGCCAAACGATGTGGCAACTAGCCATTGTGTAAATTTATTGGATTCTTTGTATTATGATTCTAACTGTTCAATTTCTCTGCCGTTCTACTGCTACTATTGGAGCCCTCAAATTATCATGGTGAAGGAAATGATGGACTGGGAAGGGGCGCTGATGTACTGCAGAAACCACTACGAAGACTTGCTAGGCATAGACACAGAAACACAAACAGATATACTTGTGGTCAACCAAAGCATGATTAATCAAACAACCAGTGTATGGACAGGACTTCGCTTCATGGATGGCCTGTGGTTCTGGGTGAATGAGGAAACTGTGAGGGACCTGCCCTCACTGCCCACATGCCCTGCCAAACCTTTCCACTGTGGAACCTTAACGACTGATAAGGTCTTCGAGAACGTGGACTGCAATGAGAAAATGAACTTCCTTTGCTACTAAGCACAGTAAGAGTAACTCAACTGATACTTATGACTTCTTAAACTACTTCATTCTGTTATAATAGTCTGCTTTGATTGACTAGATCAAAATAGTAATGTATATATTAATTTGTCAAAAGGTGGAGGTGACTGCAGCCCATACTAGGAGAAGACCAAGAAGAAATACGTGATGCATGTTGATCTGTAAAATGTGTAAAATTCATCTGGAGACAACTTATTCAAAGCCATAAAAATTCTTTTTCTTCTAACACTTAGTCATTTAAAGGTACAACAAAGACTTTTTAATACACATTGCAATGTACAATGCAATGCACTCATGAAATTTACAATGATTATGGCTGTGGCACATTTGATTAGTTGTTTAAGGCTTTTTTTTAATCAACAAGTTGATTTTTTTATTTGAATAACCTATCAAGTTCAGATCAGTCAAGGTATATTATTTGTAAAAATTTTAGATTGTCTCTGTGCCACTTCACATGTAACACGGAAAAAAAACTCAATGCAACATATTTGCCTAAAGAAAAAAAAATGCCTCACCTCGCTGAATTAGTTTTTAAGACTTTAAACAAAGGAGTAATTTGGGGAATGTGTCTGTACATTTACTTATTTATTAGTTTCATTTCATTTTTGTGTGCAGTCATTAGTACTGAAATTCGATTTGAATCAAAGCTGAGTAAAGCTTATAGCTTCATTGCAAATTTTGATTTATCATTCAAAGCTAATCAGAACATGAATTCGATTATAATTACACAGTTAATTACAATGCTGATTCAGAAAGAAGTACACAATGGGTGCAATGTTTTTTTATTTGATTTGGGTTTTTTTTTATGACTTCTGGAGAAATAGTTTGGGACATAATCATGTGTGGAGTAAAGTAGATTGCAATTGCTTCTGACTTAATAACAACACTTTTGTGGAACATACAGTATGTATATCAGAGACCACATTGAATATATATATTTTTTTATATCTTTCAAAAAAAGGGAATATTTTGTAAAATATTCAGGATTCTGCACTATTCCTAGGTCCTTATTTAAATGTAAGCAAATGTCTGATATTTCCATGCTAACTGCAGATTCTCCTCATGCTTAATCTCTTCTATTCAAGCATCTAAGCATTCTAAGCTACCTAAGGTCCATCACATCTCATGTGTACACTGTCAATAAAGATGAACCACAAGTACTAAAAAACTCTGAAATTCATGTAAATATTTCAAGTACTGATTGTACAAGATTGTACAAGATTGTACTTTTCACTCAAGTTGTTGTCAATAATATAATGTGTAATGAAACTTCTTTTATTCATTTAGACTGCAAAATAGAATTTTCACATATTGTTATATATGTTTAACATCCAAACTGCATTTATTGTGTAATCATTATAGTTTAGCGTGGTTGGTCTTGTTAAAAATATATGTTGTAATCAACAAGATGTATAATGTATAAACAAGTATGTAGTTATGTAATAAAGATTCTGAATATTATTCTCCATTACTGTTGATTCTCTCAGTGTGATTGTACAAATTCAGTGTAATGTGAAATTACTAGTCAATTTCACATTACACATAATTCAAATCTCAATAACACAAATCTGCTCCTTATTCATCATCTACTCATTTAATATTGTATGAACACAGCAGTGCACTAAGTACTCCTTATTGAGATGTTGGGTTAAGGCTTGTTGTGAATTCACCAAAGTAGACCAGGGGACTTGGAAGTAGTGTTCAGCAGAAATGTAGTCATCAAGTCCAGTGAAAAGGTACATACTTTGCTGTCTTAAAGGCTTTCAGTGGGCAGGCCTTGAAGGTGTGACAATACAAAAGCCTAGAGGTGATATTCTTAAACAAGCATTGAAATCCCAGGAGTCGACCCCCAACTGTTAGCTAGTTCACAGTTCCTCATAACCGTCTGCTTTGATCACCATTTGGTGGTGAGAGCTGGCATATGTAAATAATTATTCAAAGAGCATGTATGTATGTATGTTCCAATAGATTTTAGAGTGACCTCAAAATATGTTTTCCTACAGGCTTAATAAAGGTCTTCCCTTTTGCGGGAACCCAATGCTGTGTCATGACTGATGCTATGGGAGTGCTTCTTTGTGGAAGTTATGTCTGAAGCTCTGTGTGAAATCACACTGATTTATCTGCTCAGGTAGGTCATCTGACAAAGCGGAGCGTGCCAGTAAGACCATAAAAGAGCCCCAGGAAATGGCATCTCCTCCCATAGGTGATTTTTTAGCCGGACAGAAGTGGCATTGTTCGCCTCTGAGGAGTCGACCCACTGTCCCTTGTGGCTTTTTCTTTTTGCATGGTGCAAACATAGCCGACGCGCCATTTGTACACTTTTCCTATTAGCTCTGCTACTTGGGAGATGCCCGTCAGGAGGAGCCACCTCTCTCAGGTGCAGGGGGCAATTCTCCACCCCCACCCTTAGATTTGGAACCTCTTGGTCTGGCCCCCAAGGACTCCTAGACTCCGGTCTCCCAACCGAGGTTGTGGAGACTAGGTTGAACTTTCGCCTCTGGTGTAATTGGCATCGTCAGGATCTAGTTTACTGTCCTGTAAGTACAGTGCTAGAGTTCCTGCAGACACACCTCTTTGAGGGCCTATCACCCTCCTCATTGAGGTATACATGGCCATTGCAAGTCATGTGCCTGTTCTCTGGTCTCTTGCCTTCTGTGTCCTGCCAGTCAGCTTAGGCTTTCCTGCAGACCGCGTCTCCCCTCTTTGGACCTCTCAGTGGTCCTGGAGGGGCTTCTCTAAGCCCCCTTTGAGCCAATGGATTCAGCCTCTGAGGAGATTCTGACCCTGGAAACAGCTCTGCTATAAGCCGGTAAGCCCTTTCGGCAGGGTTTCTACCCTCCGCCCCACGAGTCGGTGGACCAGGAGAGACTGCACCTGCTGTGCCCATGTCGGGTTTTTAGCACTTACGATCATTGGTCGAGTGCAAATCCTCTCCCTTTTCGTCTGCTTTGGTGGCCGCAACAAAAGCAATCCAGTCTCCAAGCAGCACCTTGTGCTGGGTACTGGTAGCTATCTTGAGCTATTGTAGCCATTCATAGTTCATTGTGTTATTTATTTACCTTAAAGACAAAACTCAAGGTAAACGTCTCTGAATGCATATATTTTCCTTTTGCAAATATAAACATTACTTTTTTAATGCTTAACCATTTGTCATTAATTTATGACTATAAATAAGCCAAAATACTATTTTGTTTTATAGCAAGACTTCATGAATTTTGACTTATGCCACTGGCTCTGAAATAATGAATCACTGAATTTTGAACAGGGAAAATAAACACATATGTCTTGATGATGTGTTTTCATCCTCATTTTTTAAAGCCATTATTTCATCATTTCACTACTCAGATCAGAAAAATAATAATAATAATAATAATAATAATAATAATAATAATAATAAAAAAAGTCTATAAATATGAAACACACCCTGAGCTAATCTGAGCTAATATCTTTAATCCTGTAGTAAATTCCCATCTTATTATTATTATTATTATTATTATTATTATTATTATTATTATTATTATTATTATTATTTTTCATAATATACCAATTTAGCTACAAAAATACAGCAAATTCAAACACAGTATACAATTATTTAAACAAAAACACACACTGTTATCCACATATAGATAAAATTCTAAAAAAGTAATGGCACTGATTTCACCTTACACAGCTTTTGAATTATATAACTCTTTAATATAAAGGTTCATTGCTCTCCAAGGTGGGGGGCACGGTGACTTGGTGGTTAGCACGTTTGCCTCACACCTCCAGGGACATATATAGAGACCTCCTGGTGGTCCAGCGGCAGGATCCTGTGTTCTCATTGCTGTGGCCCGGGTTCGATTCCCAGGCAGGGCACCAACCCAGCCACTGAAGAGTTAACTCTCAGTGCCGGTCCCAAGCCCAGATAAAAATGGGAGGGTTGCAACAGGAAGGGCATCCGGTGTAAAACCTGTGCCAAATCATGCGTATCAAATGATCCGCTAAAAATGGCAGATCCTGCCATTGTGCGGGACAAACACTAGAAGAAAAAAAAAGGATGTATATAGAACCCAGTAATCATCTTTTTTTAAGAGTTTGGTCCATATTTAGAAAATACCAAGATTAAATGGTCTGTGAATGATGTCCATTTTCCTTCCCATATATCTATTAACTCTAGTCATTTTATAAGTGTATTAACAAAAACAGTTACTGGACAGCTCAGGAATAAACATAATCTATTTTTCCAAAATTTAAAATAAGCTAGGTGGACGTATGACCTGTGTCGAACACTTGGTTATACTATATGTGTAATGATGTTCATGCCTGGCTATGCATCAGCCTCACATTAAAAGTCCACCAATAAGAACTGTCAGGTTTAATTGTGGTGTTATTGTGTCACTTCTCTTTTTAATAGTGCACCATGGCAGCAACATGGTGATTATTTGACCTAACCTCCAATCATATAGAAGCTCAAAGCATGACTTTCAAAAGTGCAGGTGCTAGAAAATAAGAAACAAATTCTAGACAGAATGGCAAATTATTTCAATAAAGTGCATTTGCTTAAAGACAAACAGGCCACACCTCACCTCACTGAATATGTTTAGCAGCCGCATGCACAAGTAAACAGAAGATTAACAGAAGTGTGTGTGTGTGTGTGTGTGAAAAAATGTGTGTCAAAACACTCAATTAATGATGTCAATAGTTGTTTATTTTTCCAGTGAAGCATTGCCTGTATTGTTATTGCCCTGTACATGAGTACAATCAAATATGCTTTACCTCTGGATAATGTTAACCGTGTAGCATAGTTTTACAGCAAAAAAAGTCTACCTACACCAGGCTTTAGCATACTTTCAGCTCTTTTTTTTTTCCCCAACAAGAAAAAAGATCTAATCTCACACATATTATGTGTAAAAAAAAACAAACATACCAGCATAACATCATCTTTAAATACACTGATCAGCCATAACATTAAACCCTTTGAGAAGCAAAGTGATAACAAAACCTGCCACATGACATTTAAAGATCACTGCTCTCATGCCCCATCAAACCATTTCATTGTGGAGCCCGGGAAGCTGGAGGTGAAGACTTGGAGAACAGGGACTGTAATGAGAAAAGGAACTTTCTTTGCTATGAAGTGTAAATAACACTACTTACTACTTCATACTGTATTACATCATACAGTAGTTTTGATCTGACTAGATATTGATATCCAGTTAAGTGAAGTTTTTTTTTCAAAATTTTTCAAAAGGTGAAGAGGTTCACTGCAATTTTATCTGGTAGAAGATGGACAGGAAAACAAAGGAGATCTGCTTCATTGCCAGCAACATAGCGTAATTCTCTTAATGATTTATTTATATACATTTCATTTAATGTGTGTTCCAATATAGTTATTGCTCTAGTGTCAGGTGGTTTTAATGCTATAGCTTATTAGTGTATTCTACCAAGTTTAGAAACACACTATGTTATACTCAGATCTATTTCTGTGATGCATTCTATTAGTTCTAATAGGTTTTTTTTGAGAAATGTTTGTCATATTGTTGAAGAACAAGATAGTTTCACTTACAGGACCCTATAAAGCAAATAAAGTTCCTCTTGTCCCGTCTTATTTTCATTCAAGATATAATAGTAAAGATGAAAGTACAGAAAAATGGCTGGAAACAAGAGACAAATGTTATTTGCATAGTGTTTGCATTGCTCTTTTGCATTTATTTCTACATTACTTATATTAAATGAAGCCAGAAGTTTGTTCAGAAAAGAGCATTAACACTTCACATAGAAAGATGAAGGCATGTCACAATGTCCTCCTCTTTGCCGCTTTAACAGAAGCAGCTACTTGCTTGTTCACTAGATCGAACTATTATGTTAACAAATCTGTGGCTTGGATTGATGCTCAGACATACTGCAGATATAAGTATGTAGACCTGGCGACCATTCCCAGACAAATAAAGTTTGATAATTGTATAACTCAGCAATGCTGAGTGAACCTGACTTCACTGCCATCATGCTCCATCAAATCATTTAATTGTGGAGCCCTGGAAGCTGAAGGTGAAGACTTGGAGAACAGGGACTGTAATGAGAAAGGAACTTTCTTTGCTAAGAAGTGTAAGTAACTCTACTTATAATGTCTTTTATACTGTATTGCATCATACAGTAGTTTTGATCTGACTAGATATTGATATCCAGTTGAAGTTGTTTTTCAAAATTTTTCAAAAGGTAAAGAGGTTCACTGCAATCAAATCTGGTAGAAGATGGACAGGAATACAAAGGAAACAGTGTAATTCTCTTAATGATTTATTTATATGCATTATATTTAATGTGTATTCTAATATAGTTATTGCTCTAGTGTCATAATTTGGGTAGTTTGTCTTGTTTAAAATTTTCTTTGTAATCAACTTAATTATATATCCTTATGAAATAGAAGATCCTGGATATTATCCTTCATTACTGTTCACACTCCTGGTATTACAGGCAGGTTTAGAAACATCTTCTATTTCATGTTTCTGAAAAGTTTTACTATTGTACTTGTAGGATCAAACTGGTTACAAAGCAAATGAAGTTAAAGTAATACACCAGGAAATAGCTTAGCGCTCCAGGCTCAGAAATCTTATTCTAAAACATGTTCTTACTTAACAAAGTTACAGAACGCAAACTGCACAACAGCATACATTAGAGGTTTTGTATGAAATTGAGTGTCTGTATTAGAAGGAAATTGTTCTTGTTTTTAAGGTGGTAAGCTGTGTTCCTGTAAATACAAATATGCCCTATATATCTATATATATATATATATATATATATATATATATATAGATATATATATATATATATATATATATATATATAGATATATAGATATATAGATATATATATATATATATATATATATATATATATATATATCTCAGGGGGAGATATATAGAACAGGGACTGTATATATAAATCTCAGGGGGCACGGTGGCTTAGTGGTTAGCACGTTTGCCTCACACCTCCAGGGTTGGGGGTTCGCCTCCGCCGTGTGTGTGGAGTTTGCATGTTCTCCCCGTGCCTCGGGGGTTTCCTCCGGGTACTCCGGTTTCCTCCCCCGGTCCAAAGACATGCATTGTAGGTTGATTGGCATCTCTAAATTGCCTGTAGTGTGTGATTGTGTGAGTGAATGAGAGAGTGTGTGTACCCTGCGATGGGTTGGCACTCCGTCCAGGGTGTATCCTGCCTTGATGCCCAATGACGCCTGAGATAGGCACAGGCTCCCTGTGACCCGAGTGTAGATCGGATAAGCGGTAGACAATGAATGAATATATAAATCTCCTGCCTAATACTGTGGATAAAACCACATGGGCCACCCTTTGCTCCACGTGAGCCTTGGCTGCCCATGACCCTGACGCTGGTTCACCACTGTTCCTTCCTTGGACCACTTTTGATAGATACTGACCACTGCAGACTGGGAACACCCCACAAAAGATGCAGTTTTGGAGATGCTCTGATCCAGTCATCTAGCCATCACAATTTGGCCCTTGTCAAACTCGCTCAATTCCTTACGCTTGCCCATTTTTCCTGCTTCTAACACATCAACTTTGAGGACAAAATGTTCACTTGCTGCCTAATATATAACAGGTGCCATGATGAGGAGATAATCAGTGTTATTCACATCACCTGTCAGTGGTCATAATGTTATGCCAACAAGTCCATTTTAGGGCATCTATGTCACATTACTACAGCTTCTACTTGTCTGAAGGAAGTGCGAGTGGAACTGAGTTACATACATAACCTGGTGTAGTTCCCTTTTCGAGTGAACTTGATTCTGCGTCATGGCTGATGCCGCCACACACCAGTCATTGTCTGTCCCAGAGGCTGTGAGAGAGCATGAGCAAACCAGGAATGGAACATCAATTAGCCCTGAAGGACCTGGGATGCTGGAGTGGAGTCCAGGTCCAGGTTATTAAATAATGATGAAGGTGTGGAGAGGACCAGCCTCCCACAGCACAAATCTATCAGAGGGGAACACACCTGGCCAGGGCGCTGGATGAGCTGTTACCCCTAGTAGAGTAAGCTCTAACACCTAGAGGCGAAGCAATACCACACCCCTGGGTAATGGCCTTTACTACCCAGTGTGCGAAGCACAGCTGGAGACCAGATTGCCCTTGTTCTGGCTCCCAAAACAGACAAACAGGGAGGAAGACTTGCACCACAAACTCTAGCAGTGGACATAAGTTCTCAGGGCCCTTATTGGGCAAAACAAGTGCAGACTCTCCATTGTGCAAGTGCAGAGTCATTCCATTGACTCATGGAGCTTCGAAAGTCAAATGTTTCGAACAATGTACAATGTTTTGAAAGTCAAAAGAGCCTCCACTTCAGAGCATACAGCTTTTTAATGGAGGGAGCCCTAGCATTCAATAGAGTCTCCACTACCTTAGATGAGAGGCCTGCCTCTAGGAACTGGTCCCCCTCAGGGGCCATTCCCAGAGCTTCCACATCTCATAGCAGGGGTGTAGGATTGCCATCATGGCTGAGAGAGGAGATCTTTCCTGATGGAAATCTCCCAAGCAGTGTCATCTAGGAGGGAGACTAGGTCTGTGACCCAAACTTCAGAAGAAGCAGAAGAAGGTGAACTTGATCGTGGTGTACTCTGGCTAGGACTTCTGGGAGCAGAGCTACCAGGAAAAAGCCATACAGTAGTAGCCTCGATCAGGTCTTTACCAGAGCATCCAGGCCCAGAGGGGCCAGGTGAGAAATGAGGTAGGGAATGCCATGTTAAGACAGTGAGTCGACTCTTTGGAGGCGAACAGATCCACTTCTGCCCAGCCGAAAATCTGCCAAATGTGCTCCTCCACCTGCAGTTGGAGATGCTATTCCTTGGCATTCAGCACCTGCCTTGACAGGAAGTCTGCATCCCGATTTACGTGCTCTGGGATGAAAATCACTCTCAGCAAAAGAAACCTGGTCTCTGCCCAGAGCAGAATCTGATGCGCCAACCTGAACAGAGGGTGCAAACACAGACAACCCTGATGATTGATATAGGAAACTACTGTAGTGCTGTCTGTGCACACACAGATGTGGTAACCCCTGAGGTGTCGGGAAAAACTGTTTCAATGCTAGAGACACTGCCCTCCCAGAGACCCTGAGCAGAGTGCCTGTCAAAGACTGCACCCCAGCCCAAAAGTGAGGCGTCCGTCAAAAAAAAAGTCCTGCGACGATGACGCACCCCTCGGTGGGACCAAAGGTTAGAAAGCAGGCTCTTTTCCACATAAGAAGGGTATGAAACCCATAGCCCGTAAACATTATGATTATGAGGGGATGCCTGCAGGGATGAAGGCCTGCACTCCTTAGTCACAGCTGGAACGGCCTCATGTGAAGCAGACCCAAAGGGGTAACATTGCTGTTGCCGCCATGAGGCCAAGCTCTGTCTGTGTCCCACTGACAGAGAGGCTTTGGCGTAGCCAAACAGCTTTCACTGCTCACAGTATGGAAGCCACCCGAGCAGGAGACAGACATGCCTGCATCATGGAGGTATCCCAAACTACCCCCAAAAAGGTGGTTCTCATGTCTTTTGACTGTTCAAGAATGAGCCAGTCATCCAGGTAATTTAGTACATGTCACCACTGCGTCTCCAGGGCAGCATCCATGTACTTCAAATATGTGTGTGGAGTACTATACTTGTATGCTTCACCTCTGAAAGTAAACCTGAGTGAGCTCTGGCAGAATGCTTATGTGAAGATAGGTGTCTTTGAGGTTTATCTGTCACAAAGCAGTCCTCTGACTTACTTTGCAATGCAATTAGTTTGCGAGTGAGTATCTTGAACTTAAATATCTGCAGTTCACAGTTCAGAGCCCAAATGTCCAAAATTGGACACAGCCCCCTGTCTTTCTTGGGAATAACAAAGTCTGTAAATCTCATCTGAGTCTCGATCTGGGAGGAGAATAGGTTCTATTGCCCCTTTCTTTGGTTTGGAGTTACACGGGCCACAACACTAGCCCTTCTTTCCACTGTGAGTAAGCTGGGGAGCTGGGTGGCAGCGGTTGGAAGATGATCCAGGCTGCTCACTGCTGCAGGGGATAAATTCTCTGAACACCAGCAACTGTAACTTCACCTCCTTGTGCCTGTCGATGACAGTACTCACTGTGTCAGCTAACAGACCCTTCGGTGCAATCGGGGCATCCAGGAGAAAGGACATATCCCTGTCCTCAATGTAGGCGGGAAACAGGTTGTGATAGTCTCTTCTACCCTAGGCATGGCTGCAAGCCCCACAATGGCCGAATAATTAGAGGTGAAAAGACAGGCAGAATAGGGATTCCACCAGGCCTGAAGTTAGGAAGTGGTCATCACTTCCTCTTCAGACCAATTAAAATTTAGTGACAGCGCAAGTTACAGCCTTGAGCAGCTTCTCAAACACCACTGATTGCGGTGGCAGATCGAGAGAGGAATGCCCCCCCACTACATCAAACTCCTCAGAACCCATTGCAGACAACAACATATCCTCCCAAATCCGAAACGGGGATATCAGAGACGGGAGAGGAAAAGAGAAAGGGAATGACCCGTCTCTTGTTCTGCTTCTACCAGGACAAAGAAGCTGGAGTAATATTATGCAGATGCCCTTAAATGGACTTGTTGGCGGGAATTCTGAGCCATTAAATTGCTGTGTGTACACACAGAGCTTCAGGCACAACTTCCTAAATGAAACATTCCCATAGCATCAGCCATGACACAGCATCGAGTTCCTTGGAAAGGGAACACAAGAGAGGAACATTATTAAATGCCCTGACAGCTCAAAGAAAAAACTTTAAGCAAAGACATTTTTTTCTTTTAATTCATGGTACAGCAGATTAATTCATGGTATGACACAAAACCAGCAGAAATGAGGCTAGAAGCTTGTCTATCAGGAGAAAACAAAACACAAGATGTAATTCTGCCCTTGCATACTGCTTGCATTGTCTTCTCAGTCTCAAAGTTGTCCATCTAGGTTTTGCATGGTTTCATTTGCTCCATCTGTTGGGAGATTTCATGCCACAGGTCAGTTAAAAACAGAAGTGAAAGATATCATTTAGAAAGATGTGGCTCTAGGAGTAGTTACTTGTCTGTTTGAAAGACACAATGTTTTTGTGAGTAAGCCTTCGCCCTAAAGCTCAGGAATACTGCAGGAAGAATTATGGAGACCTGTCAATCATTACCAAAAGAGGGGATCTTAATAAGATCAGAAATCTAGGATATTCTACTATTCGATGCTGGATTGAACTTAACAAGTCACCTAATGAGCTTTATTATTCTCAGAAAAGAGAAGAAATACGTGATGCATGGTGATCTGTAAAATGTGTAAAATTCACCTGGAGACAACTTATTCAAAGCCATAAAAATTCTTTTTCTTCTAACATTCTAACACTTATTTGATTTTTAATACAAGTTCCAGTGATCATTGCAGGGGCACGTTTGATTTGTCGATTGAGGCTCTTTTTTAATCCATTTGATTTTTTTGATTTTAATAAACCTTTCAAGTTTGAAAACCTTCAAATGTCAAGGTATATTATTTGTCAAAAGCTCTGCCAGATTTTCTCTGTGCCACTTCACATGTAACAGGGAAAGAAACTCAATGCTGATACTCAAAGGTGTAACAAAAGCTGGGGTAATTTGGGGAATGTGTCTGTACATTTACTTATTTATTAGTTTCACTTCTTTTTTCTGTGCAGTAATTAGTACTGAAATTCTATTTGTATCAAAGCTGAGTAAAGCTTATGGCTTCATTCCAAATTTTGATTTATCATTCAAAGCTAATCAGAACATGGATGAATTCGATTATAATTACACAGTTAATTACAATGCTGATTCAGAAAGAAGTACACAAAGGGTGTGATGTTTTTTTTATTTGATTTGATTTATTTATGACTTATGGAGAAATGATTTGGAGGTGCCTGTCCAGTTGCTTCTGACTTAATAACCATATTTTTGTGGAACATATGTCTGAAACCACATTGAATATCTTTTTTTTATTATTTAAAACTGGAAAAAAAGGTTTGAAGAATTTAAAAAAAATAATGTTTTGTAAAATATTTAGGATTCTGCACTATTCCTAGATCCTTATTTAAAAGTAAGAAAATGTCTGATATTGCCTAGGTTAACTGCAGATTCTCCTCATTCTTAATTACGTCTTTTCAAGAATGTGATTGAATGACACTTTGTATTTTATCAAAGTTTTACCCAAAATTTGTGAAGTCCCTCACATCTCATGTGTACACTGTCAATAAAACAGAAAAGGGGACGATGCCAGTGTTAATTTCGTTAACGAAGACGATGAAGAAAAACATTCGTTAACAACCATTTTTTCTGTGACTAAGACGAAACGAGACTAAGATGAAACTAATATCTGATGATAAAAACTATGACGGAATTTAAGACGTTTCTTTGTTAACGAGACGAGGCTGGACTAAAATACTTTTTTAGGAAGTATCTGTTACGGGTAGCAGGGCTGAGGGTGAACCACTAGGGGGCCCTCAGTAGGGGATGTCATGTCATGTCTGTTTATGTTTATGTTTTGGCCATGTGTGTGTTTAAGCCCCGCCCTCGCCTAATGTGTGTTCCTGCCCCTGATCACCTGTTCCCAATGTTTCCCTGATTATGTTCTCCATTTATAGTCCTGTCTTTGTCTTCATTATTTGCTAGTCCTCGTTTGTATGTAGGCCGATGTGGTGTCGCGGTTTCATGTTCTGTTCATGTCTCGTGTTTTATGTTTAATAAACCCCTTTATGTTTCACGGAAGCTTCGCGTTGGGTCTGTTAATATCCAGCCGGACACCGCCGGCCGTAACAGTATCGGACATTCATAATAAATGATCTCTTTGTATCAGCTGTTTTTAAAAATGTTCGTCCCTGTCACTGGACTGGATAAGGGGCGTTGCATCTCAGACAGTTAGTTATAAACTCCAACTGGCCTGGTGAGCTGCAGTGGCTTCAGCACCTGAAGCTTTAGGAAGAAAACAAAGAACTGATATACGGAAGCATTTCTGTTATAATTCCTCTGGAGAAAAAAAACATTGTGCACTGTCACAGAAAACGGAGAGAAGCCCTGTGGATATAAAACATCTGAAGGCACATCAGCCTATTTAAATATACATTATTTATGCAGCTTCTGTCATGGAAAGTCAAATATTTAGTCTTATTTAAGTACTTTTTCTTAACATTAGGTCAGTGTTACTGGACGTGTCCACAGGTAAATTCGCTAGCAAGTTTTATGTTTTTATGTTTTAGCATTCTGTTAACTAACGTCAGTTAGCTAACCTTACTGCATAGTTCTGAGCCAGCCTTTCATAATTGTACAATGCTTAATTATATATTGTACAACAGTTCGGCTTTTCTGCAGCATTCAGTTCTGTTTCTAATGAAATCTGTATCACGTGCTGTAACAAGATTATTTAGGCCATAGCCTATTTGTTGTACTAACTTAATAGCATGCAGATAGCAAGCTGTTTCTAAACTGACAGATGGATGTGGAAGTTGTTTAAGTTATTGGCCATGTACATATGCTTAAGGCTGGAATACACTACATGATTTTTTCCCCCGATTTCTTCCCTATTTACATTCTAGAGAAGTTGACGCTCCCATATCTGAGTTGACAGATTTCATAAAAAATGTTATTTTGCTTCCAAATGTACACCCTTAATGGTTATTATACAGTAAATACTGTTGGCAGACAAAGGTATGTTAGTGATATATGTTCATCTGCTTTTGAACATCTGTTTATTGCACATTTATTTGAAATTTCAGAAAATAAATGCAGTTTTTCCATAACAGCTAAAGAAAACATTTTTGGTTTTTACTTGATACTTGAACTACCACTTTTACCTATCCTTAATGTATGATCCTACCTTACAAATTAGCTAGGGCAGCACAGCAGGCTGATATCCAACTAAGAAAAAGGGATATGTAGAGCTGCACAAGTGCTAGGAGTGCAGTGTCAATATAGCTTGTTATCTTGATTCAAATTTCTCAGAAGCTTGATTGGTCTAAAGAGAGAAAAATTATGACTATTTTTGTCTATATTTACATAGAAAATTAACAAAATTAAAGCTGGTAACGGCAGTTTGACTAAAACTAAACTAAAACTTCACAAAAATGCAATGACTTTTCATCAACTAAAACTAGACTAAGACTATTTAAGACAAAAATGACTAAAATGTGACTAAGACTTAATAACCATTTTCATCTGAAGATAAAGACTAAGACTAAATAAAAAATGGTTGTCAAAATGAACACTGGATGATACCACAAAAACTATGAAATTTATGTAAATATTTGAAGGATTCTACTTTTCACTCAAGTTGATGTCAATAATATACTGTGTAATGAAACTTCTTTTATTCATTTAGACTGCAAAATAGAAGCGTCCCATATTATTACATATTACACAAAAAACGTCACTAGTTCCTTCTTTAACCCAGATCTTCTTTCTTTCTTTCTTTCTTTCTTTCTTTCTTTCTTTCTTTCTTTCTTTCTTTCTTTCTTTCTTTCTTTCTGTCTTGCTTGCTTTAAATCTGGCAACCTCAAATATATAATTCAAATAAACAGCACTGAATGCAGATACTTTTTCTTTCGTGAATATAAAAATTACTTTTTAATGCTTACCCCTTATTCATAATTTATGACTATAAATAAGAGTTTGTATTTAGTTTTGTAGCAAATCTTCACATTAACAGCACTGAAGCTAAACTGATGAATCATTGAATGTTATACAGGGAAAATAAACAACTTTTTTTATTAAAAAAAAGAAAAGAAAAAAAAGGCATTATTTCATTATTTCATCATTCAGATTATTTCATCATTACATCATCCAGATCAGATTAATTAGTCAAATCCTGTACTTACTGAGTGGTTCAGTCAGCTGCTTTGACTAAATAATTCCGTATGTCACTCATTAAAGTCATTTCAAAACATATTAACATAGGTTAAATGATAAAATAGTTTAAATGATAAACATAGGTCATATATACAGAGATAAAATTCCAAAATGTATGGCACTGATTTTACCTTACACAGTGTATATAAAAAATATAATACAAAATAATATTCAATATTCAATAATATTCAATGCTCCCCAAGGGTTCTATATAGGACCGAAAAAGTTGTATTGGCAACCCCAAAACCCCCAAACCCCCAAACCCCAGGGTTGTATTTATTTATTTTTTTTTATTTTTTTTAGAGTGTGGTCCATATTTAGAAAATTTGTCTGTCAACAATGTTCATTTTCCTCACCATATATTTATCAGCTCTAGTAGTGTTCTGAGTGTATTAAAACAACCGTCAGGTTTAATCGTGGTCTATGTGACTTTCTTCCTTCCCTGTCTGTTTTGATTATTTGACATAACCTACAATCATATAGAATTTTAAAGCATGACTTGAAGCATGACTTTCAAAAGTTTATTCATAGAAATGCAGGTGTTGGAAAATACAAAACAAATACTAGACTGAAAGGCAAATGATTTAAATGAAATACATTTGCTTAAAGGCAAACAGGTCATGCCTCACCTCACTCAATATGTTTAGCAGTTGCATGCACAAGTAAAGAGAAGATTAACAGAAGGGGTGTGTGTGTGTGTGTGTGTGTGTGTGTGTGTGTGTGTGTATATGTGTGTGAAATAATGTCATAACAAACAGCTGATAATGTCAATAGTTGTTTTATTTCCAGTGAAGCCTGTACTGTTATTGTACTGTAAATAGTCCAATCCAAATATGGATTA
This sequence comes from Hemibagrus guttatus, assembly GCA_033459395.1. Classification (NCBI taxonomy): domain Eukaryota; kingdom Metazoa; phylum Chordata; class Actinopteri; order Siluriformes; family Bagridae; genus Hemibagrus; species Hemibagrus guttatus. The sequence goes on from JAUCMX010000020.1 coordinate 4,784,670, forward strand.
TCACTGGATAATGTTAACTGAGTAACATAGTTCTTTAGCAAAAAATTCGACTTAGACCAGCCCATAGCATACTTTAGGCTCTTATTTTTTCCTAACAAGACAAAAGATTAATCACACACACACTATATGTCCAGAAAAAAAACCTGACCATCATTTCACAACAGCAGCCTTAAATTCACTGTTCAGCCATATCATTAAAACCTCTGAGAGGTGAAGTGATAACAAAACCTGCCACATGACCTTTAGTGGTCTTGTAAAGCCCATGCCTTGATGGATCAGAGCTGATTTGGTGGTATCAGAAATGGACCTACACAATTAGGAATGTGGTATTAATGGTGTAGCTGATCTATGTATTCTAGCAGGTTGTATTTGAAAACATGTTTCCTTTGACATATCTTTGGTTCTCCCTGTACAATGGATGTGTTTTCTCTACTTTTCTGGTGTTTCCTGTTTACAAGCAGAAAAATTTTATACTTAGATCTATTTTCATCCTCCATTCTACTGGGGGGCGGTGGAAGCTCAAATGGTTAAGGCTCTGGGTCGTTGACCGGAAGATCAGGGGTTCAAGCTGCCACCATTGGGCCCTTGAGAAAGGCCCCCAACCCACCCTGCTCCAGGGATGCTGTATCATGGCTAAACCTGCGCTCTGACCCCAACCCCCCAAGGATGGGATATGCGGAGAAAAGAATTTCACTGTGCAGTAATGTATATGTGACAAGTAAAGGCAAATCAACTTATTAGTTCTAAGGAGTTTTTTTTTTAGAGAAAAGATTGTCATGTAGTCGAAAAATGATTAAATGATTGTCATATAGTCTTTCATTTCCAGGAACCTTTAAGCAAAATAAAGTTCCTCTTGTTCCATCTAATTTTTATTTATGGTACAAGGGTAAAGATGAAAGTACAGAAAAATGGGTGGAAACAGAAGGCAAATGTTATTTGCATAGTTTTTGCATTGCTCTTTTGCATTTATGTCTATATTATGTATAACTGAGTGATGCCAGAGGTTTGCTCAGAACAGAGCACAAACTCATCACATAGAAAGATGAAGGGCTTTCACAGTGTCCTCCTCTTTGTCACTTTAACAAAAACAGCTATATGCTTGTTCACTAGATCATTCGTATCTGTGAACAACTTTTTCACTTGGATTGATGCTCAGGCATACTGCAGAAACAATTATGTCGACCTGGCGACCATTCCCAAACTAATGGCGTTTGAAACCTGTATAATTCAGCAATGCTGGATTGGCCTGAGAAAGCAGCCACAGGAGAAGGTCTATAGTCAGTGGTCTGATGGAAGTAAAATAGAATTTACCTCATGGGGACCTGGTGAACCAAGTGACACTAGCCATTGTGTGAATACAATAGAATATTACTGGTCTACCTCTAACTGTGCAATGCTTCTGAATTTCCTCTGCTACAAATGGGTGCCTCGGTTAATCATGGTGAAAGAGATGATGACCTGGGAAGAAGCACTGAACTACTGCAGAACAAACTACAGTGACTTGGTAAGCCTGACCACCAAAAGATTTTGATGCAGCCAGGACAATGAGCATGAAAAGTGAAACACCAAAAGTATGGACAGGCTTGCACTTCATAGATCATCTGTGGTTCTGGGTGAACCACCAACCACTGGGGAACCTGACTTCACTGCCATCATGCCCCATCAAACCTTTTTGTTGTGGAGCCCTGGAAGCTGGAGGTGAAGACTTGGAGAACAGGGACTGCAATGAGAAAATGAACTTTCTTTGCTACGAAGTGTAAGTAACTCTACTTATGATGTCTTTTATACTGTATTGCGTCATGCAGTAGTTTTGATCTGACTTGATATTGATATACAGTTAAGTAAAATTTCTCAAATTTCTCAAAAGGTGAAGAGGTTCACTGCAATCAAATCTGGTAGAAGATGGAGAGGAAAACAAAGGAGATCTGCTTCATTGCCAGCAACATAATGTAATACTATATAAAAAATGTGTATTCCAATATAATTATTGCTCTGATGTCATAATTTGGGTGGTTTGTCTTGTTTAAAATTCTCTTTGTAATCAACTTAATAATATATTTTTATGAAGTAGAAGATCCTGTATATTATTCTTCATTACTGTTCACACTCCTTTTATTACTGGCAGGTTTAGAAACATCCTCTGTTTCATGTTTCTGAAATATTTCACTATTGTAATTGTAGGATCAAACTGGTTACAAATCAAAGAAGTTAAAGTAATACACCAGGAAATAGCTTAGCGCTCCAGGCTCAGAAATCTCATTCTAAAATGTGTTCTTACTTAACATAGTTGCAGAATGCAAACTACACAACAGCATACCTTAGAGGTTTTGAAGGAACTTGAGTGTCTGTATTAGAAGGAAATTGTTCTTGCTTATAAGGTGGTAATATGTATTTCTGTTGATCCTATATATACAAATCTCCTGCCAAATACTGTGGACAAAACCTGTGCAGATGTACTGTGGTATCTGGCACCAAGTTCAGTTTTTAGACAAACTTTAAAAAATTTTGCTTAAATCTGCTGGATTTTATCAGTTACATAATTTGGGAAAATGTGTAAAATCAAGTGAGAAAAAAGTTTAGGGAAAAACATTGACTTAATTTTTTTTTTTTTTCTTCAATTTAGATCTTTTTTCTTCAGTTTTATTTATTGCACCAAAACAATCTTTCATGCATTTTCATACCAGTTATTCTATCCATCTGAACATCCTCTGAAGCATTTAACCTTTGAACTGAAGGAACCTTTGATCTGTAGACTCACATGGGCCCGCTCCCATACTTCTAGGCTATGGCTGACCCAGTCATTCACGGCGGGGACTTCCGAGGGCTCGCCGGACCAGGGAAACAGGGGCGGTTGGTATCCCAGGATGCACTGAAAGGGCGTGAGCCCCGTGGCGGAGTGTGTGAGCGAGTTCTGGGCATACTCGGCCTAGGGGAGGAGCTCACTCCAGCGGTTTTGCTCCCGACTGCAGTACATCCATAGGAACCGCCCGGTTTCCTGGTTCAGGCGTTCAGCTTGGCCGTTAGACTGTGGGTGGTATCCTGAGCTCAGACTGACATTGATTCCCAGCTGCCTGCAGAAATCGTGCCAAACTCGTGAAATAAACTGGGGCCCACGGTCAGATACAATGTCCTCTGGGAGGCTGTAGGTGCGGAATACATGGTGGAACAGGGCTGTGGCCATTTCAAAAGCTGTGGGTAATCCCTTAAGAGGTATAAATTTGCATGCCTTGGAAAAGCGGTCTATGGCAACTAGGATCGTAGAGTATGGGCTGGTTATTGACAGCTGTCACTCATAGAGGGGTAGTACATGGTCTGGTAGGTAGGTGCAACATTTCCACCAAACTACTGTCGATGACGTTAACTGCAGCCCCGGAGTCCACCATCGCCGAGACAGGAACAGATGTATGAGCGAGGCGTAACATGGCTGGGATGGTAACCTTAAAGAGGTGTGTGTGGCTTCCCACCTGAGTTTTGGGCGACTTTTCTGGGCATCTGGAAACCTGGTGACCTGGCCTGCTGCAGTAGTAGCAGAAACGTCATTCAGTGCAGCGGAGGCATTCTTCCTCAGAGTGCCATGTCTGCCCGAGATACGCGGGTTCGGGGTTGTCCTCTCGGGGGTAAGCGGTAGCCATGGCGCGAAGGGACTGGGGAGCGTGACAGATGTTTGCATGGTGCTGGCGCCTGAGGTTGTTGAGACGAACAGCCATACTGATGTAGTTGGAGAGGATGGTGTTGGTGTCGTGGCACACCATTTCGGCCTGTAAAGCAGGGTGGAGACCTTCTCGAAAAACGGCTAGCAGAGCCGTGTCGTTTCATCCCGACTGAGCTGAGAGGGTGCGGAATTTTATAGCATAGTCCACTGCTGTGTCGACACCCTGGCATAGTTCGAGCAGTAGAATGGACACGTCTTTCCCCTTGGCAGGATATTCAAACACATCCCATAGAAATAGCAAAATAGCGGACTGAGCTCTTTATTTGTTGATCTGAATCCCATACAGCAGACACCCAATCCAAGGCACGGCCGGAAAGTAGAAATAACATAAATGCACACTGGGTAGGATCTGCAGCATAAAGGGTGAGCTGGTAGGTGAAGAAGACCTCACACTGGCGTACGAAGCCTCTGCAGTGATCAGTGGCGCCGTAAAACTTGTCCAGGTGAGACATGCACGGCGATTCTGGTAAGTGCACATCATGGCGCTTTGACGGATTAGTGTTGCTTGTAATTCCGCTGGATTCATCGTAGGTGAAGTATTCTGTAACGCAACGCCGGAGGTGGAAGGTGTAGAATCCATATGTGGTTTTATTAAAGCAACACAGCAAAATCAAACAGTCTCATGGTCGGGGAAAGCGAGGGTCAAAACCAGAAAAGCAATCAGCGAAGCAAACAAAACAAAAACACAGAGGCAAGAGAATAACAAAGAACAGGCAAAGGTCATAAAGAGTAATCCACATCAGAGGTAGGCAAAAACAGAGGTCATGAAACAAACTAGGTCAAAACTGGAAGGCAAACAATATAACAAAGGCTCGGTATAATCACGGGGGACAATACTTCACGGTGCGCTCCTGTGTGTGCACCGCTTAAATGTCCGTGCGGAAACCAGGAATTGATCATGTGACATGATCAGAATTCAGGCGAGGGCTCCCTCTGCTGTTGCAGTTCCCGTCGTGACGTGACACTTTCAAAGTTATGTTTCAGCCTTTAACTCACTGAAAAGAGCCTTCCTTATGGGTGTTGTTATCAGATTGGTGGTGCCAATGGTCTCTTGTCCTCTACAGGAGCTGTTCATCTGTGCATAGTTGTGCACTTGAATACTTGCTTACTAATGTACTTGAACTTGCATGTTTTTACATTTAAATTTATGGCATTTTGGCAGATGCCCTTATCCAGGCAAACTGGATATTTTTATACATTTTATTCATTTTATACAACTGAGCAATTGACGGTTAAGGGCCTTGCTCAAGGGCCCAACAGTGACAGCTTTGGTGAACCTGGGATTCAAACTCGCAACCTTCAAACAGTAGTCCAACACCTTATCCACTAAACTATCACATGCCTATGTGCAAGGCTGCACACAAGTAAAATTATGAAACAAAAGTAAGTATTGTGATGCACAAAATGTACAACTATGCGAGTATGCAATTATGAAAGTGTAGCTGTGTTCAATACACAAGTAATCAGTTAATCAATTAGGTATAGAAGTATGCATGCATTCAAGTATTCACGTATGCCAGTATACAAAAATACAAGTGTACAAATAAATCAGTATGTGTTCACAGATATACAAGTGCACAACTATGTAAGCATGCCAGCGATCGACTGTAACTAGTATGCAAAAGTCTGTAAGAGTACACATACACAAATATTCAACTCATACAATTCTGCAAGGAATCATGTATACAAGTTTGTATGTAAGTATTTAAACATTTAAACACCTACATACTTATTGGTGCTTCCTATTAGAATCTACTTTTCTGGTACTTCCTGTATATATCAACACATTTTCTGGTAGTTCCTATCTAAATCAACATTTATTTCCATTAAAATGTGTTTTTTCCTGTATAAAGGAACATGGCTCCTTATATTTCTAGTGCTTCCTGAATAAAATGACATATATCCCCTTAATTGTTTGGTTGTTCCCATACAATGGATGTGTTTTTTCTATGCTTCAGTGTTTCTTCTGTTAAAAAGTTTCCTGGTACTTCCTGATTATATATATTCTACTTATATTTAATTTATTTTATATTCCTGTATATATCAACACATTTGCTGGTACTTCCTAAATAAATCAACATTTATTTTCTCTAAATTTCTGTTTCTTTCTGTTTAAATTGATGCTTTCCCTACATTTCTGGTACTTCCTGTATAAAATAAACAAATTGCCCTTTGACATAAATTTCTCCTACAGTGTTTTGTCATCATGTATAAATCAGTGTGTTTCCCCTGCATGTCTCGTACTTCCTTTATAAACCAACACATTTTTCTTACATTTATGGTACTTCTTCTATAAATCACTAAATGCTTTTCTACAAAAATTTTGTTTCTTTGTGTATAAATCAACATGCTCCCCCTACCTTTCTGGTGCTTTCTGCATAAATCAACATTTTGTCTCCATTTGAAGTGCTACCTGTGTGAGGACACAGCTCCTTATATTAATGATGATGTATTAAAAGTGAATATCATACAAATGTTTGCTGAACACAACCATCATTTATATCTCTACTACAAGTTAGACAGAAGAAAAGTGTGTATTTTCCTCCAGGCCAAACCACATTCCTCCTTCTGTGTGGTTAGAAATAAAATGTGCAGTATAAATATAAATCTTAAAACCAGCAGCTGTTCCAGACTAATGGCTTTTCTGTTACTCCGCTCGTACATTTCAAACCGAGAAGCATTTTTTCCAGGGTGCGATTCTCATAATGTTGCCTGGGTTTTCATTTCTAATGGTATGTCACTAACTCTTGCATCAATCTGAGATGTTCTTGTAGGGAACAAATAGTCCTTAGGCTCAGAGACGCAACTCTACTTTTCCTCGACGTTCTCGGCCAAATGAAACAGTGCTATTTGGCAAAATGGCCCCGGGGGGGGCACCATCATTTTTTTTTTTTTTCATTTTTTATATTTTGCTAGAGAAATGTGATATTAGTTTGTCATATCATACCTATTTCATTTCAACACATTAAATCACAAGCAAATAGTTCATCAATAGTTCCAACTACTGGATGCCATAAGAATAATAACACTTATCAGTGTGTGGTGCAACTAGCCTTCAACTTGACAACAAATCAACAAGACTTGCTTTTAAAATGAAGCATTCTGTAGGGAGATTTGGTATTTGTATATAAAATTCAGCAGTGTTCTTTCTGCTTGCTGAGATTGTCCTCTTAGCAATGTTGTCACATCTTCATGCTTGGTTTTTAAAATTTTATTTACAGACCTTCACTTTATGTAAATCTGTCATCCGTCCGTCTGCCCGTCCGTCTGTCCGCCCGTCTGTCAATCAGACTGATCATTTAAAGTAGCTAAGCAAATTAATAACTGTTCTCTGGTGGTTGAGAAAACTGGGGAATCATGAGGGGACCAACTTGGACCTGGTAAAAATGAAGAAACTTACAGTTTATTTATTTACATGAGACTGAAAGCACATGTGAAATTATCCTGGAGGGCCTGTTTGTACTTATGGCTTGTTTGTGAAAATGTGGTTGTGGATCCCCCAACAAATTACAAGTTTTCACAATACAACTGACTCATTTAACTTGGAAAACAGTTGAAAACAGATGAATAGATTGATGGAAAAAATATGATTGCATTTCTAAATATACTTATTTGTTTTGGATGCTAGGGCATCATTAAAATATTATAAATCATCATAAAAGCTAACTATGCAAACAAGACACATAAGTGTGCTATGAAAAACAGTCCCAGATACAGACTACAAAAGAACAGATCAAGAACATCTGTGATTACCACAAATCTTCTTCTTCTTCTTCTTCTTCTTCTTCTTCTTCTTCATCTTCTTCTTCTTCTTCTGCTTCTTCTTCTTTCGGCTTTTCCCTTCAGGGGTTGCCACAGAGAATCATCTCTCTCCACCTATCCCTATCTTCTGCATCCTCAACACTTGCACCCACTAGCTTCATATCCTCATTAATTCCATCCATATACCTCCTCTTTGGCCTTCCTCTTTGCCTCCTGCCTGGCAGCTCCATGTCCAATATTCTCCTACCAATATACTCACTGTCCCTCCTCTGAACATGTCCAAACCATCTTAATCTGGCCTCCCTAACTTTATCCCCCAAACGTCCAACATGAGCTGTCCCTCTGATGTACTCGTTCCTAATCCTGTCCAATCTTGTCACTCCCAAAGAGAACCTCAACATCTTCAGCTCTGCTACCTCTAGCTCTGACTCCTGTCTCTTCCTCAGTGACACTGTCTCTAAACCATACAGCATGGCCGGTCTCACCACTGTCCTGTACACCTTCCCTTGATTCTCGCTGATATTTTCCGATCACACAGAACTCCCGACACCTTTCTCCACCCATTCCAACCTGCCTGCACTCGCTTCTTTACCTCTTTCCCACGCTCTCCATTACTCTGGACTGTTGACCCCAAGTACTTAAACTCCTGTACCTTCTTCACCTCTTCACCCTGTAACCTTACTGTTTCACTTCCCTCCCTTTCATTCACAAACATGTACTCAGTCTTACTACGACTGACTTTCATTCCTCTTCTCTCCAGCGCAAACCTCCACTTCTCCAGGTTTTCCTCCACCTGCTCCCTGCTCTCACTACAGATCACAATGTCATCTGCAAACATCATTGTCCAAGGAGACTCCTGTCTGACCTCCTCTGACAACTGGTCCATCACTATAGCAAACAGGAAGGGGCTCAGAGCCGATCCCTGATGCAGTCCCACCTCCACATTGAACTCCTCTGTCTGACCTACAGCACACCTCACCACTGTCCTGCTCCTCTCATACATGTCCTGCACCACTCTGACATACTTCTCTGCTACTCCTGACTTCCTCATACAGTACCACAGCTCTTCTCTTGGCACCCTGTCATACGCTTTCTCCAAGTCTACAAACACATAGTGCAACTCCCTCTGACCATCCCTATACTTCTCCATCAAAATTCTCAGAGCAAAAATTGCATCCGTTGTGCTCTTTCTGGGCATGAAGCCATACTGCTGCTCACAAATTTCCACTACCTTCCTTAACCTAGCTTCCACTACTCTTTCCCATAGCTTCATTGTATGGCTCATCAACTTTATCCCCCTATAGTTGCTGCAACTCTGCACATCACCCTTATTCTTAAAGATCGGCACTAACACATTTCTTCTCCATTCCTCAGGCATCCTCTCACTCTCTAAAACCCTGTTGAACAAACTAGTCAAAAATTCCACAACTGCCTCTCCCAGACACTTCCAGACCTCCACCGGGATGTCGTCAGGACCAACTGCCTTTCCACTTTTCATCCTCTTCAAAGCCTTCCTGACTTCATCCTTTCTAATCTTATCTACTTTCTGTTCCACAGAGTTCACCCCTTCTACTCTTTTTTCCCTCTCATTTTCCTCATTCATCGGCTCCTCAAAGTACTCCTTCCATCTCCTCTGTACACTCTCCTCACTTGTGAGCACCCTTCCATTTCTATCCTTAATAACTCTAACTTGCTGCACATCCTTCCCATCTCGATCCCTCTGCCTAGCTAACCTGTACAAGTCCTTCTCTCCTTCTCTAGTGTCTAACCTAGTGTACAACTCATCATGTGCCTTGTGCTTGGCCTTAGACACCTCCCTCTTAACTCTGCGCTGTAACTCCTTGTATTCCTGTCTATTCTCTTCAGTCTTGTCCATGTCCCACTTCTCCTTAGCTAACCTCTTCCTCTGGATACTATCCTAAACTTCCTCATTCCACCACCAAGTCTCCTTATCTTCTTTCCTCCTTCCAGATGACACACCCAGCACCTTTCTCCCTGTCTCCCTGATCACTTCTGCTGTAGTTTCCCAGTCATCTGGCAGCACTACCTGACCACCCAGAGCCTGCCTCAACTTCTGTCTAAATTCCTCACAACATTCCTCCTTTTTCAGCTTCCACCACTTGGTTTTCTTCTCTATCTCTATCTTTGACCTCTTCGTCTTACAGACCAACAAAGTCATCCTACACACCACCATCCTATGCTGTCTGGCTACACTCTCCCCCACTACCACTTTACAGTCACTAATCTCTTTCAGATTGCCTCTTCTACATAGGATGTAGTCTACCTGTGTTCTCTTACCTCCACTCTTGTAAGTCACTCTATGCTCCTCCCTCTTCTGAAAATAAGTGTTAACCACAGCCATATCCATCCTCTTAGCAAAGTCCACTACCATCTGTCCTTCAAGGTTCCTTTCCTTAACTCCAAACTTGCCCATCACCTCCTCATCACCTGTGTTCCCCTCACCAACATGTCCATTAAAATCCACTCCTATCACCACTCTCTCACCCGTGGGAATACTCTCCATCACCTCATCTAATTCACTCCAGAATCTCTCTTTCTCCTCTAACTCACAACCTACCTGTGGGGCATAACCACTAACAACATTCAACATTACCCCTTCAATCTCTAACTTCAGACTCATCACCCTGTCTGACACTCTCTTCACCTCCAGAACATTCCTCACAAACTTTTCCTTCAGGACCACACCTACCCCATTTCTCTTACTATCCACACCATAATAAAACAGCTTGAATCCTGCTCCTATACTACGAGCCTTGCTACCCTTCCACCTGGTCTCCTGTACACACAGTATATCCACCATCCTTCTCTCCATCATATCAGCCAGCTCTCTACCTTTCCCTGTCATAGTACCAACATTCAGAGTTCCTATTCTCAGTCCTACACTCTTACCTTTCCTCTTCTCTCTCTGTCTGCGCACTCTCCTCCCTCCTCTGCTTCTTCGACCAACAGTAGCCCAATTTCCACCGGCGCCCTGTAGGTCAACGGTGCCGATGGCGGTCGTTGTTAACCCGGGCCTCGACCGATCCGGTATAAAATTCTTAGTGACGATTCGCATGGTTAAATTTGGCAATGTTGGTTACGCCGGATGCCCTTCCTGACGCAACCCTCTCTATTTATCCGGGCTTGGGACCGGCACAGAAGTCACTGGACTGTGACCCCCATGGCTAGATTATCTGTGATTACTACAAATCTAAACATTATATATAATGTACGTGCAGCTGCTATGCTAAATAATTTTCTAAAAATGTAATTATCTGATATTTAGTTGTTTAATGAGGAACAAATACATATACACAACTGTGTATACGTACACTGGTATAACACTTATAACCACTTATTATAGTGTAATTTCTTTGTTCAATATTTCCCTAATTTGTAAGCTGATGTCATTATTAATATCAGAATTTAGGGGCAGATGATGGACAGGTAGGTTACTGAGAAATGATCCTTACACTTATAATTTTAGTTATAACTTTCTTGCACTTAAATTTTGTAGACTGCTTAGTTGCCTCTTAACAAATTATCAGCAGGGTTTACCAAACACATCACTCATATTTCACTAAAGACATGCTTTAATTTGTTTCATAGTGGACTATTTTTTAACAAGAATGTCATGAAATGTGGAATTCCAGCCTGAATATATTTATTTTTCTTACAGTCCTGCTTGAATCAAATCAATGAGACAAGTGAATCGGTGTTCCTTGGACTGTACCACCATTGAATCCCCTCTGTATTATTTCTCTAACTGAGTGGTGGACTGTACTAACGCAGGTAGAAAAACGGGGGGATGCTGTTCTTATAAGGCTGCAGCTGGGAGCAGAGGCGAGTCGGTGGAAGTTTCTGAGCCGGACAGAAACCTGACACACGGTTATGGCTCGAGTTCTCGCGTTAAACTCTCGCGTTAAGTTCTCACGTTAAAAAATAAGGCGGAGAGACGGGGCGCGAATTTGCTGCCTTTTCTTTTTCTTTTACGTGGCGCAAAATTCCCGAGTGGAAACTCCGCTCTGTAGTCCGGATAGAAACATCAGCACCAGCAGTTTCTGTAGTTATCGTGTGTGCGTGTGTGAGAGAAAGAGAGAGCGCGCCAACGCGCGCAGGAGTGTAAGAGTGTGTTGGATGATGGAGAGGAAGATCGGGATGATGCGCACGGGATGCATCCGGCTTCTCTGGATCTTCAGCATCAGCATCAGTGCTCGCGCTGCTTCTCCATCCACCCGTAAGTTCCACTTGAAGCCTTTGGGGCTTATGCGGCTGAATGTCAAGTGTGTGTGTGTGTGTGTTCTGGGACAGGACCCAGACTGCCAGTGCATGAAATCCTGGGACGTACCACAGACTTTTTATTGCTTGTTTTATTTTCTGCCTTCCGTTTTGCTTAAGCAGTTTAGTTTCAATTTCGGCTGATTGTATTCTGTATCGCTTGTAACGCTACATCATGAAACCTACATTCACAAACTGCACTTCTCAGAAACACCTATTTGTATGTGTGGTTTTAGAGTACAACGGGGAAAAACAGCTATGCAAACAGCCAGTGTTTAGATATTCCTTGTCATGCAGATCTTCTAAGATGGTTTTGCCGTAGAGGACACAGACGGAGCCCCTGGCGTTAAAAAATGCAGTAGTGTAGTGCTGACTCCTGCAAAACTGATGTGTCTAATTCACTAAAAATGAAGCTTGAGTAATTCAGCCTGATTATTCTACTATTAATGACTGTTTTGTTGATTTCTTCATTTTGTTAAGAATCTCTGTTATGAGATCGGAGCAATTTTTTTGTCTCATCATTGTCAGCAGGCAGTAAGGTCATCATGATCTGTCCACGTGTACTTACGGGTAATTTATTCCTATTCCTAGATTTGAGCACAGTTCAGCAAACTGTACAAGCATACAACCTTCACAGACTTTCATGTTGGAAAGCTTTCTGTTCTTCAGTTCTTTTTCTTCCAAAAGAAGTCCTCTTTCTGAAGCACTCAGATGAAGTCATCTACTTATGGGGAGTAAATTAGGTAGTCGCTCGTCTTAGCAAAACTAATCTCACACATGGACCGGGTGTAATCACACCATTAGTCTTAGTTCGGGCACACACCACACACCTCACACCTCACAGTTATGCTGTTTCTTCATGTGTTAGACAAGCCACTTTCGAAGGGATGAAGCATGACAGGGCGTGCTGTACGAGGAAAATAATCAGCAACCCTGTCGGTGAAGGAAAATTACTGTTATTTTGCTATAATAGTACTACATTTTAATTTCATTTACTAATTAACAACATAACACACTTTTTATCTACTTATAGCTACATGTAATACTGTGGAACATCCATGAGGCAAGTTAGTGCCCATGTTACAGCATTTATTTGACTTTTAGTGAGGATCTGGAAAACCGAACATCTTTCATAGTGAAGCACTGACACTGGAGAATCCTTCAAAAAAAAAAAAATCCTTACAATACTTCACCAAATTAACTATATATATAAATTATAAAAAACTATAGATTTTATCTATCTATCTATCTATCTATCTATCTATCTATCTATCTATCTATCCATCTATCCATCCATCCATCCATCCATCCATCCATTCATCCATCCATCCATTTATTACTAATTTTCTCCAGTGTCAGTGTGTGTAACAGTCTGAGGTAAAGCTGTAATTTTTACATTTTATGACATGGGAAAGTCTTCAAGACAGACATTGAAGTTTCTGTGTAATTTACCATCCGGATTTTTTAATATTCTTAACCTAAATGAGAGAAATAATCATGTCTGACATTTTCAGTACATGGTCAAAAACCACACATCCATACATTTTTTTGTAACAGGTAATAATTTGAGATGAGAATTTTGAAATATGAATGAAAGAAGAAATAAAAAAGAAAAAGACAAAAAGGAGGCCAATCAGTTAAGCCCTCAGAACAACCTGCTGAGCAATTCAGTCACTTCTAAGCAGAAAGAGGATTTTGGCTCGTCAGAGACTCTGTGGTTTATTTGAAATAACTTCAGAATGCTGTGATGAGCAAGCTGGAACATCATCATGTAGGCTGGGATTATCCTGTAACCTGATTTTACTCTTCGGGATGTGTTATTGTTCGAGGACTAAAAAAATACTATAATTTGAATTGTAAAATAATGATGTGTATTATGTGTTTTGTAAAGGTAATGCCTTTAACTGGAGTTATGAGCTAAGGATATTTAAAAACACCACATGTTTTTTTTTTTACTCCAGAAGCTATTGTGTTTGTTTTGTTCTTTATTGATTGATAGAAAGCTTTATTCACTGAGGGTTAGAGACACAGTATGTGAAGACACAGACAAGTACTACAAGGACATCGGAGTAAAAACCCAGGACACTGACAGCTATCCGCATGCTGTTAAGTAAATTACATTATATTATGATGATCATTAGGAGCGGCATGGCGCTGTTGCAGCATTTGCAGTATCTTTGGGTAAAGCTGAGAGTTTAGCTTCTCATGCTCAACCCATGTGGGTTTCCTCTGGCTTCCCAGCTCTCAAAACCATGCCAGAATGTGCACTGGCTACTGTAAATTGCCCCCATTGTGTGAATGAATGCATCCAGGCTCAGGATTCACGGCCGCACGGGTGAATAAAGCTGTGTGAAAGTGAAAACTTATTATATGGGGAAAACCAAGAATCCTTGTCATAATCAATAGCACATAATCAACCTATTTACATAATCACACACAAAAGGTGGGAATGAACTGGAAAATGGGAATAAATATAGGAAAAGAAATGAGGCAAATATATAAATACATAATGTAGAATGAGACTTCACAATGACACAGAGGGTGTGAAATGTTGCTAGACACAACCGAATAGGATATAAATGACAGCACAAGGAGACAGGACCAGGATGTAAAATCAAAACAGTGGCTCAGTGGTTAAAGTGTTGGACTACTGATTAGAAGGTTGTGAGTTGGAATCCCAGGACCACCAAAGTGACACTGTTGGGCCCCTGGAGCAAGACCCTTAACCCTGAATTGCTCATTTGAAGAAATTAGATAAATGTAAGCTCCTCTGGATGAGGCTAAATGCCATAAATGTGAGCAGTTGCTGATGATGAAGGGAATGAACACTGTATAGATTTTGAGTGGAATATCTCTTAGGTGGTGGTACCTCAGTGATTGACATTGGTGATTGGAAGGATGTGAGTTTATATCCCAGAATCTCCAAATCATGCAAACTCAACTGCTCTGTTTTGTAAATGTAAATCACTCTGAATATGTAAACTTTATTTATTGCTAATGTTATTTTTTTTTATTAATCACTTATTTAAATTTTACTTAAAATACAGATCACTTGGACACATGATCTTAGACATCTTAACATTCCAGTGGCACCAGTTTGAGAATTAAAGTCCCCCTTGATTTAAACTTGCTTTTTCTTAAAAAAAGTGAAGGTCAATATTACAAATATTTTAGTCTTAAGATTGTCTGTAGGTTGTTTTGCTCCAAACAATGACAAAATTTGCATTTAGAAGATTCAAAATGTCCAATAAGGATCCACAAATGCGATGACATAATTCTGCAATTTGTTTTTCTTTTTCAAAATCAAATGTTTTCTAACATCTTAAGTGTCCTGTCCCCAGCTAACATAAAGTAAGGCTTATCCCTGGTTGTGAGGGAAGCCAAACTCTATTGGCCATTTAAAAAGTAGTAGGGGCTAAGAGATATGTCCCGCCCTGACTTCCCATTTCAGTGGAAATTATGTCCACACATATAGGCGTTTTACAGGTATGTTAAATGGCTTCCACTTCAGGATACCTGAAGGTGATTTCAGTCCCCGCATTTTCTTATAATTTATACAAATATATAAAATATATATTTTTTTGAAAACTTTCATTTTCCAAGCTGCTTTGACTTTAATGTTCTATTTTCCAATTTTTTTTATAGGGTCTGTCGTCAGATGCCACTCTTATCGAAGGCCATCCATAAAAAAGGTCCGAAAGTCATCCTGTGTTTAGTTTAGTGAAAGGAAATAATCTGGAGCATGTGAAAGAGATTTGCAGATACTTTACTGCAGGTAAAAAGGACACAGAGTAACAGAGCTCCTAATTTCAGCTGAAAAACTGAATGTACGCATGGTTGCTCTGAGGGAATAGAGATGATAAGAGGAGCATAAATTATGCCTGGAAATTTCAGAGCTCAGTATTAATACACTGTGGTTGTTGTTTTCTTTATTTGAATTGAGAAGCCTGTAACGGTGAAAGTAAATAAAATAAAGTAATATATTGAATTTTTCTAAAGGAAAGCTATTGTATAGAGTGGAGTAAAAGAAGAAGCCTTTATTTTTCACATACATTACAGCACTTTTTTTCTGCATATCCCAGATTGTTAGGGAGTTGGAGTCACCCATGAAGCAGTGAGGGTTTAAGGGCCTTACTCAAGGGCCCAACTGTAGCAGCTTAGCTGGGGTTTGAACATGAATAGAATTGGACAAATAGAATAGAGAAGAGTCAAATAGAGTAAAGTAGAATAGAGTAGGACAGAGTGGAGTAGAACACATTAGAGAAAAAAATAGAATTGAGTATTATAGTATAAAGAAGAATCAAGTAGAGTATGATAAAGTGAAGTAGAATAGAATAAAGAGAAATAGCGTAGAGTAGAATAAAGTAGAAAGGATAGAGTAAATAAGAATTGAGTAGAGTAGAATAAAGAATAAAGTAAAATAGAATTGAGTAGAATAGAATGGAATGGAATAGAATAGAGTACTGTAGAGTACAATAGAGTACAGTGGAATAGAATAATTTAATAATAATAATAATAATAATAATAATAATAATAATAATAATAATAGAGTAAAATAGAATTGAGTAGAGTAGAATGGAATAAAGAGAAATAGAGTAGAGTAGCATAACGTAGAATAGGATAGAGTAGAGGAGAATAGAAAAGAATAAAGTAAAATAGAATTGAATAGAGTAGAATGGAATAAAGAGAAATAGAGTACAGTAGAATAAAGTAGAATATGATAGAGTAGATTCGAATTGAGTAGAATAGACTAGAGTACCATAGAGTAGAGCAGAATAGAGTACAATAGAGTAGAGTAGAATTGAGTAGAGTAGAATAGAATAGAATACTATAGAGTAGAGGAGAATAGAGTACAATAAACTATAGAGTAGTGTAGAAAAGAGTAGAGTAGAATAGACTAGATAAATAGAGTAGAATAGAGATGTAGAGTAGAGTACAGAAGTAGTAGAGTAGAATAAAATGTAGTAGTTTAGATAAGAGTGGAGAGTACTTTATTAATCCCTAAGGGGTGGTTTGGTGTCACATCAGCCACAACACAGGAGTAAAAGGAATAACTGGGACTTCACACAAGAGCAGCACAAAACTTAAAGTGCACAATAAACTCACACAACACTTTTGTGAGACATCAGAGATGCAATCTTTTTTCCCAGATTTAACCAACTTCCCGCTTCATGCCGCTAAATCTTCACACTTGTATTAAGAAGCTCTACACTTTCAAGCTGCATCTCTATTCCAAGTTCAGCTCTCCTCCAGAAAATCAATGAGCTCTGTGGGTAATAAAATGAAAGCATTCACGAATTGAAAAGACAAAGAATTTCTCATGCTTTGAATGTCATGCTTGAGTCCTCCATGCTAAATGTCATCCAGCTGCCCACCATTGTTGCCCTCATTTTCTAAACCTAATCTCAATACTATCTCTACCCTGAGAGAGACCTGTCTCCTTAAAATGGCGAATGTTTCCACAGGGATTTTTTTTTTTTGGCACTTACATCAGATATACTAGGGGCAGATGAATGAATGAATTTATATGAGATATACTGCTAATTGTCCCATTGCTATGTGGCAGAACAATAAATTATTTACAGAGAAATAGCTCTCAGGCCTTTATAAGCCAGAGTTATGAATATACTGTGTTTTATGTTGAACCAGATTCACACCATGTATGTGTGGACTATATGACCGTATCGTTTTCCGTCCATGCTGATGATGTCACTAACTGTCCTGTAACAACACGTTCGAAAGTGGAAGTGGAATTTTTTCACTGACCGGAGCGATAAACACAGTGAAACATCCCTGTGAGGTTATACATTTAACATTCTACATATGCTGTATCAACATCATTGAGCATTGAAGGTTTGGCATGGAGGAATTGGTGTTAAATCTATAATGAAGTCAGATGTTGAGCTAATTTATGAGTTGCTCAGGAGCTCCTGGTTACACAACTCCAACTGATTGTATATGACTGAAGAAAGGACATTATTTATAATCACACTGTCTGGTGTTTATAATAATTTATAATCACACTCTCTGGTGTAATTCCCTTTTGACACTGGTTCCTCTCAAGGTTGCTTCCTCTTCCATTTAAGGGAGTTTTTCCTTGCCACAGTCACCTCAAGCTTGCTCACTAGGGCTAAATACATTCATTGTCTACCACTTATCCAATCTATTCTTGGGTCATGGGGAGCCTCTGCCTATCATTGGGCATCAAGGCAGGATACACCATGGATGGAGTGCCAACCCATCGCAGGGCAAACACACACTCTCATAATATGGAGAGAAGCCAGTCAACCTACAATGCAGGTCTTTGGACCAGGGGAGGAAACCCCTGAGACACGGGGAGAACATGCAAACTCCACACACATGGCAGAGGTTGGAATCGAACCCCCAACCCTGGAGGTGTGAGGCAAACATGCTAGCCACCAAGCCACCATGCCCCCAGGGTAAATACAAATAAATTTAAATATAAGTCCAAGATTAATCTTGAACTTTCTCTCTAATATTAATCTTGAACATTCTCTCTAATATTAATCTTGAACTTTTTGTTCTATGTTTCTTATGTTCTGTAAAGCTGCTTTGAGACAATGTCCATTGCTAAAAGCGCTAAACAAATAAAATAAAATAAAATAAAATGTATAAATCCTGTATAGCAGTGTGAGTTACAAAACGAAGGATATGATGAACAAAAGGTGAGTGCAGTTATCAAAAAAATCTAGAGGGGGCATGGTTATCAGTGGTGAATACTGTAATTTGGAGTTTGACATAACGTAACCTGTTAAACTTTAAATAGTTAAATATAAAATGCAGTTATTCAGCACTTATTAACTGATGCCTTGATGCAGTATGAATGATGGAGGATGCGTATCAAGTTTTTGTCTGTTTACTGTTTCGACACTGGGTAGCTAACTAGGCACTGTTTTCCCCTGAGTCCCCACACACATTAAAGTGAGCTTACTGACCTGTTTTTGTGTCCCCTGCGCTGTTGTCCACTGGTATTTTTATAGCTGTGGTTCGAGGGAGTTTTTTGGGCGAGGGGTTGGTAGGGTTTCGGAGTCTTAAGGGACTGCAGCAGTGTCAGGTTCAGATATGGCCTAAAAGAGAAGCACACAGAGGACATCTCTGAACATCTCACACTGGTTCAGTTTACTCACCCAGTTGCCTACATTTAACAAGGGCATTCAAAAAAAACATCTGAAAATACACTATGATGCAGATGCAGACTCAGGGATCATTTGTATTTAGTTGAATGATTTATTTGTGTCAGATCGATACAAGGCTGGACAGGTGGGTGGTGAGAAAAGCATAAAAAGCATAAAAAGCACCAATTTATTCAAATAAAACACAACCTCATTGGGGTCATATTGTGCAATCTGTCTCAGTTCTGCGTCCTGCTTTGGCTTGGTTTGTGAAAGATAATGTTGAATATTCTATCTGTCTGATTAATTCTTTCAGACCCGGCCCAGAACATCTCTGTCTGATGTCTGCATGAATAGTGACTATAGCACAGGGAAAGAAACCGTTCATTTTCCAATGAGATCTGCAGAACAAAATCATAAAAAAAAGTGTACTTAATGTAGCAGTAAACAGAGTTTGGTGATGTACCACTGTGCAATCGTAGCATAATGATCATCTGGGTTGTGAAGATAATCAACCACACTTCTGTCTTCTTTGAACAAACAGCAATAAATAAGCAGTTGTGTGTATGAGCGTACACACACACATATACACACACACACACACACATACACACACAAACACAACCCCCTGCATAGACACGACCCACATCTGACTTACATCTGTTATGTTACTTCTACATGTTAAGCTGCAATCCGCTCATCTCACTTCTTATATATGTAATATATTAAAAAAAATCCAGGTCACACAGTTGGAAGTGTGACATAAACAGATTCAGGATGCAGCTGTCAGTCAACACTTCATCACTGTCAGCAATGTAGAAGTACTCACCTGTAGATGTTTGGCAGGCTTAAATAATAAAATGTAAAAAAAAAAATTTTCATAATGCAGGAAAGGGCTTTAATTGGAAAAAATTATTAGTGCAAAATAATAATAAAAAAACGAATAAATGTAAAGCCTTTGGACAAATACAGATTTCATTTAAAGCTCATTTACTCATCAAATATGCCATTCAAAAAGAGGTTAGGCATGTAATAAAATAGAAATAATGTTACTGTAATTTACGGTTGTATATCTTATATCTATCTGTTTTTTGGTTTGTTTTTTCAAGTTTAGGCTTAAAAATTTGAATGATTTTCAAATCAAGTTCACGAAGCACCACCCCCAGAATCTTTGGCCCATATAGTGTCTATAAAATGATCGACAGGAGGTGCATACAAACACTAACAAGACCAGAAATCAACCAGAAGCTTCACCACTGTGTTTTACATGTTGTATATATTTTTAGATTATATTTTTTATGTCTAAAAATCATTCATTCATTCATTGTCTACCGCTTATCCGATCTATTCTCGGGTCACAGGGAGCCTGTGCCTATCTCAGGCGTCATTGGGCATCAAGGCAGGATACACCCTGGACAGAGTGCCAACCCATCACAGGGCACACACACACTATGGACAATTTAGAGATGCCAATTAACCTACAATGCATGTCTTTGGACCAGAGGAGGAAACCAGAGTACCCGGAGGAAACCCCTGAGGTGCGGGGAGAACATGCAAACTCCACACACACACGGCAGAGGGGGGAAATCGAACCGTTGACCCTGGAGGTGTGAGACAAACGTGCTAACCACCAAGCCACTGTGCTTCCCTGTCTAAAAATCAAGGGGAAAAAAAACAAATAGCAAAAGAAAAACTACTATTGCAGCTTTAAATATTTCTCAGATCCATATTTTCCATATTTTTTAAATACAATACAGAATGTTACTTGTGAATCTTCTAAATTTGTTATGAGTAGTGACACATTTCCCACAATTAGATATTAAATATTAAATTCACAAGACCTTTTTCCAGTCAAAAGTTTCAGGCCTCTTTCAAAATAGCCACCATTTCATCATCTATGCAAATGGAAGTGTCTGGTTTGAATTGGTATGCTGTGAATTAGGTAATATAATAAGTAGAGGAAAATACAGTTTATTCTTTATCCAGTTTAAGATAGATAACAGCAGTGTGCAATTTCATGAGTTCTTTTTTCTCCCCCATTGTTGTGTGAATGCAAGGATGTTCATGGAAAATCCATTATAAAATCTGAGGTTAATGCATTGCATCAATAAAGGTTTAGGAGAGCAAATTTAGTCAGTGCTTTCGGATTCAGACACTGAACCACAGTGCCTTACGTAAGTAATCAGCCTGGTTGATCATATTTTGTAGTGTTCTAAATGGAAGAGTAGCGAGAAGAAAGCCATTAGCCATTTGGAGACTGGATAAACATGCAGAAAGGTTCTCTGGTTTGATGACACCCAAATTGAACATTGGTATTGTGCACTTACAAAGTGCTCTGTTTTGTTTTGTTTTTGTTGATTTATTTTTAAAGACAGCTCTGAACCATCTCCATGGTAAAGCATGGTGTGGTGATGTTATTCATTAGCTGGGATTTGGAAACTGGTGAAGGTTGATGGGCAAAAGCCCAGTTGATGGAGCTGAGGGCAATTCTTGAAAGAAAACCTGTTCCTGTCTTCAAGAGATGTGAAAGCAAACTTCACTAGAGTGGTTCAACAACACTCAAAAGCCCAGACCTTTATATGATTGTGAATCTGTGGCATAACCTTTGGCCTGGCTGTTGACCAAAGGTCTGCCATCAACTGACAGAGCCTAAGCAATTATTCCTAGATAACTTGAAAAGCTGGTAAAGATATATTCCAGAAGACTTACAGGTCAAGGATTGTGGTATTTTTTTTTCAATATTTACCAATGAAGTTAATGGCACCAGTAGCTCAGAATGATCAGATGGTTATAAGTTCAAATCCACTCAGCAAGGCCCTTAATTCTCAAATCCTCATTTGTATAAATTAGATAAATGTAAGTTGCTCAAGATAAGGTCATCTGCCAAATGCCATAAATGTAAATCTCAGTCCATTTCAACTCCATGTTGTAAGACTACAAAATATAGAAAGGTTCAGAGGGTAAACACTTATGCAAAGGCTTAGAAATGTAGGTAGTCTTTTTATTTATTCCACAGATTCTCACTTTCTTTTCATTACCCTGGACTTCATAAAGTATACACTGTATAGCGTCTCGCTGAAATTTGCTTTTGGGTCATTGAGCATGGAAAATAATAAGTAGTTATTTTCATGAAACAGCTGTTTTACAATTTAACTTTTAATTCCTGTATATTTTTGTTTAAGGATCTCCATGTCTGCCTTTGTTATAATTTTTGTTTAAAGAAGAAAAAAATAGATGTCTTATAGCTGAGTGGATAATAATAATGCATCTGGTGGATTCTGGGTGGAAGATAATTGTACTCAGTATGGTTACATGTTTTTTTTTTTCCAAAAATGAATGCAAATTCCTCATTAAAACTCAGAAGGCTTGCAGAAATTTTTGAAAACATCCTATTTTACTTGCCATGTTTCTGACACACGCAACCACATGTAGCTCATTAAAAGCAGCCGTTGCTTTGCTCATGTCATTAAGAACTTTTGACAAGTTTGCAGTTTCCTGCCCTTAACCATGTAGCAGATTTCTTTCTGTTAAGAGTTGGAGATTTCATCTCCCTG
Source organism: Hemibagrus guttatus (assembly GCA_033459395.1). Lineage (NCBI taxonomy): Eukaryota > Metazoa > Chordata > Actinopteri > Siluriformes > Bagridae > Hemibagrus > Hemibagrus guttatus. The sequence continues at coordinate 4,807,109 of JAUCMX010000020.1, forward strand.
GCATTAGCATTGGTTTGCTCTTTTGTCTTGAGGTAATTAGTGAAATGCAGACCTGCTTGGCAATGCTGGATACATGTAATGTTTGTCCTTATTTCAGTGTGAATCATTACAATTGATTTAAATATGATGAAGCCCCAGAAAAAAGCTAGTTGTCTGCTAAAGCTCGGCTAAGGATCTAAGCTATATCATGGTGTATCGAACGTCTGAATTCTCTTCAGCAATATTTGACTTTCTGTCTTTGGTGTATTGTGTACGTTTATAATGTTCATAATGTGGTTATTCTAGTGGTTGGCAGAAACCCATCTTATATTCTTGTGAATTCTGGCAATCGACCATCATTTGAAAACTATGTGGTCAGAAAAGGTCAAAATGTCTGCATCTATATAATCTGTAGATGACAGCAACTGAAGATGAAAATTTGGGAAATGTAGCCTATATTTGTCTTATTTCAACAAAACTATTTGCTGGCTTTAAAAGTAAGTATGAATTAATTACTAGTGTCATACTTACAGTATATATTTAATATGGATCTCAAATGGCATTGATTTTTTTACCATGTATTTCCATCCATCCATCCATCCATCCATCCATCCAATTTCTGTACCACTTATCCTACACAGTGTAGCAGGGCACTTGTCTATCACAGTGGACTAAGGTGGGTGACACCTTGGACCAGGTGCCAGCCCATCACAGGGCACAATCACACACAGACTCACACACCATGTTCACCAAATTTAGAGATGCCAGTCATCATCAACAATGCAAGTCTTTCGGCTGGGGGAGGAAAACAGAGTACCCAGAGGAAACACCTTAAGCACTGGAAGAACAAACTTAATGCACAGAAGGTAGTTTCATCACACTGAAAATCGACAAATTACTGGACTCACTTTTGACTCGCTTTTCTCCTGCTTTCTCTCTCCTTGAATTCAGAGCAGCATAAATCTCTATTTTTGTTCCAACTGGTGCAGCATGTCAAGCCTTAGCACAGATTTGCCCTCCAACCTGCTTTGCTAATAACAGCACTCAACAACTTGACACTTTAAATCACCACTCAACCCTGATGGAACCTGGAACCCGGTCTGATTACAGACACTAGCTGGTTGAACCTCGTAACAGAACTTTCCTGTGTGTAATGCAGGAAGGGTGATTTGAGGGATGGTGTGAGTGGGCATCATCTGGCCTGGCTAGTAGCTTTATACACTCTGTGGAGAATTATTAGCTTTGACCTGTAAAAGCTTCAGTCTTGTGAATTGCACATGAAATATCACTTTCAAAGTATGCTGGTCCCCTTGACCAAGGCCTACCATTATGCCTTATATTCAGTCCATTTGGATATACCAAAAATGCCTTTTTGGCAGTTATTTATATTCTTGTCTCCAACCTTTTTCTCTTTCCTTTATTATCTATTGTTACTCCTACTTTCTCAGGCCCCCCAGATGAAGGCTATGCATGTCAGAGTAATAGGAAGGATATTATTTTAAGTCCGTCCATCCAAATTTGTGTTACAGCTTTATTTCCTCCATCTGGAATAAACCTTTGCTCCAGCTTACAGTGGTTCCTTTTTCACTTCATGTTGCTTTGCAATTATGGATTAACAGGTTGGAGGCAATCGCCATTCAATCTTTGCAACCTGGTATCACCAATCACATGCGGAGCTTTGGAATAACAACAAGCTGGCACTGATGAATCTGTATCCTATTCACATGCCTACAAAGTATCATTAACGAGTGCTGCTTCATGGGAAAATGTTGCTAATTTGCTTCAAATTAGCAAAAAGGTGAGAAGAGTTGCTCAGATGATTTAGCCTTGGGCTACACAGTAATCAGGAAGGAAGACTTCAGCTAATTGGGTTTTTGTTATTATTTTCAGATTCAGGGGCATGCGCTAGATAAGAAGGGATTACTGTGGCTGGATAGAAGCATGTAATGTGCCATATAGATTGGGGAGGATCTGGTAGTTAAAAAGTTATAGGGAAGTGAACTTTCAGGGTGTTTTCAATGGTCTTTGGATTTGAAATAAAGACTTTTTGGGTTCATTTTAAGGTTTCTTCATTGTCTCATCTCAGGAGTTTCAATTGTATTTTCATTGAAGGAAAATATGTCAGTTCAAACAGGAACAGAGCTGTGGCTGTAGGTGGAAAGTACAATTTTTTTGATGGTACACAGTTTAGAATGTGATTTATCAATGAAGACCAAAAGCACAGCTGTATCTTGAAGTAAGGTAAGCAGTCCAGAGTCTTCAAGATCTGCAAAACCCTGGCCTAGGTCTTCTCCATCTTTGGGTTTTGTGTGCCATTTGGTCAAGCCAGTGTCAATGGTTAGTTGGCACTTGTTGGTGCAAGTGGGACATTATCTGCTGGTTTGAAACTGACCTGAATTGTTTTTCAGGGCATGTGTTAGCCTGCTGCTCTACTTTTACACTTTCTGCTGTTGTCGATGGTCCCACAAGGATACCCAAAACTCCCCTTGCTTTAGAAGATAATTTCACCTGCATAAAATCTATCTTATGCTGTTGAACATTTACACTCTTCAACATTTATTCATACAGAACATTCTTTCAACACCCTTACTACTATTTGACTTCATGGTGATGACTTGGGTTTGTTGTCGAGTCCTTTTTGGTTTTCTCTTGAGATCTCTTTGTCTAGTGACATCACCTGGTTTCTCACCAGTTATCTAAATCTTTCTGGATTCCCATAAAGCTGCTTTGTGGGAATGTTTATCATTCAGAGGGCTATAGAAATAAAATTGAATTGAATTCAAATTGTATTATGCTAAAGAAAAAAAAAATCAGTCAGAATTGTTGCTGTGATGCAATAGTGTTGCTCCTTTAAAGCTAAATAAGATACTCAATAAAGCATAAATATATCACTCTATAGATTATAGAGTTATAATAGCTTCAGCTTTAAAACCTTGTTTGTAAGAATCCTGAAATTAATGTCTGTTTTTTGTATTGACTATATGATTCCATAATGAGAGACGCTAAACTGTGAGTTTCTCTTTTTGGCCAAGTCTCAATCAGCTCCCTAGTTCAGTATTCAGGGCACTGATTAGGGAGTCGGCCATTTAGCCTATATTGAGAAGAGGAATGCTTTCAGCTGCTTCCTGTTCAGCATCGCCACAGCAGCCCAACTGGTCCACACAACAACTTGGCACATGTTTTATGCCAGATGCCCTTCCTGATGCAACCCTCCCATTTTTCTTTCCAGGCTTGGGACTGGTACTGCATCCAGTGGTTGGGGTTTGGGCATTGGCTGGAAACTGAACCCGGGCCTTCCGCATGGTAGGCGAGAAACCTACCACTGAGCCACTAATGCCCTCATGCTGTCGCTCTCTATAAATAAATGACAAAATCCGTCCAGTAAAAATACCCACAATGCACTGCAAAAACCAGGAAACAACAACTATTCATTTACTAGGAATGATGTCATATTGTTTTAAGGCTCTCAGCTCAGAAAAAAATGGCGGACAAACTCTGAACTTTGTCTACAAACATAAGTAGCTCGTTATTGTTGTTGTGGCTCTCAAATGATTACTGTTTAATGACTTATGAAAAATCCACTAGCCAGGACAGAAATGTGTGAATATTCCATTTCCAATTCCATTCCATTGTCTGTACCGCTTATCCGATCTATCATTGGGTCACGGGGAGCCTGTGCCTCGTCATCTCAGGCGTCATCGGGCATCAAGGCAGGATACACCCTGGACGGAGTGCCAACCCATCGCAGGGCACACACGCACTTTCGTTCACTCACGCAATCACACACTACGGGCAATTTAGAGACTCCAATCAGCCTAGAAGCATGTCTTTGGACTGTGGGAGGAAACCGGACCATCCAGAGGAAACTCACCAAGCATGGGGAGAACATGCAAACTCCACACACACAGTTAGTGGGAGCGAGACTTGAACCTAGGACGCTGGAGGTGTGAGGCGAAAAATGTGTGAATATTTAAAACTTAAATATTTGAAATATTTGGTCAGAGTCCTCACCAGTGGTACAAATCACAAACATGATACACTACCTCATGACCTAGGGAGGTAGCTAGCTAGGGAGCTGAATGACACCCCATTCCAATTTTGACTTAAAAATGTAAATCCCTCTGTTTTTATCTGCAATCTCTTTAGATATTTGTGTTCTAGCCTTTTCGAGTGTTAGTGAAGGTCACTGAAGTGAGACACAGTGTCACTCTGCTAATGAAAGGTGATAGAGCTGCTGGTTAACACAGCAGACACTGTAATTACAGACTGATTCTAATTATGGGACTTGTGATCTCTCACCAAGAGTATGAGCTGAAAAAAACAACAACTCTGGACTGCTTATAGGTTTGGCTAGTAGCACATTTAAACTGCTGCAAGCGCTAGTGTTGAAATCTGTCATCCCTCATGATTATATCCTAACAGCCAAGCCTAAGAACTGATTGTACTGAAACTATAGCTTTCTTGTGTTCTTATTTTCATTTGTATTAGCTGTTTAACAAACACAACCTGCTCAAAGAGGATGTTTGAAATCATGCTATCTAGTTAGCTAGCTAAATGCAATTTACCTCATGCAATCGTGTTAATATCACAGGCTCCATTGTCTTGTTCATACAGTAGATGAGTGTGTTTTTACACTGCCATTATCACTAAGTAGAATTAATGTCATCATACCCCAAATAGCTACATGAGGTTTAGTCAAGGTAATGAAAAAATCTTTCTTTTTATTTGGTTAAACTTCACTTTTTTCCTCAGTCTGTTGATTCAGACTTTGGCAGCCGTCAGCAAGTTCTTTCTTCCAGACAGTATATTAATACATTTACGTTCTTGCCAAGCCATCACTGGAAATTTTGCGTATACAGACGTGGAGGTGTCTTTAATGAGGAATCTGTCTCTACTGCTTTTTTTATTATTCCTTTTCTTTTCTGATGCAGTAATATCGAGAGACGGATCTATTCCCTTTAGCTTCGCCCCGTCTTTTTTCTAAGATGAAAGGATACAGATATTAGAATTATGATGTCTCTGTGTGTCGAAGACTCACAAAGATTAACTAACAGTCTAGGGAATGATCAGATGCTCAATCTAGGGGTTTGAAACTCTCTCTTTCACCTGATATTATGCATTAATGCATAATTGATGTATAATATAATACAGGAAAATGATACAGTTAAACAAGTTACGATAGGATGCACTTCCCTTCACCAGTCTCTACAGGACTTCAGAGTTTTTTTGTGATAGTTTTGGCCAAAATGCTTGATTTTGCAGCAGATTTTATTTTATTTTTTTTATTTTTTTGTGGAAAACTATTTGAATTGGCAAAAGGATTCTTCTTTTAAACTCTGACCAGTAAAAAACATACACAGTTATGCTATATGATTGTTGTACTCATGCTTGATGCATGCAACTCGAAGAGGGCTGAATGACGATGTCACTAAACAAGGCCCGAATTTGCAGAATATCTGCAATAATTCGCGAAAATTTGCATGCTCCTTTGCAAATCTAATTGGTGTGTTAATTTACTGTGATTTCTGTAATCGCAAAAACATGAGATCTTGGAGGCACTGATTCAATGCTGGATCGATACGATTCGGTTGAGATGAAATCTATTATGATTTGGTTCAAATATGTTTTTTTTTTTTAACTCCGAAGTTCCCCATTCATTTGTAAATGATCCTAGCTTTAACAGAATTCAGTGAATTGTTAAAAATGTTGAAAAATAAATCACACAATGCACATGGACTAAATTAAAATACATTTGTAAGATGCTGTCGGCCATCTTGAAAAATGTTTCTCATCCAATGCCTGGTAGTCCCACCTTCATGAGTGCTTGAAGTGTCCAACATTCCACAGTTCATTGTTAAAATTTTTTTAGCATGAACACACTACACACATTATTCAACTGCAAAATGCCAAAGAATAGTGCATAAGTACTGTATGTGTCTTATAAATCAGTGCAGCCATATTGTAGACTGTTGATCAGATTTTAATCATTTTTTTCCTTTAAACCCTCAGTTCTGACGTTTATCTGCAGGTCTGAGCTCATGAACAAGAAGATGAAACTCACCGTCTGCTTTTTAATGCTTTAATTAAGTGCCATTTAATTAATTGCCATCACTAATGCAGCTGATGTATGAAGGAGCTTCACATGGCAGTGGTAAAATACCTGTCAGGAAGTGCATTAATCTGCATCGAAATCATTCAGTAGTGTGAGGGCTATACAGGTCTAGGGTTAGCATAAGAAAATATAAGAACACTCTGAACATAAGCATAAGAAAATCTGAGCATAAGAAAATATAAGAACACACACTGTGCCTTACAGCTGGCCTCTAGAGAAAGTCCTAATTTCAGAGAATTGGATGCTGTCTGGGGAAAATGTCTTGGTGAGTCATATTCACCTTTTGCATTATATATAGAAATGAATTAATTGATTTCATTTTCTTCATATACAAACCCGATTCCAGAAAAGTTGGGACACTGTACAAATTGTGAATAAAAACATTATGCAATGATGTGGAAGTTTCAAATTTCAATATTTTATTCAGAATACAACATAGATGACATATGAAATGTTTAAACTGAGAAAATGCATCATTTTAAGGGAAAAATAAGTTGATTTTAAATTTCATGGCATCAACACATCTCAAAAAAGTTGGGACAAGGCCATGTTTACCACTGTGTGGCATCCCCTCTTCTTTTTATAACAGTCTGCAAACGTCTGGGGACTGAGGAGACAAGTTGCTCAAGTTTAGGAATAGGAATGTTGTCCCATTCTTGTCTAATACAGGCTTCTAGTTGCTCAACTGTCTTAGGTCTTCTTTGTCGCATCTTCCTCTTTATGATGCGCCAAATGTTTTCTATGGGTGAAAGATCTGGACTGCAGGCTGGCCATTTCAGTACCCGGATCCTTCTTCTACGCAGCCATGATGTTGTAATTGATGCAGTATGTGGTCTGGCATTGTCATGTTGGAAAATACAAGGTCTTCCCTGAAAGAGACGACGCCTGGATGGGAGGATACGTTGTTCTAGAACTTGGATATACCTTTCAGCATTGATGGTGCCTTTCCAGATGTGTAAGCTGCCCATGCCACACGCACTCATGCAACCCCATACCATCAGAAATGCAGGTTTCTGAACTGAGCGCTGATAACAACTTGGGTTGTCCTTGTCCTCTTTAGTCTGGATGACATGGTGTACCAGTTTTCCAAAAAGAACTTCAAATTTTGATTCATCTGACCACAGAACAGTTTTCCACTTTGCCACAGTCCATTTTAAATGAGCCTTGGCCCAGAGAAAACGCCTGCGCTTTTGGATCATGTTTAGATATGGCTTCTTTTTTGACCTATAGAGTTTTAGCCGGCAACGGCGAATGGCACGGTGGATTGTGTTCACCGACAATGTTTCCTGGAAGTGTTCCTGAGCCCATGTAGCATTCCTGTATGTGATGCAGTGCCGTCTAAGGGCCCGAAGATCATGGGCATCCAGTATGGTTTTCCGGCCTTGACCCTTACGCACAGAGATTGTTCCAGATTCTCTGAATCTTTGGATGACATTATGCACTGTAGATGATGATAACTTCAAACTCTTTGCAATTTTTCTCTGAGAAACTCCTTTCTGATATTGCTCCACTATTTTTCGCCGCAGCATTGGGGGAATTGGTGATCCTCTGCCCATCTTGACTTCTGAGAGACACTGCCACTCTGAGAGGCTCTTTTTATACCCAATCATGTTGCCAATTGACCTAATAAGTTGCAAATTGGTCCTCCAGCTGTTCCTTATATGTACATTTAACTTTTCCAGCCTCTTATTGCTACCTGTCCCAACTTTTTTGGAATGTGTAGCTCTCATGAAATCCAAAATGAGCCAATATTTGGCATGACATTTCAAAATGTCTCACTTTCAACATTTGATATGTTATCTATATTCTATTGTGAATAAAATATAAGTTTATGAGATTTGTAAATTATTGCATTCCTTTTTTATTCACAATTTGTACAGTGTCCCAACTTTTTTGGAATCGGGTTTGTATAATTATTTGTGCTATTAGAGTTTCACTTCAGTACCTGCTCTCTTTGACAGAACTCTCAGATCATAACGTGCCCTCAGGGTTTGTTCCAGTTTGGTGAAATGTTTGTTGAACGAGGAAAGAAATGTTTTGGACGATACATATTACAAACTAGATCAAGGCCAATTAGGCTACTATTTTTCTTCTTAGTTAACTCAATAAGAGCCTGAAACTCCTCAGGTGCTTCTGTAAGGATCTACATCTTCTCAGGTGCCTCAATAAGAATTTAAGTCTCCTCAGGTGCTTCAGAAAGAAACTACATCTCCTCAGGTGCCTCAGTAAGAGCTTGAGTCTCTTCAGGTGCTTCACTAAGAACCTACATCTCCTCAGGTGCCTCAGTAAGAGCTTGAGTCTCTTCAGGTGCTTCAGTAAGAACCTACATCTCCTCAGGTGCCTCAGTAAGAGCTTGAGTCTCTTCAGGTGCTTCAGTAAGAACCTACATCTCCTCAGGTGCCTCAGTAAGAGCTTGAGTCTCCTCAGGTGCTTCAGTAAGAACCTACATCTCCTCAGGTGCCTCAGTAAGAGCTTGAGTCTCCTCAGGTGCTTCAGTAAGAACCTACATCTCCTCAAGTGCCTTAATAAGAGCCTGAGATCCTCAAGTGCCTTAATAAGAGCCTGAGAATCGTCAAGTGCCTCAATAAGAGTCTGAGTCTTTCAGGTGCCTCTGTAAGAATCTGCGTATCCTCAGGTGCCTCAGTAAGCACCTGCGTCTCAGTGGATTCATTACATCATTACAAACTTGTGTATTATTAATGTAATCCATACAGTATAAGCTGTAATAAGATGAAGATTTTCTATAAATACGTCCTATATCCAGGGGGTATAGTGGCTTAGTGGTCAGCATGTTTTCCTTGCACTTCAAGGGTTGGGGGTTTGATTCCTGCCTCTGCCTTGTGTGTGTGGAGTTTGCATGTTCTGTTTGTGCTCTATGCTACCCCTCTCTCTCTCTCTCTCTCTCTCTCTCTCTCTCTCTCTCTCTCTCTCTCTCGGTCTGATAAGACAAAGAGGGATATCAATACGTGTTACCGGTTTGACATGTCTCCTCACCTGTCCGTCCTATGTGATGCTTGGCTACGCCCCCACATCATAGTGTGAGTGTGTCTGTGATGTGCCCTGTGATTCGTGGGTACCCTGTCAGGCACCGTGTGCCCTGCAGAGGATGGATAAGTGTAACATAAGATAGATGGGTGGGTGGGTTTTTGGATGGAAGGCCTATATCTTAAATATTCCCTATATCTGAAGTGCCATTAATCTGATAAATGAAGATGAAGTACGTTTTACTGCCATTTGATCCCAGTTTCACTGCTTCAAGATTCCCCGCTTCTTACTGGAATAATACACACCCCAGTTAATCCTATTATTAGTGATTACATGGATGAAGGTGTCTTATTTAATTTCCCAGTCCTCGAGACTGGCTTCTTTCAAGCTTTTAACATGTTCTTCCCATGTCTGCATGGGTTTCATTTCTCTGGTGTCCTATCATCTCCCATTAAGATGTAGGTAGGTATGCAACATTTTGGACCGTTTAAGTGTATGTGTGCATGTGCGTGTGTGTGTGTGTGTGTGTGTGTGTGTGTGTGTGTGTATGATGTCTTACAATAGACTGGTGTCTCTTCCCGGTTGTATTTCCATCTCATGCTCAATATTCTAAGTAGAAGGCTTGGCATGCACCAAAACCCTGACCAGGATGACTTTCTTTTGCAGCGCTATTAACTTTTACAAAATCAGAAACAACTAAAATAAAAACTAAAAATTCCTAATCAACAAGCCAGAGGCAACAGTTTGAAGGAAAACTCTGGAAACAAACACAGGACAACCTTTAACAATTACAGCAGCAATTCTTTTTGGTACAAATCCAAAAAAAGGTGCGGCTTTGGGCTTTCTCGCAATCCTTCCACATCAGCACAAAAAAACAATAACAACAAACACAACAAATACACAACACCGCAGGATGTTTTCTGTTTTTTTTTTAGTGATTCATGTGTTGTAGTGACTGTGATGCAAGGATTATGAACACTTCCCTACACCAGTGTTCCAGTGTTGTTCCAAGATACTGTTTGGTTTGCCAGAGGCATTTACGCAAAATATATCTGTTATTAATCCTCATAGTTCAGCGGTTCTCCAGCAGCGGCTCATATAGAAGCCATTGTTTGACCCTTTGGTGCTGAAATTTATGACCCGCGAGCAGTTGCATCGCAAAGATGCCGCGAATTGTATTTCCCAGTCTGTCTGGCCTTCTTATTAATGGCAGCATGAAAGTTCCAAACTGTTTTACGAGCAGCGAAATGTATCTTGTGTGGCCTTTTCAGGACACACACCGCAGACCAGCAGGCGATTACACTATGCAGCATACAGAACCGGTGTGTGATGGAGGATATATTACTATTACATATGCAGCATTTAATGGAGTGAGGAAACTAGACAACGGAATGCTAAGTATAGCATAAATCAGCTGAGGGGAAAAACGATGTAACACCTCATTTTTTTACTTCTTTTTCATGACCATAAGTAAGACTGTGTTGTGTTTCATTCGCACTGGGTTGTGTAGAGCAGATGCTCCATTAATCACGCACAGGTCACAGATATTTTCATCTTTGAAAATCGGTGTCATCCGACTCGTAGGGCTTGAAAAACGGCATCTGTGGGCAACCTGAAAAAAAAATCTAGAGGAAGTGTAGAGGAAGTGGTTATAGTATAGTCATATCACATCAAGCACATCAAGAATTATGTTAAGAGTGATAATGAAAAGCATTATGTGGGATATTGTACAAAATTTTAAAACATACAAATACTAAGGATTTGTGTGTTTACACTGATGATGAGTTGACCAAAGAATAGTGATTTGACTGGAGACACTTTCCTTAAACTCTTTTTTTAGATCATTAGGTACACCTATGACCCGAAAGGAAAAAGAATTTTTAAAAATCTTGGTCTTTATTCTCTTCAGTTAAAGTTTCCTACAATACCCACAATACAGTTTGATGAACTGCTGATCGTGATGCTACCTAAACAAACTTTGGTCCTCAATTGTTTATTCTGCTCAAACATCAGCTTCCACAGCTTCAACTTTCACACTAATACCTCCCTCGATCCTGTCGGCTAACTAGCCGAGCTGAGAGCCCGTAAAGCTGCATTGCATTGTGCAAGTTGCACAATGCACTATGATCTGAGAGTTGCATTGACACAAACATTTGCTGTTTCTACTAATTGGATTTCTCATTTATACGGCATTGAAAATCGTCAGGTGACAATAGGAAGCTCTTGCAATTGCTAACAGCAAACAGCAAAACCTGAGCAGGAAGTTTGTGATTGTTAAAGTCCATTGCGCTACTGTGACATCAACACACCAAGATCTGACTGGAGTAATAAAAAATACAGAAAAAATTACAAAATTTACACCAGAATCACTAAAAGGGGAGTGGACTTTTACTTGAAGTGTTTATTGTTATTCAAAAAGAAGTGATCTTGCTTTTTCGCATCTAAAGTACACGATGAATCACCTCTTTGGAATTAGCCTTCCTTTGAATTAACATGTGATCATGCTTTATGACTTTAATAAAATGTCCACCTTTAGCCATTAAAGCTGAAATTAGTCAGAGACCTTATTATTTATGTGTGTTGCCACAGAGATGTGAGTTTAATTCCTGCGAGCTAATGAAGTGCAAATCAGAGGTGAGAGACTGTCAGTTCTTTATGTGCAGCACTCATTTTCTCCAACTTTGTGCACTTAAGCGCTTCTCTCCAGATGATTAGCCTCTCCATATTGACCCACAGCAGGTGCAGGGTCTCTCGGGAGAGGAACTGCGAGAGGAAACTGATTGCATGTTTAAACTGTCAAGTGCAAGCTATTTATCATCTCTTTCCCTGTACTGCTAGTGGTAGCATTGGTGTGTGGAAAAGTAGGTTCACTCCTTGGAGATAATAACCACGCTCTTCACCTCCAACCCAGAACACATAACTCTTTGACCACAATGCACCTGTCTTCTCATTTCTTGGTCTCTTTCTCATTCACTTGATTGATGTCAAAAAATAATCCAGGGTTTACAGGAGGGTAAACTGATTACTCTAGGGTTAGAAGGTACGAAGAAATTTTGTGTTCTAAATAGATACGATCAGAAGGCACGCTGTTCATTTAAAGCATTCGTACTTCATTTGTTCATACTTAGTAAATGCCTGGTCAGGGTCATGGTGTCAAAAATATTAACTGTGCAAGTGGGATTCAGAAAAAAAATAGTTTGAGACCAATTATGGACTTGAGTGACATAGCTGAGGTTGAGGAACTGTCAGAGCCGACACTCACAAAACATGCCTGTTTTCCAGTGTTTTTTTAGAGAGGGAATATTTTAAGTATTCAATATCTATACATAAAGTGTAGGAGTATATTGTATAGATTGTGTTACAGCTCTACTAGGGCTTAATACGCTTCATGGTTTTATTTTGTGTTATTCGTTGCCATTTTAGACACTGTGTGGATTGCATGTAAATGAATACAGTAGTCTGAGGAAAAAAAAAAGAAAAGTGACGTCACCATGCTAAATTCCAGGAAACAGTCAGAAATTACCATTTTTGATATGTTTATCAAAATTATGAATATGTTTTGTCATCTCAATTTAATTTAATTTAATTTAATTTAATTTAATTTAATTTAATTTAATTTAATTTAATTTAATTTTCTGCCAGTAATTTGTTTTGCCATCTCTACTTTAAAGACGCATAAATATATATATTATTACTATTATTATTATTATTATTATTATTATTATTATTATTATTATTATTTTTAAAGTAATAGTAGTAGTAGTAGTAGTAGATTTATTTACTTATTTATTTTTATGTTTCCCTTTCTTTACAGCAGTAGAATTTTTTACAGTGTTTAGCCAGACCTCTGCATCTACTCTAAACACTACATCCAGTAGACAGCAGCATTAAATACATCAATATATCACACATAGCACTACTTGGAAATTTCACGCCAGGTCACATGTTCCTTTTTATTTATCTAACTTCTTCTGTAATGACTGAGAGAAAAAATCCCTGCGAGCATGTGATAGTATTCATGAGCAGCGCTTGCCACCAGCATCCTCCTCAATAGCCTTGATGTGAGGAGTGTAGCCTTAATTCGATGTTTTTACTACCCTTCTTAAAAAAAATCTCAGAGCATTACTCTTCAAGGTCCCTGCAGTGTGTCTCTAATAAACATGGCCTCGGTGAAGAGCTTGGGTTTGGCAACAACTTTCCAGAATCTGCTCAGCAAACTGGTGAACAACAGAAGTATAAAAGAAGACTAATCCTGTTTACCCCAAGCTCTGGTTCTGGGGTTTGAGTGTCTGATAGTTGGGTTTTAAGAGGAACACAAACATACAGGCTTTTATGTTTCACTTGGATGAGGATGAAAGTGGTTTCTTTTGGTTTTAATGAGCGTGCAACACAACAAGACAATAGCTGTCAAAAAAATAATGGGATTTTTTTTTTATGCCTTGCTGAGAAAAGACTTGAGAGCTGCCTCATGGACGGGGATGTTGGAATGGTAAGTAATCAGAGCTGGAAAGTATTTGTTATAGCTGCTAAATCATTAGATAGCTAAAATGGCTCTATAAAACGATGTACCACATAAAGTCTGTTAAGTCTGGTGCCATACTGTTTAGTGCATCGCCACGGAAATACTGAAATGTCATTTAAACATTATTGCTACACTTTATCCGATTGTAAAAACACTTTTTTTGTTTTGTTTTGTTTTTTTAAATGCACATCTTTAAATTACACTCAAAAATGGTGGACTCTGGATTGTGGATACTATGAACCACAAGTATAAGATACAAGAGCCAACAACAACTTACAAAGATCCACAAAGATCCTACAATATCTTATGAAGATCCACCAAGATACTACAACATTTTACAAATATCCACTAAGATTCTACAACATCTTCAAAAGATTCAACAAGATCTTACAACATATTATGAAGATCCAACAAGATTGTACAACATCTTCCAAACATCCACCAAGTTCCTACAACATCTTACAAATATGCACCAAGATCCTACAAAAGCCAATGCCTCAACCCCAGCCATTGGATGCAATGCCGGTCCCAAGCCCGGAAAAATGGGAGGGTTGCGTCAGGTGTAAAACAAAAGAAGGGCATCTGGTGTAAAACATGTGCCAAGTTGTTGTGCGGACCAGTTGGTCCGCTGTGGCGACCCCAAACAGGGAGCAGCCGAAAGCAACTTCCTCATCCTACAAAATCATACGAAGATCCACCAAGATACTACAACATCTTAGAAAGATGAATCAAGATCCTAAAACATCTTATGAAAATCCACGAAGATCCTACAACATCTTAAAAAGGTCCACTAAGATCAAACTTCTAATAAATATCCACCAAGATCCTAGATCTTGCAACATCTGACAAAGATCCACCAAGATCCTACAACATCTAACAAAGATCCACCAAGATCTTACATCATCTTATGGAGATCTACCAAGATCCTACAACATTTATACTTCTTACCACAGTTTAATCAAAACTTGTAATATATGCTGCCTCATTCTTGAGTAAAACATGATTTTCTTTTTTTCACTCCAGAGAAACTAGCAAGAAATCAGTTTCTATCTAGCCAGTGAGGCATAAGGAGATTGACCAAGCAGACCAGAAAGAACAAAAACACCACTTGGGTTTAAAGGTGCAGCTGATGTTCCATCACCCAGTTAGTGATCGATTTGATTGGCTCTCTTATGAGTCTGGCTCCTCTCAAGGTTTTATCATCTAAGGGAGGTTTTTATTGCCACAGTCACCTCAGGCTTGATGGTTAGGGATAAAAACAAATAAATGTAAAAGTAAATGTAAATCTTGAACTTTTTGTTATATATCTCTTACGTTCCGTAAAGCTGCTTTGAGACGATATCCATTGTTAAAAGCACTGTGCAAATAAAATTGAATTGAATTTTAATATTTAGCTTAAACCTCAAATGCAGAACATCCTGCTCTGAGCTTTATTATCAAGATCATGACATTTCCACCAACAGAACAGCTGCATGGGATGAGCAGAGATACAGATGTTTGTAATTTAAATGAATGATGCGAGTATTTTAAGTTTCATTAATGTAGTGATGTGAAAAAGTGGGTTATTGGCAGAAAAAAATGAATCTTGGTTAAATTTGTTATATATTTTTGGGCTGTTTTCCAGAATTTTGTCATAACCAGCCTCTTTTCCAGACATGTAGGCTCAAGCCCTATAATGCCAATTATGTCATATTTGCTTTATGAGATTCTGAGATCTCTTCCTCATACACATTATCAATACTTCCTTGAAAAACCTGTTGTATACAATTTGGGACTTGTCTTCTACCCCCTGAGGGATTTATACACTTCTCACATGTCTACTGTGGGAAATGTAAAGTCCATCTCTGACTGAACAAGGCAGAAACTGTATTATTTTTATTTTGCGTTCCACAAGGCGAAATAAAAAGGTCAGTTTTTAGAAAAAAAAGGGAAAAAACTGAAAGAAATTTTCAAAATATTCCAAATACCATAAACAGTCTTTGTTTTTGTTAAGATAAACATTGTTGTGGTCAGTAAATTACCATAAATGCTTAATGTGTCTAATATGATACAAATATGACTCAAAATCTTATGTGTAAGTGGTTATCAAAATTAAAGACCCATTAAATACTACAATTGAAAAAAATTTTTAATTTGTCTGCCAATAATCTGTCAATCATGTCAGGCTTTATAGGACTATAGTAGAGTCTAAAATTACATGATATCCAGTCCAGACAGGAAAAATTACAGCTATTAAATTGATCCTTTCTGACTATGAATCATTTCTGAATTCAGAGAATATTTTGAATTCATCTAGCTCATGTATCTCAAGACAAGCATGAAGAGCTAGCGTCCTGCTGATTAGCAAACAGATTCTGAGCCAAGCACTGTAGCTAGGCATGTCAGAAGTGCTCGAGAGGGTCGTAACTTAAACAGGGCAGGATGATTCATTTGAGTGATTCATTTGAGTCCATTTGTGCTTGGTCCAACACGAGGTCCATGATTTTCAGGCAGCCTTTAATCACGTACGAAGTGAGCAAAATGAAAGTGGGTTGTCTGGATAAGGATCGTTTGTCGTCTGGATTTTGTCTGACACAATGATTATTGCACTTGGGCAGAACTTGCTTCGTCCTGCACCCAATGCTTTTTATACTAAAGATGAGCCAATATTGTGGTTATAGAAAGAAAGAACATGTGAAACGGTGTCTTAGCTGTGACTTGAGCCATATGTTGGTGGATACTCGCATCACCACTCCTACCTCTGACGAATCTAAACAAAAAAGACAGTCGTGCTAACTATGGAGTCTTGCAAACTATGAAGAAAAGTGTAGAGCCTTTTTCTTACTTACTCTGTCCTACTGATGTACACAGTCACTGTATAATAAGGAATTCCCTGGACTTTAAATAAAGATGTAAATAAA
This sequence comes from Hemibagrus guttatus, assembly GCA_033459395.1. NCBI lineage: Eukaryota > Metazoa > Chordata > Actinopteri > Siluriformes > Bagridae > Hemibagrus > Hemibagrus guttatus. Next base: position 4,823,607 of record JAUCMX010000020.1, read on the forward strand.
TAAATGTCTTTTTTATTCAAAAATGTATCCAAAAAAATGCAAAAATCCACAGTATGTTTAATGGTAACAAGCTAATAAGCTTTTACTATAGAATAAGACCCCCCTCCAGGGGCAGGACATATAAAACCACAGAGCTTTTGACGATCATGAGATTTGAATATGAATATTAATTTTTTTTTTCCTGAAAGACACAAACTATGAAATGACAATGAGAATATCTCAAAGACATTTATTTTTTTCAGATATAGTATCACGTCCATAGGGCAAAGCGACATGTTCAAAAACCTCTAAAACCAATTTTGATTTCACTTTAACCTCGTATGACCAGAGACTCATGTTTACACTCGTATTACATCATTCATATTGCTTATCGGCTGTGAGGGATTTACCAAAGTCCAAAGAATATGCTATGGAAATAAAGCATGCACTACTCTTCCATCAAGCTGCTGTATATTAACAGTTGCCTCTGTCTGTCAGTCACACAGCCACAGCTTCTGCAGTCGTGTGTCTGGGAAAGATCGTGGAGCTCAGAAGAGAAAAGTCAAAGTGTTTATAACCAAAATGCTACAGTGCAGCTTAGTGAGTAAAAGGCTTTTGAAATGCTGTAATTTTCTATCATTTTCAATCATTATCTTAATAATGGGGATCTGGAATAAATGGCCTTGTTTGGTCTGCATTGAAGAGACTCTTTTTCCCTTTTCTCAAGGTTATAATGCTCCAGCAAAGCTGTTATGAACCGTATGGTTGGGAAATCATCTCAGAAAATCTAGTAAAAGGTCTTTTTAGTAAAGGCCTCATCCATCAGTGCTTCCAATCAGTGCTGTATTCCAGATCTACTCTATATTCCTGATTTACATTAAACTGTATTTAAATGAAGAACAGGGGCATATAGTGGGCACAGACTCACAAAACAAGACAAAAAATCTTCAACTGAAAGTGTCTGAGGCCATTATTTGTCTGGATAGTGTCTACATTGGCATAACGGCCCTCAAAACAGAAGCGCTGTCACTTTAAGTAATTCTGTAACAATTACAATTATGCGATTTTTCCCAAACATATGCTTATCAAACACGTGCCTCTTGACCCATACTATTGAAAACAAAACAAAAGAGGTTTCCTTAAAACTTCATAGGATTGACTTTCTATATTTCATTTCCTCTCAGGGTTCCTCAGAGGAACAAGTTGAAGAACCACGAGACAGGGGTCTTTAATTTTATCTGTCTGAGTGCCACACCTAATAGTCAAGTCAAGACCAAGATCAGCTGATTAAACAGGAGGAGGAACGAGGTGAAATTAAAGCCGGGAGCCACACTGGCTCTTTACTGAGACGATGGAAGCCGGAAATAACTAGAATAAAATTGGTACTGAGAGAGAAACAGGAAAGAGACATAGACAGAAAATATGTGTGGTGTCTGGATTTCAGCTCATGCTGCAAGATTTCTGATGCATAATGTTGGATGAGGAAGAGAGAGTGAGAGCGAGAGAGAGATGGGGAGAGATGGGAGGAGAGTCAATGAGTGCGGGATATAGCAGGAGAAAAGAGATCCGTTGAAATTAATTTCCTCTGATTTGGTGGGTTTACAGGGCGCTTATACTGCTGTCCAGAGCCAGAGAATGACAGTTCATATGTCGTTCATATGATACTCCATCTGCCTCCAAGCGAGCGATCGAGAGAGAGATGAGAGATATGTAGTCTTATATATCTGTTAATCCATGTGCCCCCCTCACTCCCCCCCCCCCCCCCCCACGCTAACATGTATTGCTCTTGAATAGCTAAATGAGTTCCTCGGTGTGACTATCCATAATCCATCTAATAAAACCTAGAGTGCTCTCTGAACCTCCTGAACCTCTCTTCCTCTTCCTCTTTATGCCTCTTCATCATTCCTCCTGCTCTATCACAGAACAAAGAAGCCTATAAATAAGCTTGTGCCTTTTAAAATGTCAGACATGATGATCATGACGAAGGTGGCATGCGACTTGACCCCGACGTCTCAGACTGCAGGGAGGTGAGAAGGTGTCATTTTCCCTGCTGGAATATTACATCTAAAGTGTCTGATCAAGAACTGATGAGGGGGCTGTGTGTCAGAATCTTCACAGGAACATTGCTGGCTTCTTCTTTCATCCGGACATAGAAATATCATTCTACATGGAAGCTAGGAAAGAACACTGATTCATGAGGAAGGTGAATAGCGGGTGCACTGTTGTCACACAAGCAGGAGGTTTTAGTTTCTTGTAGGTGATGGAGAAAGATAGACACATGCATTTTTTGCATCATTTGCAAAATTGCAAACACAGAGTTTGTTAGATGCACGTTTTCTGCAGAAAATCTGCAAACTTCTGTGAATATCTTGGAGTTTACTTGATTTTGCGTTAATTTCTGTCATTGCAAAATGACAAAAACCTGAGGGTCTAAAATAGTGTTTGACATAAAATGGGGAATTTTGGCATACGAATGCCCTCCCTTCACCTTAATTTTCACCTTAAGAATTGAAATTTTTTTTGAAATTTTGCAAGAAATTTGCATTGGCATTTGAAGCATTTTTGTCTTACGAACGAACCAAACCGAACACAAAGTTGTGGTATGTCTGGGAGCTGTTCAAAACATCTTTGCGTCAGTGGAAAGTCAAGCGAATGAATTTTACAAAAACATTTTTCAGTGAAAGTTGTTTCGAAAGAGTCAACCCACGATACCAACGTTGCCTTCGGCATGCATTCAAAAGCGACCTGATTTTTCGGGCATTTTTTGTTGACAGATCGGTGGCGTGGGTGATCTGTTCTATTTTTAGCCCAAGCTTGGTGTCATGACTCCCTGTGATGACCCTTGACATGGAATGCTTGGCTTGGGTCAGTTCCTTGTAAGCAGCCATACAGTTTACCTACACTTCGTACTGGAAATATTAGTAATATTTTTGGGTGGCTGGAACAGATTATCTGCATTTACATTATTCCTTATGGAAAAATTCATATTGCAATACAAATTTTTGCCTTAAGAATGGCGAGGTTCCACTGTAGTATATGGCATTGCATGATGCATTTACTTCATCCTTAGTAATTACCTTGGTCATGCATAGTCTAGCCAATCTTTTGCCCATAATTTACTGATTCCCCCTCAGAAAACATTTTTTGACACTTTAGATCCAACCTAGCTGATGAGTAAATTAAACATGCTCATGATACCTGGAATTATATAATCCATGAAACTGTACACGGTCCATAAGGAGACATTCCTCGAATCACGTCGATTCAAGTGGGTTAAATTCATTCAAGATTTCTTTAATAGATACCAGACCTGCTAATACAATTTCCTATTACACATGCACACGACGTAATTTAGCATTAACATCACAAAGCATAGCGTAATTTCCCAGCTGACCCTACACTGATTTCTTCAGAAAAGGGTTCTTATTGAAAATGAAATCATGCAAGTAGGTTTCCCTCCTCCTTCAGTCTCATGGCCGATAACATCAGTTTTAATTTCCCGTTTGTTCACTTTGAAGTTGAAGAAGTAGAGAATCAGGAAAGAGACAAGGTATATTTCAGTGAAAGTGTTTCAGCCAGAATATTGTTGTTTCCAAAAAAAAAAAAGATTAATTAATATGAATTGACTCTAAACTAAATGGTTTGAGATGATTTGGATGGGAAAGAATGCTAGCTCTTTTGCCCGTTCATGGCTCATCATGTTACTTGAACCACGTTCCTCTTCTTCTTCTTCTTCTTCTTCTTCTTCTTCTTCTTCTTCTTCTTCTTCTTCTTCTTCTTATTATTATTATTAGAAAATGTCTTGATGACGCTGTTGCATCTTCATGTGCAACTGTTCGGTATATACAGTATGTTTAGAATACTAAAGTGAAAACTGCAACAAGGCAATTTGGTAGAAATACTTCACTCACCGGACTAAACTTAATGACTCAAAACTTTCAGAACCTGAAGATTCAGCAATTTTTCCTCCCTAATCAGTTCCACTTCAAAACTTGCAAGTAATTAACTTCAGAGACTTTATGTCTCTTTGCAAAAGAGTGGAGCAGACTTTATAATCCCCAGCACTGATTTAAAGTACAAAAGGTGCCTTTTTTAAGTAAAATATAATCAGCTTAAACATTCCAGCTTGCTAGTCTGAATAAAAATGAACCCACACCCAAAGAGTTATGATGCTGCCTTGAAACATTGAAATGTGGAACTTTGATTTAATTGATTCCTTCTTGACTTCTCCATCCTACGTCCTTCAGGTTGTGACCTGGCAATCGATCATTGTCTGCCTTCTTTAAGGAAGAAGCAGATCTTATAATGCTGTCAGAGGAATTCAGAAGGAAACAGGAGGATTTGGAGTAAAGGATATGCAACTGCTTCCTGTGTGGACGTTCCTTTCAGTTTTTATTTCAGTAAAATTCTTTATCTCTTCTGAAGATAATCCTTCCATCCAGTTATGGGTCACAGGGAGCTTGGAGTTTATTCCAGGTACTCTCTGAGTGGGGGACACTTTCACATATAATTCGCACACTATGAACAATTTAGACATGACAATCAGACTACAATATGTTTTTGGACTTGGGAAAGAAACTGGAGTACCCGGAGGAAACATCTGGGGAAATCCTTGGAGAAAGCATTGGGGGAACATGCAAAATCCATGAACACAGCGCAGAGGCAGGGCAGAATCGAACCCTCACCTCTGAAGAACACATCACAATAAATAACAGAACACTAAGATCCTCAAATCCACAGCTCAAAGGTTATTTCATGAATGAGCATGTTGTTGGCTTTACAGAGCCTGATGGTAAAAAGATAGTAAAAAGGTTAAATGGTACAGAGGTTTTTTGTTGCCATTTATTTTACAGTGTTATACCCATAAACAGGTCTAAAACAGTCTAAAAGGTTATACTTTGTAAAGATTCAAATACAAATATCTAAAGGTAAAATGTCTAAAAGGTTAAAACGTGGTTAGTATTCGCAGGTTGGTTACTAAGCTGTTGCTAATTTGTTGCTATGCTATCCTGTTTGGTTACTAGGGTGTTACTAGGTAATTGCGATACTAACCCAGCTGGTTGCTAGGGTGCTGCTAGGTGGTTGCTACGATATTCCAGGTGGTTGGTAGGGTGTTACAGGATTCCCCATGTACTAATTAATGGCCATGTTCCATGTCTGTAGCATTTATGGTTTGATCTGCATGACCTCCCAACCAAAAATAGACTCACCCCTATGAGTTACCTATAGGAAGTGATACATTTTAGAGGTTTGCTATGTGGAAACCATAATTCTGACCTTCCCCAAAAGCACAAGCACAATATTGTTGTATAGGATCTGCCATTTCTGGCACATTTTGTGGACCCACGTGAATATAATTCATTGAAACAGATTATTCCTATTCCTAAATTGTCTCTCCCTGATTTGACTTGGTTGTAAATTTGTACTTTAGGAAAAAGATCACGTTAGCTTGGAAAGTTAGCTGGAAAGATTGCCAGATGTTAGCTGGGAAAATTGCCAGAATAAATGTATTATTGATTACTATTGATGACATAGTGTTACATTTGATGAAATATCCCCACTAATTACCTCTTACTAATTCAAGCTAATAAACTTTTTCAAAATGAACATATTTTCAGCTTCACTTAATCCACTAGAGAATCCACTAGAGGTCTGTAGAATCGATGTCTGCTCTTTGACAAAAATGTCAGAATGACAGCAGGTATAATCCGGTAGGACATGTCTGCAAGGCAGCAGTCTAATGAGAGTAAAACCTGAGGTATATCTGGAACGGGTCATATATTATACATCACAGTTCAGAGTAGACAGAGACTCCCGACTTGGAAACGTTCACCGTTTGATTTCGGCTGAGGCTCAGATTTAAATGTCTGTCAACAGCTGAGCAAAATTCATCATGACACTTACATATCACTGTAAAAAATTCCCAAGTTTCAGGGAAGGTTTGCTTAATTTATTGTAATAAAATCTCACTATTAGGGGTTATGTTTTCCTAAGTAGTCCCCAACCCCATCTTTAATTAACAGCCATAAACAGGTAACCATGGGGATTAAGTTATACTGTTAATGCAAAGCTAAATGATTCAGTGTGTCATATATATTATGCTATTTAAGAATTTGTCAGTTTTTTTTCTGTACTTGTATAGACTATCTAGCTTATATAGTTCAGCTGAAACTGTTGATTTTGGAGCTGGGAGCACACAGCAGTGAAGCTCATGTCCACCAGTAGAACCTCAAAATAGCTCAATGACCAGCCTTCCTTGCATGAAGGACACAAGTCTTTAGCATAGTCTATAGTGGATGTGTATAGCATTGTCTGGATGGCTGGTCCCAATGAAACACATACTGTAGTGCAGGGAATTTATGTAGATTTATCAAAACAGGTTTTTACACTCAATTCCAACTGAGATTAAAGTAATAAAAGCAAAAGCTAAAACGACAAGTTTGCCCTGCTTTCTTTACCCTGTGCCTTGTTGTTTTTCCACCACCCCAGCTAATAGTCTCTAACAGCCAGCCTTACTGTTGTCTATCTTTTTTTTCCTGAACTGAGTAGATGGATCTTCTCTGACTCCCGCATTCTGTGCTGCATCAGAAGATTATCATTAATCTTTCTTTTCATGTGGAAGTGATGAGTAGATAATAAAGCCTCTTGTTCTTGATTTTGCCCATGATGTGGCTTGGTAATTGAGACTCGTTGTAGTGTAATGAGAGTGCTGTTTTTGATCTCGCTGTGTGGAGATGAGTACTGTTACACTCTTCTAGCATTTTCTTTAGCAGACAATTTTATTCAGATTGACTTCAAAGTGATGTGTTATACCGTAGAATACACGCATACAACCCATCCAGTGTTTGAGCAGTGGATTAAAGGTTGCGCTCAAAAATCCGACAGTTGCTTTACAGTAATCATAGAATTTATCAAGCTTTGGTCATTAAATCGGAACTGTAACTGCTATCTAGGAAGTTACTGGTGTTGTAACCTCATAAGGTAAGATTAAAGCCACAAGTTATGTTTCTCCAGATTAATTTCATGACCACAGTATATTTTTGTTATGACAACAATCATACACAGGAGCCTAGACAGGGAGAGACATGACAGCACTACACAATCTTGACATGATGTATAAAGACAAAGTGGAGTCACTGTTGCTACAATATGGTTCTATCATTAGCTTAAAGTCAATTTTTCAGCTGAATAGACTGTTCTTCTGTTTTAGTTGTCATTCCTGTTATTGTCATTTTTATTTTGTTTCTAACTTCTGTTGTTGTGGTCATTGTTGATATTGTCATTTTTCTCTTCTGCTATATTTGTCATTGATGCTAATTATTTTTTCCTTTTTGCTGTAGTTGTCATTGTTATTTGTGTCATTTTTCTTCAGATTTTTTTCTGTTGTCATTGTTATTGTGCTATTTTCCCTATTGTTATATTTGTCATTTTTGTTGTTCTTCATATGTTTTTTTTCTGTTTTGGTTGTCATTGTCTGTAGTGTCATTTTTTCCTTCTGATTTTTTTTTCTGTTGTAGTATTCTGAATTTTTTCTTTCATATCATTTTTTATTTTTTTGTAGTTGTCACTGTTGTTATTGCGATATTTTTCCTTCTGTTGTATTTGCCTTTTTTCTGTTTTTCAATTTTTTTTTCCTTTGTTTTAAATGTTTTTGTCTGTATTATCCATTTTTTTCTGTTGTAGTTTTCTGTTTTGATTTTCATTTGTTTTTGTTTTTTTAGTTGTCACTGTTGTTATTGTGATATTTTTCCTTCTGGCGTATTTGTCATTTTTGTTATTGCTCTTTTTTGTATGTTTTTTTTTCCTTTTGTTTTAGTTGTTATTGTTTGTGTTGTCATTTTTTTACCCCCAGTATTTTTTCTGTTGTAGCTGTCATTGTTCTTATTATCATTTTTTTCTCTTCTTTGTCCTTAAGTTGTAGCTACATAGCTACCCAACTCCACAGATTCAACCTTTTTTATTATTACATTCATTTTTTCTTCCAAATACATATCAAAAGCCAGGGATCTGTCTTACTGTGGATTGTGGTAATGCTTGTGGGATTGCGAGAAATCGGGAGCGAGACTTCTTAATGCTCCGAATCCCTTGTTAGTGAGACTAAAAAGTCTGTTGGATTAATGATGACATTAATGAAGTTCACATTCAATTTGTGCTGGGAAATAACAACATGCATGTGCACATGTTTCTCATTCAGTCAGCTGCACTTTAGAGCGCTTTATCAAAATGTCAAACAAGCTAGAACACAAAACAAGCACAGGAGGAGCTGAAGAAGAGTGTGATTTTCTGTGGGTGTGTTTCTTTTTATCTTTGAATAGTAATCCCTTTAAATCTGTCACATTCTACTTACATAAACTCGGTTGTTTAGATGTCTGGTTGTAATAGGCATAATTGATCACCCATGTGGCATAGTTAAAAGCAATACAGATTAGTCTTTGTTTATAATTTAACACACTGGATTTGAAGCATGATATACTGTATATCAGAAGAACAAAAACCCATGAAGAATTTTTTTTTTCCATTGTTAGTTCACAAGATTGATTCATTCATGTCAGAAATTCATTATCTTTACTCTATAAAAAAAAATAAAAATACTGCTGTGCAGTTGATGCATTTTTAATCATGCTTCAGGACCTCAACTACTGTTTTGCTGTTATGTTAACACTGCTCAATATGGATTTAAGTTTAAGTTATTTTCTATATCCTGAGCTGTTTTATTAGCTTCTTTGCCATATAACGTTCAACACAAAATGTTGCCATAAAATGCCATGCATTTGCCTGTAAACCTTCCATCATGCAAGAATAAAGACCCTTCCTGCACTTTGCCTCACCTAAGTGCCCTCCACCTCATCGCTCACTCTCTTTCCCCACGCTTTCATCTGCACCCTGATTTATCATCCTTCCTGTCAGCCGTTTAACACGCAGCTCTGTGGACGACTCGGGCATGCTGCTGTGTTCAAAATGCTAAAGTGACAAAGGTCATGTGGGCCGTCAGAAGCTCTCTTGACTACTAATTCAGGCTGGTCTTAGTTTTTCCTCAATGTCATAAGTGTTAATCCTCCTGCTGTCATGCCCTCAGAAACCTTGACTCAACCCTGTCAGTATCAGTGGACTAATTAGTACTCACACCTCAGTCATGTACTAATTATTCACTTGTGTGTTTGTCACTATTATTCTAATGGAATAAAATTGTTACTGTTTTAAAATATGTAATCAAATAAATCCAGCTTAAAACATAGTAAGCCTGGATTTTAGATAAACAGACCAATACAAGGTAAAATTATATAGATAAATGGTCAGACATAGCAGTTCATCGTCTCATAAGAAAAAAAATAAATAAATAAAAAATGAAAATAGCAGTTTTAACAAATATTCCATTCCACTAAAAATAACATTTTAATTATTTAATAAAAAGTTTAAAGTTTAATTCAAAGAGGCAATTATTCTTATTTTTGGCAGCTGTTGCTCTATATAATTTTCTATTTTCTTATATACAATATTCTTATGTGTGGATTGGTGGCTCAGTGGTAGGTTTCCCGCCTATCATGCGGAAGGCCCGGGTTTGATTCCCAGCCAATGCCCAAACCCCAGCCACTGGATGCAGTGCCGGTCCCAAGCCTGGAAAAATGAGAGGGTTGAGCAAATGGAAAACAGTATAAGAAGCAGCAATAGTAAAGTAACAATAATCAAATAAAATAAAGTTAAATTAAAAAAGCCATTGTAAATAGTGTTGAATAGCAGAATAAATATAGCTAATTTCAGGGCATAAATATAAACATTAAATTAAAAAAAGCATAAACAAAAGAATTACACAAATTATTATTTGCCAGCAATTAAATATTTACCCGAATACATATTTTTATTTAAAATAATTTTAATTAAATAAAAAAATATTTTTTATAGAAAAGTAGAAAAAATGTATAGAAATTTAAGTAGACATAACTGTATGTATGTATGTATGTATGTATGTAAATGTACTCACTTTGCTTGGATTTTAAACCAGTAGATCAAGATATGTCATATAAAATATTCATAAAAATATTTCACAAAAAAGATATCATAAAATATTTCTTTCATGAATATAGCTTTCACATGGTTGTTGATAAAGTTGTGAAAGTGCTGCAAATGCTTAATATTCAGGTTTTTCACCCAAACTGAAGCTTTAAAAATATTTCTTTCTCCTTGCATCATTTAGCTTCTAAATTAATTTCCATCTTTATCTGCAATCAAGGTATGATAACAAAAAATGTGTTTTTGTCTAACACAAAAGTTCTGTCAGTCACTTTCTATTTTTTTCCTTTCTTCTTTATTTTTTTTGTTCAGTCTGAGTCCGCTGTGTGAATGTCAAACAGAATTCAAGAGTGCGCTTACGGCAAGGAAATAGATCAAATAAGGTAGAAAATGTGTGCAGCGAGCACAGGGTTTGTATAAATATGTACTTTTGTTTTATGACTGTAGTTTTTTTTAAAAATAAGAAGCCTCCACATAGCATAAAGACCACTGTGAGATATCTTCATCTGAGTTTTTCATTTCCTAATTGCCAACAGAAAAGTCAAGCTTGATATTTGATTTCTTAGATATGTCAGGAAGCCTCCTTGGTTTAATCAGGTTTGAAGCTAGGTCATGAACTCATTAAGACATAGACATATGTTTTGCCATATAAGTCCTTAGTTTGGAAACTTTCTGGAACGTTCCACTTTGTAGTGGAAATTGCTTACTTTCTTACTGAGAGCGCTTAAAAAATTGTTTGAGACTATTTAAAATACCCAAAACTATTTACACCAAGCTCAAATATTAATTACGAACTAATATACTAACAGGAAGTACATAAGTACTCTCTACTACAAAATACATTACATCTATCTAGAGAATTACATCCAGAACATTTTCCAAAATTTACACCACAGAAATTCCAGCTCAGTGAACTGTCCATTCAATTCTCATTAGCCAATGAGAGTAAATGGTTGTTAGGCCTGCCCCACATGAGAGACTTGTACCAGAATGTGAACATAAACTTGCAGAGCAAAACTCTAGCAGCGCATTCATAAACCATCATTAGTGAAAAAGGAAGCTTCGAAAAAACTTTGTGCTGTGAAAATTGTCGCTACTGAGTTTTCAGTTTGAGTGTTTTCTTCTTTCTTATTGTGTATTTTTGTCAATACTTTTGGCACAAATTTAAGTCCATACATTGATTAAGAGTCCTGGGATATCTTTATGATTACAGCATCAGTGCTCAGGCAATTTTTTTTCTTCTTAGTTTACTTTACTTGCTGATCAAAATAAGAAAAGAAGCTCTTTTCTGGAGGAAATGCAGCGTCTCTGGCGGCTAGGAGAGATGCTTAAGCCCTGCAGGAGACCCTTTAATTTATCAGCAGTTGTTTTGTGCAGTAGGAGGGGCACGGTGGCTTAGTGGTTAGCACGTTTGCCTCACACCTCCAGGGTTGGGGGTTCGATTCCCGCCTCCGCCGTGTGTGTGGAGTTTGCATGTTCTCCCCGTGCCTCGGGGGTTTCCTCCGGGTGCTCCGGTTTCCTTCCCCAGTCCAAAGACATGCATGGTAGGTTGATTGGCATCTCTAAATTGTCCGTAGTGTGTGATTGCGTGATTGAATGAGAGTGTGTGTGGGCCCTGCGATGGGTTGGCACTCTGTCCAGCGTGTATCCTGCCTTGATGCCCTATGACGCCTGAGATAGGCACAGGCTCCCCGTGACCCGAGTGTAGTTCGGATAAGCGGCAGACAATCAATGAATGTTTTGTGCAGTTATAAAGGACAAAATAATGTAAAGATCTGCTTCCACACAATGGCTACACAGTCAAAATCTTTCCAAAAGTTATTCATTAATTCTGCAAATTACCGATGTGGCTTGATCCTTTTTGAATGAGTAAATATCACTCCATCAATAAATTGCTCCAGCAGCCTGTGTGCCTGTGTGTAGCCTGTGTGTTTGATTTTGAAAACAACTGGAGTTGGAGTATTGGAGTATCCAATAGGATGATTGGATGGAGAGATGGATGGATGATTGGATGGATGTATGGATGGGTGTATGGATAGGATGGATAGACAGGATGGACAGGATGGACAGGATGGACAGGATGGATGGATGGATAGATAGGATGGACAGGATGGATGATTGGATGGATAGATAGATAGATAGATAGGATGGAGGGATGGATAAGATGAATGTATAGATAGGATGGACAGGATGGATACAGCCGTAAAAAATAAAGAGTAATAAAATAAACATATTCAGTGTGATTTTAAAATTTCAGAATAAAATAAAGTAGACATAACTGTACACACCAAGCCAACTTTAAACTCTAATCCAGTAGGCTAAGGAGAAAACTGTGCATTTGGGTTCCTCTAAAAATTTTAACTTTTAAAGTTGAATTTTCTAACATCTGTTCTGTCAGAGAAACTTCATAAGGTTTTTGTCAATCTTTAAATTTGAACTCTGAAGCTTGCCAGATGCAGGAGGCTTTCTGGGAAAATGAATAACCAGTTGGCATGATGTGATTAGAGTTTAAGCACGAAATCCTTTAAGATTAATTCCAGCCACAAGAAGCCATTCAGCATGTTGTCACAGTGGAGAGGCTGTGATGGAAAATCCCACCCTGCAGAATGCTTTCATGGTCATGGTGCTTTACAGAAAAAAAAAACCATAAGCAAGGGATCTCCATCATGTCAGAGATCAATCTGAAGCTAAAACAGCCATTGTTTGCTGGGGGGGAATGCAAGAATTAATTAAGCCCTTTATTTTAATAGTCCCTAATTGATCATCTGACATTCCAGCTCCATTGCGAAAAAAAAGACAGATATTCAATAGTGTTGTCTCAGTGCTGTGATCTGTCATGTACAGTTGATGGATAGAATTATCTGACTTAATTATAAAACACATCCTTGTGTGATAAATGATGTCATTACTTCTCCCTGCTCTCATTTCAATAAAATTTTCCAACTGTCTTGATTGGGGAGATTTTTGAGCCTTATGTATTACTGCTGTGGCTCATGGACTTCTTCACAGCTAGCTTCAATCAATTTTAGCTAATATTGGATAGTTATGCACTATATAGCTAAACGTATGTGGACCCCTGACTGTGACACCCTCATGTGCTTGGTGAACATCCCATTCCCAAACTATCCCACTCTATTGGGAACATTTTCTAGTAAACTTGCACACTGACATTGGGGATATTGCATGGAATTTGAGTGAGAAGATTTGGTATTCAAATTCGTCCTGTGGGTTTGAGGTCAGGCCACTTGAGATCTTCACGTCCAACCTTGGTGAGATATTTATGGACCAGAGCCAGTGTCTTGCTGGAACAGGTTTTGCCTCTGTCCAGTGAAGGGAATTTGTAATGCAACAGATAACCACATATAAGTGTGTTGGCCAGGTGTTCACAAACCAAAGTCCAGCTGGTGAAAAGCACAAGACCTTAATTGTATAAAGCTTCAGTTTTCAGTGTTCCAGACTATTCGAGTGTAAACTCCTGATATTTTTGTTGGGGGCAGAATTTGAGTTGAGGCTGAAAGAGAAACTGCTGACATTCACAAACTCTAAACACCGAAATGAGAAATAACGAAAGATTATTCTTGGTTAGCAAGGACATCTTTGAATGACAGATTTGCACTTGGTTGTTGTTTCAGTGATTTAACTTGAGACTGGTGGAAAAGTAAACCCAGTCATGCTGGAACATGACCCTCTCTCTCTCTCTCTCTCTCTCTCTCTCTCTCTCTCTCTGTATCTGACATGTCCCCCTTCAACCCCATCACCTTACACCTACTGTAGAGGATCCGAATGTTCTTAAATTTTTCTTTCTTTTTTGTTTCTCATGTTTCCTGTGAGCTCAGAGATGTGCTAACACATGATAACCCCTCTGCATGGGTTTGCACCATCTGTTCACTTTGTGCATTTCGAAGTGACTAGTCATTGAAGTCTTAAGTGCTTTCAACTTACTCAATGAAGTAAAAGTCTTAGCAGTGATGCAGCTTTTTTCTTCTTTCTATTTTCTAAGAAGTTTCTCATCCCCAGTCATTTGTGATGCAGAATCTGTCTGTATTGTCTAAGGTCGAGGATGATGAATTACTGAGTAACTCTGTTTTGCTTTGCATTCTTAATTGTCCCTTTAATAATAATCAAAACGTATGTGTTTGTAACATCTACATTGTCCTTTGTGTTTTCTTTAGAGAAATGTGATGAAGCACTGGCCACGCCCCTTTCCCATAGTGCCTTCAGCAGCTCGTCGGTGTTCACCACTGGATACACTCCTGAATTTGCCAAACTGAACAGGAGAGGAGGTGAGAGGCTTTAAACACACACCTATGCAGACACACACCAAATTCTGGACGTGCGCTTGATATTTTTGGATGGAGTCTCCAGCATCAGTGCTTTGTAACAGAGGTTAAGGACTTCTTCAGGGTCGAATGGTGTCTTGGTCACTTGCTGTTATTGGAAAACAATCAACTTCATGGTTGTAACAGTTACTCTGATTGATGTCTAGCTGCACCATAACTGTTGTTGCCTGTTTTCCTATAAGATCATGCCTCAGTATGCAAACAGTATGATTTTACACAATTTTTTTAGTTTTCCTGATCCATAACTTCAAATAATTTCTTATTAGAGGGCTTAGATGTTTGGAGCTGACAGTATCTCTAACCCAGGTGAATGTGAGGCACGCTCTTAATTAAACCGCTGTTAGTATGGGTCAGCGGACTGTGTAAATATTTAATAGGACATGGCCTTTTAATGGAGCTGCAGGATGTCAGTGACACAATGCGCACCGTCTCACTGCTACGCCGTTTGACACCTACACACTGGTGGATGGAGAGCCGGACTATTATTCACCCTTCCCAATAGGGTGTATTCACATTTCCAGGCCATAAAAGCTGTCATCATAGTATTTTACCTTAGATCCAAATGTTCCCAAAATGGTTATGATTAAAAATGCTTTATAATTTGGATCGGTTCTTAAATTCCACCAATCAAAACTGGAAGTTGTAAATTTTAATGGAGCCTTGCAGTATACAGAAAATTAGCCTCTGCTGTCATAATGAACAAACACCCGCAAGTCATTAAGGTCTGATTTGATACAACCAGAGGGTAGTTTTCTAGTTTTCATAGCGGGTAAGCAAACAGCCTGTCAGGAACATTCATATCCCGTAGCATTTATCAAGCATATTTATTCCTGATGACATCACAGAGACAGGCTCATTAGTTACACTATGATAAGCAGCATCATAAAAGGCTAATGAAGGGATCCAGACATCCGTATGCCAGATACGTATTTCTACACTACGGAGGCTGGAAGTGAGACTTCTGAACCATTTATACTGACTCATTCCTGTCACAAATCACTAGCAGGGTGAAAATCAATAGCACCCAGTGCTAACATATATAGGTGTTATTCTATCATTGGCACAGGCTCATCCGCACTGGATAGCTGCAGATTAGAAAAAAATCACCTGGTCTGAGATGCTTTTCAGTTCACTTCATTGTTATATCCTTCCTGGGAGCTTGAACCAGACTGAACAGTTTCCTTTGACCTCTCTTATCAAAATGGTGTTCCCACCCTCAGAACTGTTGCTCACTCAAGTGTTTTTTTTCTTTTCACACCACTCTGTGTAAACTCTAGAGAGTTTCTGAAACATTCCACCATCCATGCCATGATTAAGGTCACAGATCAGAGATCAGACTCTTGCCCTTTCTGATGTTTAAAGTGAACAATAACTGAAGCATGTACTGTATATGCATGATTTTTTGGTATTATGCTACTGATTAAAAATGTGCATTTCAGCCATGAAGTCTTGAAGAAAAGTTTAAGCATTTATTGATGGTAATGATGGAGATAGAATGTGGGTAGGTTTGGTCTTGGTGGATAGATGTGCTACATAGATGCAGCTGAGGTGGTTGCTGCTGGTGTTTTTATAGTTGCTGCTGCTGGGCTGAGACTGCCCATGGCTGGGCTGAGTGCTGAGACTGCCTGTGGACCTGCTGAAACAGAAAATGTTAAGAGAAGGAAGGTGAGAAGCAAATTCTCTTGCTGCCTGCTAGGGCTTAGCCATGGTGTTAGTCAGGATAACACAGGACTACATAAGTGGTGAAACATGGCAGCAGCGAGAGCGTTTGGAGAACGAATCAGTTTTGACGAAAGAGTTTTATATCTGAATTATGTCTAAAATCCAATATCTAGTGGAAAAATCTGAACTTCCCAGAAGAGTGGAGGTTGATATATCAGCAAAGGGGATTAAAGCTAGAATAGGATGTTCAACAAGCACATAGTGGTGTGATGTCAAGATATCTAGACACTTATATACAGTATACTTGTATATCCTCAGAGTGTATAATGAATGCAGATGATCTGTAAGATTTGGTTCTGAATGTGGGAAAAAAATTAGAGTTTAAAGGAAGATGAAGGATTTTCATAGTTGCATGATTTCTATGCTAATTATTATAGATTATAAGTTTTTGTAATTGAATTAATTGATTTGGTACAGCAAACAATTTTTGCACTCACATTTGACATGTAATTATTGGGACGTGGGTGGACTAAATTTGGGTAAATTGGAACTATGGGCACAAATGGAAAAAAAATTATACAGTGTGTTGCTCTGACCTCTCTCTCTCTCTCTCTCTCTCTCTCTATACATACATATATATATATATATATATATATATATATATATATATATATATATATATATATATATATATATATATATATATATGGGATGAAATTGCTGTTCTGCTCTGGGTTTTAACCCTTACTTGGTTTGCAAAATCAATTATTTTCCATTTTCCATTTCCATTATATTCCCATGTAGAGGAAAATAAATCCACTATGAAAGGTCCTGTACTTATTTAAATTAATGCAGTTCTAACCTCGTCATTCCCTCTTCATGTTCCTCTACAGTCTTCTCCTTCAACAGAGAGATGGAGGCATCTGTTTAGCATAGCTCATCTGGTGAAGTGGAGACAGGGAGGAAAAGGTCAAATCCCTGTCGAATATAAACCTATTTGTCCTTCACAGCTGGAAATGGAAAGGTAGTGAGATGGGAGGACTGGAGACAGACGATCAGGCGAGCCAGTAGGAAGCTAATGAGAGGTAGAGTTGGGAATCGGTTGAGGCTGGCAAGAGGGGGAAAGATGGCTGTGCTCAGCATTCAGCCCAAGAACGAAGTCTCTGCTGAATAGAAATGTGGCCGTGCATGAGATTGGAGTGTTAATAAGATGCACAGAACCCAGTGATCCCTGCACTTCATTTTATTTTTCATTCTTGGTAGTGAATTAAATCCCTTCAGCCTGCTACTAAGGCAAAATGACATTTATAGGCTATGCAAACAATTTGACTTCTTTCCTCATATTCCTCTTTGGTTTAAATACATATTCATATTTTTTTGCAATAACTCATTTAAGTAAGTCATTTTATGTTTTGGGACTTTTTTCAAATTTGCATTATTGCAATTTTAAAAACTTAGAGAGATTAAGAAGTGTTCAACATTAATGTTGGCAAATCTCAGAGGTTTGTACAGTATAATTGAAAAGTAAGACACAAGCACAAATTAATAAAATTGTTCATTATTCTACAAAAGTGTATGTTAACACTATTGACTTTTTCTCCATTCTGGACATTTTCCAGCGCTTGTTTGCTGAGGATCCTTTCAGTAAATGACAACATGAAAGAAGTTTGTTTGAAATCTTGTTTGAAATTTATTAAAAAAAAACAACAACAACAACAACAACAACAACAAAAACTCATGTACATAAGTATTCACAGCCTTTGCCATGACACTCAAAATATGGAATATGGAAAATATGGGGTATAGTTTGTAGAATTTTGAGGAAAATTATGAATTTAATCCATTTTGGAATAAGGCTGTAACATAACAAAATGTGGAAAAAGTGAAGCGCTGTGAATACTTGCCGGATACATTACAGCACAGTGAAATAATTTTTTCACATATCCCATCCTTGGAGGTTTGGGGTCAGAGCACAGGGTCAGCCATGAAGCAGCACCCCTGGAGCATGGGGATTTGGGGGCCTTGCTCAAGGGCCTAACAGTGGTGGCTTTTCGGTGCTGGAGCTTGAACCCCGATCTGCTGAGCAACAACCAAGAGCCTTAACCACTTGAGTTACCACCATCTCTGCTAATGAGAAAGAGTGAGGCCATCCTTCCCTCCTAGACAGCATAAGTGCAACAGTCTTGGGCCTAACCCTAAACCTTTGCATGTTTTTAAATGAATTAAATGTGGTGAAATTGGGACTTTGGCACTAATGGAAATATCATAGCATTTTGAGTTTATGTCCTTCCAATTTTTGTGTGGGTTTCCTCCAGGGTTGTTTTTTTGTTGCCTCTGACATCCAGTGTCCATTCCCATCAGCAGATCCAATCACCTTTTACCTCTTTACTTTTTTTTTCATTTATTGTATCACTAAGGACAAGGTCTTTAAAGCATCTCAACAGTCTGCAATCCAACCTCCTTTTTCTTCTCTGCATTGTCGTCTTTCTCCTTTCAGTCACTTTCTTTTACTCCCCTTATCTTATCAGAATGTCAGTCTCCATGGCAGGTTACAGTACAGTCGCCCCCCCGGCCGTCCTCTTATCTCTATCTCCGTTCACTCATCCTCTTCTCTGCTTTCTGTTCTCACTTTGTCACTGTTAAGCCTCTCTCTTTACTCTCTCTAGACTTTAGGTCAACCGAGCCAACCCGGCTTTTAAGTGCTAACTCCATGGGTGTACACTTACACTTTAAAGTAAATTGAGCTGTTTACTCCACACCTCTGTGTGAGAATATGTTTGCAAGTTATCTTAAAATAACTTGTTTTTCGTGCACCTTCTAACTTTGATGATGAAAAAAATGAAGTGTGGAAAAAATTTGTATTAGCAGCTGCTTTGAGCTTTGGCTTTTTTGAAACGGGAAAAATTGCACCTCTTTAAATCACACCTTCTGTACAACCGCTCCACAATGCAGAACATACAAACACACACTACATCTATTCGGCTTATTTTATTATTTTGCCCTGCAGTGATGCTGAAAACAGACGCTGAATAAAAAAGAGAGTTTTCACATACAGTATGAAGAATTTTATACTAAAAAATATTTTATATTTTTATAGTAAATCACAAAAGGAAATGAGATGGCTACGTGAACGGATTCGTCTTTCCCGGTGTGTAGGTGCTGGAGGCTGGTCTCCTCTCGACACTGATCATTACCCGTGGCTGCAGGTGGACCTGGGAAGCAGGAAGCAGGTGACTGCCGTCGCCACTCAGGGTCGATACAGCAGCTCGGACTGGACCACACGCTACCGACTGCTCTACAGCGACACGGGCAGGAACTGGAAACCCTACCATCAGGATGGAAACATCTGGGTAAATTCTGCACTCTGGTTTTAGAGAACATCCTGAGATTCAAGAACATTCAAAATAACCATGAGTATAAATACCCAAAATATAGTTTTTCTTCATATGATCACATGCTGTGTATTCTCAATAGGAATTCTTGTGAAATGGCCGAGAAGTGCAATACAAAATAACAGATCGGAAGACAAAATAATTGAATGAATTTCATTTTCTCCTTGCTTGCCAATGGAAATCTTTGTTATTTTCTTAGATTTAAAGTTGCACTATCGAAAAAAGATGTTTTAAAGTGAACACAGAACTCCACACATGCACAAGAAATAAAGTTAGATACACAATTTCCTATTTCGTGTATGTTTTAAGTGACGGATGTGTCGTCCAGTCAGAGATAAAAACTCCATTCGCAAACTGTACCTATCTTTTCCGCTTTGTCTGAATTGTTGTTGTGTTTTCAGATTCGTTATTTTGTTTTCAGATTTGATATTTTGGTTTTGGATTCCTTATTTTGTTTTCTGATTCATTATTTTGTTTTTATATTCAGTATTTTGTTTGCTGATTAGTTATTTTGTTTGGCACTTCTCAGCCACCGTAGAAATGTCTCCATGATTTGTATGAGCGTAAAAGAATTCCAATTTCATTCTATTCGATGTGTCACAAGGTTCAAGATCAATAAATGTATTATCACATGGTGAAATCCTTGCCATCATGCACACAACTGCTGCACATCACACAATGCTGCAGTTCCAACCAGTAAATCCAGCATTTGGTGGACGATAAATTAAATTCGATCCTGTTCAGTCCTTTGTTACTTTTGATTTCTGCCTGGATTTGATATGAGGTAATAATGAGAAGTCTAAGAGAAAAGAATATATATATATATATATATATATATATATATATATATATATATATATATATATATATATATATATATATATATATAATTATTGATTAAATCCAAATGGCATGCCTGTACAATCCCCAGTGGATTGATCTGTGTTAGATTATCCCCACTGGGGAACTTCTGATTAAGGGGATGAACCAGTTCTAGGTAAGTGACCTAGTCATCATGGTGTCCAATGTGATGTCTAAAATTCTCTTTTTACTTTAAAACGCAGCCATATCAATGGATTTACTTGAGCAGATAGTATGAAAAGCTCTCACCTTGTACTGGAAATGTTCACAAGACCATCTTTGTGTTTAGGTCTGGGATGTGCTAGCTTAGTAGTTAAGGTGTTGGACTGCTGATTGGAAGGTTATGAGTTTGAATCCCAGGTCTACCAAATGGTCACTGCTTAAGCAATGCTTATTTTGAACCCTCAATTGTTTTGTTGTATAAAATGTAAGTTGCTCTAAATAAGGGCATCTGCCAAATGTCTGAGGTATTGTTAACATTAGTCTTAAATCTTAAATCTTGACATTGAGGTTTAAGTATTTTCCTTTTTTCTTCTTGCAAGAATTTTACATCTACAAACTACTTTTTCTGCTGTGAATCAGTGCTTGTGTAATAAATTCCTTCTATAATATATTATTTCTATACTACTAGAAAGGCATACGTTTTTTTGTTGGACTCTTCATATCAGATTGTTATAACAATCAGAGGTAAAGTTATAACAGTTTTCAGGACAGAGGAGATTACGGTTTCTTTGTTAACCTGATAAGCATGCAGTATTCATTTCAACTAAATAAACCAGAAGAGCAGGTGAATGGACGATCGTTTATAGCTGGTATAACTTAAGTGATGTTTTGCTGACATTCCACAACATACCCGTAATGTAACTAAAATCAGATCAAATCTAAGGCCTACGAGGAAAAAGAAAAGTTATATACTGTATATATATATATAACTATTATTATTATTATTACTTTTTTTTAAATAGCAGTAACTGCTCTTCACATCGGACCATGAACGGCACGGCTCGTTGAGTTTTATTCATAAAATAAAACTCCACAGAGAAGAAACAGATTCATACCTTACCATATGTAGCATATGTTGCATCTGCCTTAGCTTTGTCAGTTTACCAGCTGCGGGTTTGCTTCTTTTATTCTGCATCTGTTGGCTGGATTCAACTCCTAAACAAACTGGACTCACTCAGGTGTGAAAATGGCCAATTATAGTAAAGAAATTGTTTGTGTATATATATATATATATATATATATATATATATATATATATATATATATATATATATATATATATATATATACTACATGCAGCCACAAGGTATGATACCCTTCAGGATCATGCTTCACCAGACTGGAAGCTTATACTACGTTAAAGTGTGTATGCCACATTGGAATTCAGAAAATTTTTGGATCCCACCTTTTATGTATGGTAGAAACCTGTTACAACACACTAGAAGTAGCTTTCGGCTGCTCCCTGTTTGGGGTCGCCACAGCGGAACAACTGGTCCACACAACAACTTGGCAAATGTTTTATACCGGATGCCCTTCCTGACACAACCCTCCCATTTTTCCGGGCTTGGGACCGGAACTGCAGCCAGTGGCTGGGGCATCATCTGGGAATGATCAGGCTTTCCGCATGATAGGCGAGAAACCTACCACTGAGCCGCCAATGCCCCCTAAATCTGTTAGAACACACTAATCTCTTGTATTTAATAAGCTCTTGGGCCAGGCTGTTGATGTGATGTCCACTCACTTGTTTTTTTTAGAAATTTAGCCAGCCTGTCTGTCAGGAGAGACGGAACATGATAACTGTCTGAGCATTTTATGTTCACCATTTTACTTCCTAAACAGGTCACTGAGCAGCAGATCTGACTTTGACAGTTCGGAGAGCTGAAGAAAGCTCAGTGTGCACACTGGTGTAAAAACCTGTCATAATTGTCCATGGCTTTTTCTTATTATTCATCCATAGAAGATAAATTACAGTGGAGAAATTGAGAGTTTATAAAAGTTCAGAACAGTTCAAAGAAGTCATGCTTTGGGGGCATTTGAAATTCAGGGCTTGTCAATTGGGGTTCTGAATTTTGTGGAGGTGTGAAATCAGTTTTCTAAACAGATTTCTAAATGCTGGCTCTAAAGTGAAAAGTATTTGTACCACTTTATTTTCCAAGACTGAACAGAAGCATCGTCTAATCTTTCCACGTTTTTAAGAGCATGTATGAAATATCAGATAAAACCTTCAGCTATCTGATGATAGAATAACAAGTATGTTTAAGTTGTTTTTTAGATAAAAGGGTGATGATGATAATTATATTATACCACATTCTTAATTCTATTAATTCTATCTCCTGATTGGTCAGAAGGTGTACAATTATCAGATTTGACCTTTTTCAGTTCTTTCCTCATTGAAAACTCCTGCAGTGTAAAAGGAATAAAAGACAGAATACTTCCTTCAGGATGCTACCAGCAAATCTGCTTCATGTTTGGACAACAGCCATGTTGTAGATGATTTTTCTTTAACAGCACACACGCTGTCATGTTTTATTCATTACCTACCTAACCCCCCTCTTCATTTACAACTACTATGTTTAAACGTGTGAAAAAGTCACACTAATTTATAATTCATTTGAAACGTTTCAATTAGCAAAAAGTTTCTTCTCATGTTTTTATTACTTAGACATTTCTGGAACAAAGTCTGTTCAGCTAAATAGGATTTCTTTAGAGAAATATCTGCATATTTTACCAAACCTGTCCTGGCACTGTATTATAAATTAAGAAAGACAAGTTCACACCAAGCATGGCGGCTTGGTGGCTAGCACATTTAGCACGTTTACCTCACACCTCCAGGGTTGGGGGTTCGATTCCTGCCTCTGCCGTGTGTGTGGAGTTTGCATGTTCTCCCCGTGCCTCGGGGGTTTCCTCCCCCAGTCCAAAGACATGCATTGTAGGTTGATTGGCATCTCTAAATTGTCCGTAGTGTGTGATTGCATGAGAGTGTGTGTGTGCCCTGCGATGGGTTGGCACTCCGTCCAGGGTGTATCCTGCCTTGATGCCTGAGATAGGCACAGGCTCCCCGTGACCCAAGAATAGATCGGATAAGTGGTAGACAATGAATGAATGAAAGTTCACACCATGTTTTTTTTTTCTTCCACTGCATTAAAAATGCAGTTTCACATATTTCACTATTTTTTTTTTAAATATATGGGAATACAGTATATATACAGTATATATAAATAATACAGTGAGCAAATAATAATAACAAATAAAAAAAAATAGTTGTTATAACTGTATTACCTGCATTTCATTTCATTTCAGAACTCTCTCTCTCGCTCTCTCTCTCTCTCTCTCTCTCTCTATCCCATTATCTCTCTTTCTCGTTCTCTTTCTATCTCTGTCTCAGTTATAGACTCTGTCAAAAAAGCCCCTGAGTGAATAGAAAGTAGAGAAAGGTACCAAATCTCTCATTCTGAAGATAACAGTCTCTTGAATACTGCATCTATTTTTTGATTTTTTTCCTCACTCGCTTGGTCTAATCTGCCTTTTGACTCAACATCAAAGGTGCTAATATATGTAAGTCATTTAAAGTTTATTGGGCTGTGATTTTTCCCCCCATTGGTTTAAAAGGTTTTTTACATCTTTCATAATCAACACAGGTTAAGCGACTATACGTTGTTCATTTTACATTTTTGGCATAATTATTACTCATGGTTTAGTTAAAAAAAAAAGCTGCATTTTCCCTCCATTGCTTTGATTGAGAGTTGAAATATAATCAAAAGTGTGATAAGCTTTCACTTCATGAATCTGTTGGATTCATGGAGATGTTCTTCACCTGCACATTTCTTCCATAATTCTGATTAAAAGACACTGGAAGTGAACTTGAGTTCACTGAGCTCAGAAGCCATTATGTTATTTGGTTTGTCTGTCCGTCAGTCCAATTTCTTGATAAGTGTGGTTAAATAAAATTATTAGATATTCTGCTCCAAACAGGGTGGAGTTCACAGCAAGGTCAAGTGTAATTTTTTCTTTAAAAGCTTCCTTTCTGGTTTTTTTTATACAGAGATGTTACTTACACTTCCGTGATCAGGAACTCACTGTTGGTTTGTTCTTCCATCTGCCTGTGTATCTGTGCATCTTTCAGTGATCCTGGCAGTGCGATGTCTTTTAAAGGAATGCTTAAATATTTGTAGGATTTTTATGGATTTATCATTATAACCAACTGATTTGGTTTCAGAATTGATCAAAGCAAGGTCAAATGCTTTTTTCTTCAATAGCTTCCTTCCTGTTTGTCATACAAAGATGTTACTTACACTTTCATGGTCAGGGACATTACAATCACTATGTATGATTATTTTTCCATCAGCCATCGGTTCATTCTTCCATCTGTCCACCCCTCAATGTGCATCTCCCCAAGATTCTCTTGATTAGATACAGCAATTTATACAAACAGGGTCAATTACATGGAATACTTTGAGTTCAACAGCTTACTTTGAAGGGATATTTTAAAGGTAGTTCTATCATACAAAGTAGTAACAAGAAGGACTTAGCTTGGTGGCAGAGGTGTACCCAAATGTGTTTGACATGTTTATCTTCTATTGATTGTTCTGATGATTCTCTAGAAGGTAACTTCCAGAGAAGCTCCTCTTACTTTCCCAGTAGCATTATACGACAGGAAAGCATCATTCAAACTCAACCCAGATTTGGAAAGTTCTGGGTTTGGTCCTCGAGTCATAGCGAATCTTTCTGGTTGGTGTTAATTGATCTGCTGATTTGCTGGTTCTCTCTGATGGATTGTGATCTCTGATCTGATAGATCTGCTAAACAGTCACATATTTGCTTTTAACAGTCAAGCCTTTTCAATTGAACAGTTGAATTGAAGCTTTACTGCCCCTGAATAGTTTTTATTTTTCTCATGTGGCCTGAATGCATCTTGTACTTGCACTTAATTTAAAGGCGTTCTCTTTTGCCCCATGAGAAAATAAGCTTTGGCCATTTTAATTATAACCAAGGAAACCAGTAAATATGTTCCTCGTGATAGTTACAGTCGGCTTGCTGCCAAAAACCCTGGCTCTATTGTCTCTCTTCAGCCACTTTAAATTAAATAGGTACTTGATTAAACCAGGCAGCAGAGTCTCAATGTGGCTTGACTTGTAGCCAACTAATTAACACACTCACTGACTGTTTAAGGTCCAGGGCTTGAGCTGGAATTAACTGCACCAAAATTAATTCATCCTGCCCTTTTGTGTAAAACTTGTTGTCTGGAGGCTGCTGGAGGAAAGAATACACTCAGGTACTAATGTATACAAACAACTTTTTGACTATAGATACAGGGACAGATGTCCTGATGCTTTTCTTCAATGTTTCGAAAAGAATAGTTCTTGTGTTGTGAAAAAACGATGGCTGTTTATTTGCAGGCATTTACAGGAAACTCCAATACGGAGAGTGTGGTACGTTACGACCTTCAGCATGTTATCGTGGCTCGATTTCTACGCTTCATCCCTTTGGAATGGAGTGAAGAAGGTCGGATAGGCTTGAGGATAGAGATCTATGGCTGCATGTACTGTGAGTTCTTACACACACACAAAACACACACACACACACACACATACACACACTCAAACCACATTCAAAGTCTTTCCAGTCTGTATTTCCTAATTCTACTTATATTAATTTTGACACCAAAGGAATAGAAGCTTATCTTGATGCTTTGCATTATTTATAATTGCATTAAGCTTTGCTATCTTGTATCTAAAGTGTAATGCTTTTCCATAAAGATGTCTTGAATGTGTTGAGATGTACTGATTACACACAAATGAAGCACAGACAAACGTAAAGGTAAGGCAAAACTACCTGAGGTCAAATTTGACAAAACCCTGAATATGGTGCTGTATTATTGGCAGCCAGCTACAATACCTCTGTGTAGTTTGTTGAGTCGGTTTTCAGTTTACTTTTTTAGCCTTTTACATTAGAGATAGGTTACAGTTCTTGATAAGGGGAAGACAGAAACAAATGACAGCATAAACAATTACTCCCTATATTGCACCGCGGGCTTGCTCATTAGAGATAAATAGGGATAAATAGGGCTAAATTAGTTTAATAATTTAATGATTCTTTTTTTTGCTCTCCTTTCTGTTTCTCTATTTTTGTAAAGCTGCTTTGAGACAATGTCCATTGTAAAAGGTGCTAGACAAATAAATTGAATTGAGCTCCAGGTATTGTTGGAGCATATGCCTAATGCTAATGATAATTTTGCTGTCTTTCAGAACATACACATGCATGCTACAGCATGGCGAAGGAGGGTAGGGACTAGCATGGCACAGAGTCCTATTATTAGCAATACCATAATTACCTAATCACACTTAACATTTATTTTGTACCAGATTCAAACAACCACTTCAGGGTTATGGGGAAAAGCTGGGGCCTTGCTGTGCTTGTAAAGCACAGATATTGTAATCCAGGACATATTACATATTTCTGTAGTCCAGACATTGAGCTGTTGGTTTTTTAAGAGCATTGTGCCTTAGGAAGCATTCTGGCTGCAGATGCACAAACCCTAGGTTTGAGATCAATGCCTCTGGTGTTGAGAGTGATCACCTCATTAGTAGTACAGGCTATTGAAGCTTTGCCCACAGAGTCATGGTGCATAGAATTCAAATCTAAAGGAGCTGACATTCTGGTTTACTAAATATGTGATACAGTGGAAAGTTGTTTGCGCTGGGGACTTAATGAAATAGTGCCAGTAGCAAAAGATGGAATGAGTACAGTAGTCTCGAAGACAGGACTACAAATTATGGGAGTCCTAGCAACAGGGTGAGGTACTGGTACTGCAGAAGTGTTTGGATGGCTCACATGCCATTGTCAGAGTATTAGAGAAATAGAATGTGAAGCACCCTTCAAAGTCTGCCTTTAGGTGTTTTCCTTCTAAAAAGGGAAATATTAATATCTGAGGCCTCCTAGGAAGTCTGTGTGTGTGTGTGGAATAATCTGAAAAAGTAAGGAAATGTAAGGAAAAAATGAGGTCTGGCCTCAGCACCTGAATGTCCTGTGAGGCTAATACTGCAACCCTATAGAACAACTATAAGGGTTTCATGTGCTGGTGTAGCAGGGGTTGAGTGGATTAGGAATTGGTATACAAAACCAAGCAATGTCATGGTGATTATGCAAGCTCTGGAAGTGGGTCAATACACGCTTCCTGTCTTGATGAGATACATACCATCAAAAAATGGATGCACAAATCTATATCAAGGGATTGGTAAATCCACAGCAAAGTGATCCAGTTCATTTGGAAGACTTATGGCCAAGCAGAAATCGATCTGTTTGTTGGCAGACAACTTGCTGCCCACTGCCAACAGGGCAGAGACAGATGCTTTAAACCGAGATGTGTTGTTGTGTAATTGGCCAAATCTATGGATATGCAACCAGTGATGCCCCATTCTGGCCATACAAACCACTGTTCCTTCTGTTGTTGACATTTCTAGAGGGCAATTATTTTCCCGCTAGCCATTAAACCAGGCTTACTAGCCAAAACAAACATGTTGCTGTCGCAAGCCACATGGATTAAAATTGCGGGTCTACCCCTTCAAATTTGTGCCAGGGGCCAGAGACACTTTGGCTGTTGCCAGGAAAGGCGGATTTTTTTCAAAAAGGTTTGAAACATTTGACAGGCACCATGAAAAATGTTTTTGTGTTTGTACAGACTTGACAAGCATCTCTTTCTGGCTCTAGACAAGATACAGATTGTCTGCAAACCTCACACAAAACAGTGATCCCCCAGTGGGACTTACCCTCTCTTACCCTGGTTCCTCAGGGGCCGATGTGATTAACTTCGACGGCCAGGCCGTGATCTCCTACCGTTTTAAGATGAAGAAGATGAAGATCCTGAAGGACGTGATAGCGCTAAAGTTTAAGACGGCTGAGAGTGATGGAGTGATCCTGCATGGCGAAGGTCAGCAGGGTGATTACATCACGCTGGAGCTGAGGGGAGGAAGACTGGTGCTCCAGATAAACCTGGGTAAGAGCTTTTACTCATCTTCACAGAAATGATCACTGATAAATCTGTCATTTATAATGGTGTGGGGGAGATATGAGAAGACCAGGGAAGGGTGTGTATATACTGTATGTTGGAGAGGAGAGGTGTGAGTAGGCTGTATATTTTTATGTGGAACCTATATAGTAATGCTAGATATATGGCTGGTTTTTAGTGGCCATTGACCATGTACTGTCTGTTACCTCATATTATACTGTATGTTTTTTATAATATGGACTTTTTAGGCCCTCTAGGTGCATATCAGAGAAACATTTTTGATTGTAATGCAGTATAACTATATAATGTAAACGAAAATCTTGGTATTTTTATGAAACAGGCAGCAACCAGTACGGCTCCATCCTGGGCCACACGTCGGTGAGCAGCGGCAGCCTGCTGGATGATCATCACTGGCACTCGGTGGTGATCGAGCGCCACAGGAGAAACGTTAACTTCACCCTGGATCTGCACACGCAGCACTTTCGCACCAACGGCGAGTTTGATCACCTCGACCTCGATTATGAGGCAAGAGTTAATGTCTTTTCATTAGCATGATATTTAGGCTATACTAGATTTAGAATTTGATGCAGGGGAGGGGAGGGGAGGAGTCGATATCTTTAAATTATTCAGAGGGTTGTATTTTAATCCAGGATACATATTTTCAAAAAAAGTAGGATTCTTGTGCAATTGTACTTCAGCTGTTGAGATAGAAATCTTAATGCATCCTCCAACCATCCTCCTATTTCTGCTCCTCTAAACTGATTCCATTGAAGAGCTCTGACATAAATTCACTACACACAAGCCGTTCAGATCCTCATGCTTAAGTGAAATCTGCATTACAATGTGTTGCGCCGTGCCTTAATGCATATTTATGTATGTACTGTCTAGTGGAACATACAAAAAATCCATTTTGTAGTTTATTAAATATGTGAGGGATGATTTCTAATGCTCATACTGTTGAATGAGCAGAACTCTCTGATGCTCTTAGCATCCATGAATAACAATGATGGATCCAAAATGCAATGATTTCGAACTAATGCAGTCCAATTAAAGCCAAGAGCTAATTAATGAAGTAGAAAAAAATAATCAGTCTAAGATGTTGATCTGGTGGCTTTTATGTGACAGTGGTCCAAGTTTAAACTTTTCTGACATGGGAAAAACTTCAGCATGGTGTGTTTTGTCTTATTAACTTTAAAAAGAAAGACAGAAAGACAGGCTGGTGAGAGAATGATTGTTTTAGCCGTTATCATATTTTGTAATCTGCACCATGGATTCATTCAGTTTATGCACATATCTGTCAACATCAAGCCTGCGTTCATTGTTTTGATTTCCCATTTTCACCATAGCTCCCATTGCTCTCATTCTTTCCTGTGCTTTTGTATTGTTTGTTATCCCATTTGTTGATCGTCTGTCCTCTGCCTGTTTTTTGGGATTCCAATTTAGCCTTACATTTTTGGACTGTTTGCCTTATTATTAAAGCACATTCCACCCGCACTTCCATTCGCTTCCATGAATCCTTCATGGCATGTATAATTTGTGAAGTAAAGCACTTCTGGCCATGTGCTTATAGGAACAGTGGTAACAGCAACTCTGCGGTCTACATCTGCTACAAATCACACCACCCTGTTGATCATTTTCACCTCATCATGTTTTATTTCTTAGTTAAACTAAAGAAGATATTCCTAATTAGAGACTCTCTTTAATATCTCCGTTCACTGTTGTATAACAGTGTTACTGTTACACTGTGTGCACTGGTTCATGTATTTTTAGCACTTTAGTGTCATGTATTGTTATGTTGCTAATATAATTACACTTGGAACAAGCATTAATAATGGTTCTTTGGTTCTTAATAATATTATTGCTGCCAGAGGAATAACTGTAAATGAAAGGCTAGTAGGTTATATTACTCATGCACACACACATATGGTAAGAAAAAAAAAAAGCTTCAGTGTTTTTCACACGTAGTCTAATAAGTCTCATTTCCGCATTCAGTTGAGTTTTGGAGGGATGCCGTACTCAGGAAAACTCATCTCAGGAGGCAGGAGAAATTTCAAAGGCTGCATGGAGAGCATCAACTATAACGGCGAAAATATCACAGACCTGGCTAGAAGAAAGAAAGTGGACACGTCCAGTTTTGTGAGTTCCAGAGTGATTTACAAATTCTTCCTTGATCATCCTGCAGTATTTAATTTCACCCCATAATGTGACAATATGCCTATGCATCGTATATCATTGATACTTAGCATATCAAGGTTATTCTTAAGATTTAACATTTATACAGGTGAAATAGATTTAAAAAATAAATTAATGTCGTTAATTTTTTTAAGAAATAACTAAACTATCAAACTAATAGATTCTTCATCTTTCCCAAAGCAGCTAGACAAATTATTCATGTTTGGAGATTTCCATTAATATTCATCACAAAACCCAAAAAGGTTATTTGATTGATTTCAAAGTGCTTTGAAAAATGGCTAAATATTTATTTCATTCCCTCTTTTTTGTCAAAGCAGGATCGATTAACATGTCCATATTTTAAAAAGATCTTAAAGATCTCAAATGTTTAAACAAGCCTCCCAATCCCATTTTCTCTGAGTTGAGCTTCAGGAATTCACAGCATGAATAGTATCAGCGTGCTGTAGCTGAGATTTCAGAGAGCAATCTGTAAACATTCATTCCACCTGAGAGATCCCAATGCACCATGAACTCGTATAACAGAACAATTTTATAAGATACAATATATTTAACATTTGCTCTTTTAAATGATTTAACCTTTGTATTCAACTCATTTCTAAATACACAGTACAAACATTTGAACAATGGAAGC
This sequence comes from Hemibagrus guttatus, assembly GCA_033459395.1. Taxonomy (NCBI): domain Eukaryota; kingdom Metazoa; phylum Chordata; class Actinopteri; order Siluriformes; family Bagridae; genus Hemibagrus; species Hemibagrus guttatus. Next base: position 4,854,681 of record JAUCMX010000020.1, read on the forward strand.
ATTTAACTCAATGTGACTCTCATTTAAACCTCCTACTCACAGTTTCTGCCCTCAAGCGTGCCTGCCTTATTGACTGTAGACTCAACAACAACAAAAAATCATGCTTTAATTTATAATATGCATTTTTTTTCCATTACAATGAATACACAAGGGTTTTGATAGTTGGATGCTATATTGAATTAAAGTAACAATACACTGCTTAGTGTATTTAAAAAAAGAAAGTAGTTTTTTATCATTCTCATCTAGGATACCTTTTTGGTATGTATTATAATTTTTATAAACATTTTCTGCTCTGCAGCGTAATTTGACATTCTCCTGTGTGGAATCTCACACTTTTCCGATTTCCTTCAACGCTACGAGTTTCCTGCAGCTGCCTGGTAGAAGGGAGAATAGCATGGTGTCTGTGAGCTTCCAGTTTCGCACGTGGAACTCTAACGGCCTGCTGGTGTTCAGCGCGCTGGCTGATGGCATGCTGGAGCTCACTCTGAAAGACGGAAAAGTCACGGCACACATCAGCATCCAGCAGCAGAAGAACCTGGGTGTAGATATGACCTCAGGTACAGTTGACTTCATGTGTCCTGCTATTTAATACATACATTATTGGATATCAATTTTTATTTATCTTTTTTTTCCTGGGAAAGTACTATACTCAAGAAACAGTGATGATTATGGAGCTTGGCTTCTTTATCCTAAATACTCCTCAAGAATTTCTTCTCAAAAGAGGAATCATCATTGTAGCTATGTCCCACAGTTCCATATTTAAAATGTTTAATGGGTCTAGGCATTGTCCATCCGTCCAGCCATCCATCTGTCTGCTGTACAGATGATCCTACACAGTGTTGTGGGGAACCTGGAGCCTATCCCAGGGGACTCAGGGCACAAAGTGGGGGAGTGTCAACCGATTAGAGGGCTCAATCTCACACACAATCACATTCACACTCTATAGACTATTTGAGTTTACATTTACAGCATTTAGCAGACACCCTTATCCAGAGCACCTTACATTTTATATCATTTTATACAACTGAGCAATTGAGGATTAAGGGCCTTGCTCAGAGGCCCAACAGTGGCAGCTTGGTGGACCTGGGAATTCGAATTCACAACCTTCCGAACACCTTAACCACTAAGCTACCACACTAGAGATGCCAGTCAGCCTACAACGCATGTCTTTGGACTGGGAAGGAAACTGGAGTACCCTGGAGGACAACCAGAATGAACAGCATGAACAAGGCCAATATGCTAGCAACTACATATCTGCCATTGTGAAATTCTATTTCGATGCATGCAGCTTCATTAGTAAATTACCAACATGTTTCCTGTAATCTGTTTGCTCACTTGTAATCACTTTTGAGCAAACTAAAAAATGTTGATGGCATTGTTACATTTTCAAGTGTAAGAACTGAAAATCCATTAAAATTTTCAATTAGCCCTATGAATTATTTATAATCAAACACGACAGGTTGATGAAGCACATACTTAAGAAAATGTAGGTTAGTAGGTTTTATTTTCGTCTCGTATGCCTTGTATACACCTAGCTATGTTTATACTGTGTGTTGCCAGTCTGCTCGTGGCACATTCAAGGTCAGTGAAGTTTCCTGGGATGCAATGGAGCGAAACATATATTAGCTTACCCAGGGCTCCATCACATATTGATTCACTGGTATAACTGAAACCGTTTCCCCCTTTAATAAATGGAGCCCTCAGGCTTTTGGCTAGACTTTGTTCTTTTGGTGGTAAATATTTGGCTCTCTGAAAATCTGAGAGGCCTCATAGCCCAAGTAATTTCCTGAAGCTATAGGGAATCACTATACAGCATTAATGTCAGAAAAAAAGTATAAAATTTAGGTATCGCAGCCTGAAGAAATCTTTGGTACTGTAATTCTTTCACACTTTTCTGCAGGAAGGTAAATATGTAGAGTAGTGGTCTTGTGCTTTGCTGCTGAAGTTGCTGCTGAACAGACAGAAACGGCACAATCAGTTTCAGTTATGCTCTCTTTCATATTTTTTTTCTCTTAAAGGTTGGTGATGCAGAGTCATACATATTAGTTTACCCAAGTGCTCTAAAACATTTTGATTCATTTGTATAGCTGAAAAATTCCCCCTCTTTATAAACAGCTCTCCAGATTTAGGCTTTTTGCTTTATACACACTTATAATTACTTTCTTCTTTTTTTTTTATCCTAGCGTTTGTCAAAGGCAGGGTCCGCTGTTTTTAGCAGATCATTTGATCTGCATGATTTGGCACAGGTTTTATGCCAGATGCCCTTCCTGTCGCAACCCTCCTATTTTTATCCGGGCTTGGGACTGGCACTGAGAGTTAACTCTTCAGTGGAGGGGTTGGTGCCCTGCCCGGGAATCGAACCCGGTAATGAGAGCATGGGATCCTGCTGCTGGACCACCAGGAGGCCTCACTGATAATTACTTATAGAATTTAAATTAAATTGAACTATTCCCTTTTAATAGTTCTCTTTTGCTTTTATTCTTCTGAGGTGACAGTGTATGCCATTTTGAATGCACAGAAGTGGTCTCTTTTTAATCTCTACTTTTTTTTCTTTTTTTTCAAAGAAGATAAATAAGATAATATTACTATGAATAAGAACTGCACACTAAATAAATCATGGCTTGGTGGTTAGCATGTTTGCCTCACACCTCCAGTGTTTGTGGTTTAATTCCTGCATCCGTATTGTGTGTGTGGAGTTTGCATGTTCTCACCATGCCTCGGGGTTTTCCTCCCTGTCCAAAGACATGCATTGTAGGCTGTTTAGCATCTCTAAATTGCCTGTAGTGATTGTGCCCTGTGATAGATTAGCATCCTGTCCATGGTGTACCCTTGCGTGTACCCTGAATCTCCAAGGATAGACTCTAGGTTCCCTGTGACCCAGTAGGATAAGCGGGATGGCTGGATGGATGGATGGATAGATAATATGTGTGACAGTCTGGAAAGGTATCTCCACCAGAATGTTCTAGCATGTTAAAGATTTTTTATTTTCCTTCAAAAAATGATGTTGGATGTTCACACACTGATTTTGCTACTGAAATACATTTTTAAAAGAATATTAAGATATGTATTTAAAAGAAACATGAATGAATGAATACCTTGTTAAAAAAAAGTTTTAAAGCCTGAACTCACTCAATCATGTATGTATACAGCGTCACTTGCTAACTGTCTGATTTCTCTCCACTTTTGCACCTTTACTAGCTCAGTGCTGTGAACAGTTTGGTAGGTTGGCTGTTAACAACCTTGCACATCTTTTTCTCCAGTTTTCCCATTTTAGTGCCTCTTATTCAGACAAGTCTCAGTGGAACCGGGTTTCAAAACATATTAACACCTTAAATTCTCCACCTTTTTTCATTTTCTAAGGTTCTGAAAGCAGATAAGATGAATACTAGGGAATAGCAATTTTTCAGCAACTGAGAAATTGCCTTAGAGGTTTTGATTACAGATTGAGTTTAATAGTATACAGTTTAGAAATCCAGAAATTTAGAAATCTAATGATGTACCAGAGTGATGAACTGAGATAGATTAATTTGAAGTGTCTATATTGCGATGACAATGCATTTCTGCTCTATCCAGTGCCAAAAGTAAAGTACATTTCCACTGCTAAGATCTCTAGAGCTTTTCACACTTGAAAAATCATTCTAAACTTCGGGTAAGCAGAATCCTGGGTTGTCTTGTTTCACGTTTCACACTTCTCATACTTTACCCGGGGTTCACAATTAATCCTGGCTCTTCAGAATCTAAAGTTTCACATTGTACATTCCTAAACTCCGTATTATCCATCTTATTTGCATATTTGCGCTTTCAGCAACCCTGAATGGATAGATACAGCCTGCAACCTCTTTATAACTGCTTGTCTTATGCTTTTGCTTCAGTGAAGAAAAAAAGACAGGCCTGCTGCTATCCTCCCAAGGAGCTATTGTTATCTTTTACAGTTTTCTAATCTTTTTGGCCTTTTAAAGTTTGTCATGTAGTTGACCAACCATGTGTTATTGTCCAACTTCCACTAATTTTTTTATCGCTACATATTTTCTGCTCGCTATGTTTAACTCTTGTGTGTTATGCTCATTATTTTGCCACTTGGTGCTAACTACACTAACTATCGAGCTGTTTGTTAAGCGTTGCTTAAGTTTTTATGTGACATGAGGCACGCACTGTTCAATTTCTGAGTGTGTGTCTTTTGCTAAGCACATAGTCCTTACAGTCTAACACCACACCATATTGTTACACGTGGTTTTTATAACCCCGGGGGTGGGGTGGTGATCACTTTAAACAGAAATTTTTAAATAGAAATATGCTGAATCAGTCTGAAACAGGAATACTACCATAAATAATGTAATAAATAATTCCATGACTCACCAAAGAGTTGTAAGTGTGTCGTTCATTTACATTTCTGCCATTTGGCAGACGCTCTTTATCCAGAGCAATGTACAAAAGTGCTTTGAATTCTTGATCAATGAATATATTAAAACTGGTTCAGAAGGTCACAGACTTTTTTTTACAACATACAACAAAATGCAAAACAAACAGGGAAAATAAGAGCTAGTTTAAGTCTTTCAGTTAGAAGTAGGTCTTCATTTGTTGCTTGAAGACGGCTAGTGACTCAGCTGTTTGGACATCTCGGGGAAGTTCACTCCACCACCTCTGTGCCAGAGCAGAAAAGAGTCTAGATGTATACCTACCTCTAGCTTGTCTCCTGAGAGATGGTGGGACCAGTCGAGCAGTGCTAGTAAATCGGAGGGAGCGCGGTGCAGTACGAGGACTAATAAGAGCTTTGAGTTAAAAGGGTGCTGGTCTGTTCTTTTCTTTGTAGGCAAGCATCACTGTTTTGAATCTGATGCGTGCAGCTACTGGAAGACAGTGGAGGGAACGCAGCAGTGGGGGGGTATAGGCGAACTTAGGCAGGTTGAAAACAAGTTGTGCAGCTGCATTTTTATTCAATTGCAGAGGACAAATTGCATTCAGAGGTAGACCTTCCAGAAGAGAGTTGCAGGAGGCCAGTCTCAAAATCACAAGAGACTGAACAAGCACCTGAGCAGCCTGCTGCGACCATTCAGGTCCTGTTCAGGTCACGACATAAAGCTTTTGGAAATTCAGCAAAGATGATTTATATCAGCTTTTTTACTAGTTCAAATACAATTTCAGGCACTGTACCATTTCAGCCTAGCCTAACTACACAGCATAGGTTTTTTTTCTGTAGGCCAGCACCCCTAACACACACCATTCCGTATCTCTGTTTGCGAAAGAGTGCGTCATTTCAGTAAATCAACAGTTGCCAAGAATATAATGTAACAATTTCCAGTGCTGAGGATTTTGCTATATGAAATTACTCTATGTATCTCACTTCCTGCTTTTGTGGTGTGTGTCACTGGTTGCATCATTACCCAGAAGCCCAATGTTTCCTTTGTGTTCTTTTAACACAAACTTTCACTATGCATCATGGTTGCATTTCTGTTCAGCATGTGAAAGGAAATGGAATCACAAATTGAATTGTTTTTTTATTGTGCTCGTGGCCTCAGTAGTGCCTTTAATGCCAGCTTTATACTGTAGCGGCTCGCCTACATGCTTTCAGAGTAGAGCAGATTACACAGGAAGCAGTTTGTGATCGACTGACTAGATCTGGATAGGATGAAGTGCAATGGCTGTTTTCTCAGACCGATGGTGCCTGATTCAGTTTTCCCTACAAGGAAAATAGATCCCACATTTCATATTTATGCTCTTCATAGTCTCTTTTGTAACAACTCAATCATAGTCAACTAAAAAAATAATTATAAGAATTATTATTTTTTTTAAACGTGCTTTTATTTAACTTTTTTTTACCTGTACACTTGTGTTGATTCTTCTGGTAGAATGGAAATTGACTTATCAGACATTTCTTCTTCTTCTTCATCTACTTCTTTCGACTTTTCCCTTCAGGGGTCGCCACAGTGAATCATCTCTCTCCACCTATCCCTATCTTCTGCATTCTCAACACTTGCACCCACTAGCTTCATATCCTCATTTATTCCATCTATATACCTCCTCTTTGGCCTTCCTCTTTGCCTCCTGCCTGGCAGCTCCATGTCCAATATTCTCCTACCAATATACTCACTCTCCCTCCTCTGAACATGTCCAAACCATCTTAATCTGGCCTCCCTAACTTTGTCCCCCAAACGTCCAACATGAGCTGTCCCTCTGATGTACTGGTTCCTAATCCTGTCCAACCTTGTCACTCCCAAAGAGAACCTCAACATCTTCAGCTCTTCTAGCTCTAGCTCTGACTCCTGTTTCTTCCTCAATGACACTGTCTCTAAACCATACAGCATGGCCGGTCTCACCACTGAGACACCTTCCCCTTGATTCTCACTGATATTTTTCTATCACACAGAACTCCCAACACCTTTCTCCACCCATTCCAACCTGCCTGCACTCGCTTCTTTACCTCTTAGACTTATCAGACATTTAATCAGTATAAACAAATGAATAATTTTCTGTCCACAAGTCTGATATAAAATGAGTCAGGACTCTGTTGGCTTTCAGTGTGGTTTTCCCTCTGTTGGATAATCTTACACAGAATTTTAGTGGTTGAAGATAAACACCTACAAATTTTAGCTGCTTGATGAGCAAGCACTTGGGGTATCTCAGAGAGCAGAAATGGGTTTGATATCAACATTTACTTTGAAGATAGAAACATTTGCGTGCAAAAAAGACTAACCTTTTGAGTTTTGGTTGGAACTTTTCTATGAATATATTGCCCCTAGTTGGCTAGGAAAAAACAGAAATAATTAAAACTACAAATTCTTAAAGTGCTGAGTGTCTACTTTCATATGAGCTTCATATTAATCACTACTGTGGAGTGAGATATGGTGAAGAAATTCAATATTGAAACACAACAAAACAGGAGGAAATTCCATTTTTTGGCCTCTGGGAAAAAGAGTAAAAAGAGAAAATTGTGTAATCTTTGACGTTGTGAAGCTTTCTATATGAAAGGACAATAAGTTTATTTCTGGAAGGAATCTCCAGGCAGAACTGTGTTGTGTTTTGGACTGTGATCCTAAATTTATTTTTTATTTATTTATTTTTTAATCCATGGCTGAATGGATTGCATGACAATGAAAACATCTTGAGCTGCGGCTCCACACTTGCCGCGATTCTTCATTTTACTGAATGTAATTACAAAATGGAGTGCAATATTACTGTTTTCTTTCTTTCTCTTTTATATGTGCATGGTTGCTAAATCCAGCCTGTACACTCAAAATCACGAGCAGATCTCATTGCAATCTCATAAGTATTGTGCTGTTTGCACTGAGGGTGCGTATTATCATTAGTTTCCTGTTTAATGGGCTAGCAGTGAGCAGACTCCAAAGACTGTGTCTAGCTAAATGGGACACAAACCATACAGAGTTAGAGTGAGATGGATGGATGGATGGATGGATGGATGGATGGATGGATGGATGGATGGATGGATGGATGGATGGATGGATGGATGGATGGATGGATGGATGGATGGATGGATGGATGGATGGATGGATGGATGGATGGAGAGACTAACTACAGTGTATCACTACCATCATCAGACACATTTCTCAACCTTAATAGTGTGCCAGGTGTTGTGAACTGGACTGTGTCCTGTAGAGAGGGAGGGACAGAGAGCCAGAAAGAGAAACAGGGAGTAAGAAGGGGAGGATAAGATAAAAGGAAGGAATTGAGAGAGACAGAGCAAGAAACAGAAAGAGAAATAGAGAGACAGAGAGAGAAGGAAGGAAGAGGGAGCGAGAGAGAGAGAAACAGAGAGTGAGAGAGACATAGCAAGATATAGAAACAGAGAGATGGAAAGGAAATGGAGTGAAAGAGAATGAGAGAGAGGGAGGATAGAGAGAAAAGAAATGGAGAGAGAGAGCACGAGAGAGAAACAGAGAGAGAGAGAGAGAGAGAGAGAGAGAGAGAGAGAGAGAGAGAGAGAGAGAGAGAAGGAAGGAAGGAAGGAAGGAAGGAAGGAAGGAAGGAAGGAAGAGGGAGAGAAAGATAGAGAAACAGTGAGAGAAACAAAGAGAAACAAAGAGACAGAGAGACGGAAAGGAAATGGAGTGAAAGAGAGAGAAATAGAGAATGAGGGAGAGGGGGGATAGAGACAAAAGAAATAGAGAGACACAAAGAGAGAGACTGATAGAAAGAAAGAGAGAGAGGCAGAGAGAGAAATAGAGAGTGGAGGGGCGGAGATAAATGGAAGGGAGAGGGAGCAAGAGAGAGAGCGAGAGAGAGAGAGAGAGAGAGAAACTGAAGGTCACTTGATCTTTTGCTTGGGCAAAATCACCAAGAAGCTTTAGGAGGTTAATGTTCTTTCATCGTTTTTTAAACATTAATGGTAAAAAAACGCAAATCGAAGATATCCCACACTGGCTGTTATTATGTTCCAGTGACTCAGGTGTAAATAACACTAATGAAAAATGATCACGATTTAGCGCTTAGAGCCATCAAATGAGCTCTGAATCCTTTCAGCACCCTTTCAGTCGTGATTGAGATTCAAAAAGCATCTTGTAATTTGCTGCTCATCAACCCATTGACCTGCCTGACAGAGTTATGAGTCTGAGCTGAGGTTTTTTTTTCTTTCATAAAGCTCCACTTAATAAAGCATTATACTTGAATAATATCAAATGAAGGTGGCCTCGTGGCTTAGTGGTTAGCATGTTTGCCTCACACCTCCAGTGTCCTGAGTTTGAGTCTCACTCCCGCTCAATGTGTGTGTGGAGTTTGCATGTTCTCCCCATGCTTGGTGGGTTTCCTCCGGGTGTTCCGGTTTCCTCCCACAGTCAAAAGACATGCTTCTAGGCTGATTGGAGTCTATAAATTGCCCGTAGTGGATGATTGCATGAGAGTGTGTGTGCCCTGCGATGGGTTGGCACTCCGTCCAGGGTGTATCCTGCCTTGATGCCCATTGATGCCTGAGATAGGCACAGGCTCCCCGTGACCCGAAGATAGATCGGGTAAGTGGTACAGACAATGGAAAAAATATCAAATGAATCTCATTTATACTCTCATATAATCACTAATTATATATATTATAAAGAGTGCAGTTCTACAAGTGGGGAGAAATGTGGATAAATTAAACGTATTTTTGAAAACAAAAAAAGAATAATTTAAGCATTGCTATTGTAACAACATACCTAATTTAGATTAGATTCTGAGCATTGTATATTCAAACAATGTCATTTGAATTTGGGCAAGCGTAAGGATTTGAGCGAGTTTGACAAGGGCCAAATTGTGCTGGCCAGACGACTGGATCAGAGCATCTCCAAAACTGCAGCTCTTGTGGGCTGTTCCCGGTCTGCAGTGGTCAGTATCTATCAAAAGTGGTCCAAGGAAGGAAGTGGTGAACCGGTGACAGGGTCATGAGCGACCAAGGCTCATTGATTCACATGGGGAGCAAAGGCTGGCCCGTGTGATCCGATCCAGCAGACGAGCTGCTCAAATTGCTGCAGAAGTTAATTCTGGTTCTGATAAAAAGGTGTCAGAATACACAGTGCATGATGTGTCAGGGCTGTTTTGGCAGTAAAAGGGGGACCAACACAATATTAGGCGGGTGGTCATAATGTTATGCCTGGTCAGTACGAGATGAAGAAAACCAGTGTGTTGCTCTTCGCCATGGATCACATGACTCTACTGTTTGCTCCAGTTGGTGTTGATCGCTAACCTTTTTTTCATACCATTCTTGTTATTCTTATCATTACAGGGTCAGGGCTGAATGATGGAGAATGGCACGATGTTCGCTTCATGGCCAAAGACAACTTCGCCATGCTGACAATCGATGGAGATGAAGCCTCCACTGTGAAGACCAACACACCCATTCAGATCATCACTGGAGGAACGTACCACTTTGGAGGTGGGTGATGAAATAAGCGAGACTTGATCTTGCTAACAAGCTGCAAAATGAAAATGTGCTTCTAATTTGCACTGCTTTAACACATTAAAGAAGATAAAGCAAGTGGACCAGGAAAAGCTCGAGAAAACAGTGACATCTTTCTCTGATGTTTGGAGCTGAAATGCACAAAGGCCTGCTTTCTAACTATAGCTCTACTTAAAGGTTTTAGACTGCTAGACAGATGTTTTATTTAATCATGCAATTTTTATTTAGGAAATAAGAACTTGGGCCAGTATATATGAAGCCTCAAACATAGTAAAGAAATCTATTTAAGAATGGAAAAATTAGGTATAAATCTAGACTTCAGATTGGTTGACTTAGTTAAAAGGTATAAATCTTAGCTAAGAGAAGGAGATAATTCCAGGAGATCGCTTCAATCTTTATGTTGTAGTTTTGAAGGCTTGTGTTTGTTTTTGTTTCTGTCCCTGTCTTGTCATTCATTTGTTGCCTGACTTTGTTGTGTTAATTTAGAATTAGTGTGTTTATTTTACCCACGTTTGGTCAGTATTCTTATTTATTTATTTATTTATCAATCAATCAATTAAGCAATTAATTAGTTAATTAATTATGGTGGTTGTTGTTAATTTTCTTTTTGTTTTTTATGTATTTGTTATTATTATTTTTAAAAGTAGTAGTAGTAGTAGTAGTAGTAGTAGTAGTAGTAATAACTTATTAATAAAATTAATTAATCAATCAATCAATCAATCAATCAATCAATCAATCAATCAATCAATGGGGGCACGGTGGCTTGGTGGTTAGCATGTTTGCCTCACACCTCCAGGGTTGGGGGTTCAATTCCCGCCTCTGTCGTGTGTGGGGTAGTTTGCATGTTCTCCCCGTGCCTTCGGGGGTTTCCTCCGGGTACTCTGGTTTCCTCCCCCGGTCCAAAGACATGCATTGTAGGTTGATTGGCATCTCTAAATTGTCCATATTGTGTGAATGAGAGTGTGTGTGTGTGTGCCCTGCGATGGGTTAGCACTCCGTCCAGGGTGTATCCTGCCTTGATGCCCAATGACGCCTGAGATAGGCACAGGCTCCCCGTGACCCAAGAATAGATCGGATAAGCGGTAGACAATGAATAAATTAATTCATTCATTCATGCATTTATTTTTTATTTATTTAGCCAGATTGTGCCATAGCTATTTGTGGTCCCCAAAAGTGTATTATGGATTTCCATGCATACCTTTGTTCTGACTGTGGCTATGAAAATGAAAAGCACAACCAACACTACTACTGCTACTACCACTACTACTAATACTCTATATTTCATAAGCTACAGTCTCAGTGGTAGTGGATTTAATGCCATTGCCACTGGAGACATCCATTACTAAGGGGTACTTACAAGATTTAGCCTGATTAAGAGAATTAGGTTCTTTATCTGACTTGTCAGGATATAAAAAGTGTTTGCTGTGAGATGCTGGAGGTGATTAATGACTCCTACCCTCATAGCCAGTTCTGAATTAAAAATTCCATACCTGGTTATATGATTTAGAAAATTAAATGATGCCAGAGACAAGTGAAAAGGACTACTATCTGTGTGTGTAAGAGGAGATTGTATAAAAACTCATTAAAAAGTTTGTTTATATTGACTTTGCCATGGTTGGTTCTGTGCCCACTCTTTCTGAGAGTTTAGGAGGCAGATGAGCATTAATCAGTCTGATTATCTTTCAGTCAAACGCTTGGTTTCCACATACAGCCAAGTTCTTTTTATCAGCCTCATTTGTTGTGCATTTACACACTGATCATACATTTACACACAGCAGCCGGTAAAATGCCTCACTGCCTTCTCCTCTACACACTCCTGACGCACAGTCGTAATTATCAAGCGATAATCCTCCTTCCATCTCTGTTTTTTCAACTCAGGCCTGATATATCTGCTCTCTAATTTGTTTACAACTGATTTTTTTCCCTTTCCTGAAAATGTAAAGAGCTCCATTTGTTCTTTAAGGGAATTTAGACGTAATGAAATAACTCTACAACTTTCAGATAAATGTAGCAGGGTTGCCTGTTCCGCAAGAAATAAACGGTTACTCCATTTCATCTTTGTGGGAAATCACTATGATCATTCTAGTTAATAATTAGATATGTTATTTATAAAGTTAATTACATCGTAGACAGGAAATTGACAGCAGAGCGGTCTAAAGTGAGTGTAACAAAGTGGAAAGCAATCTGTTGAGGCTGTTGAGAACTGTGTTGTATATGGTAAGTAAAACAGTTCACGAAAATGGTATTAATAACTTATTAATAATGCAGTTTTTGTGTGTGAGTGAGGAGCAGAATGAAGACCAACGCCATGAACTAACATGAATCCTAATCTGAGAATATTTTTTGATGGATAAAGTTTATATGCATTCTGGTTAAAATAAGGTGTAAGTATAGTATATGAGGGTTTGGTCAGCTTACCCTTCAACCCACAATTTCCTTTATCAGAATCTCACTCTGGTGGCACAGTGGCTTAGTGGTTAGCACGTTTGCCTCACACTTCCAGTGTTTTGGGGTTTTGGGTCTCTGCGTGTGTGTAGCTTGCATGGTCTCATTGTGCTTGGTGGGTTTCCTCCCACAGTCCAAAGATAGGCTGATTGGAGTCTCTGAATTGCCCGTATTGTGTGAGTGAATGAGTGTGTGTCCCTCCCCATTGGGTTGGCACTCTGTCCAGGGTGTATCCTGCCTTGATACCCGACGACACCTGAGATAGACACAGGCTCCCCGTGACCCGATGATGGATCGGATAAGCGGTACAGACAATGCAATTGAATCTCACTCTGTCATATAACCCGAAACATCTGTTTTGTTTTTTCCTTAAATGTGTAAAAATTGTGATAATATCTTGTGATAGTATCCTAAGTGTTAATGTATTCATTGATAGAGACTTTAAAGCACTTTTGTAAATAGCTCTGGATAAGAGCGTCTGTCAGAAATGTAAATGTAAATAATCTAGCCTACATCCTATACACACATTACAACTTCATAACCCTGATTTAGCATCTTGTGTCTACGTTACATTTAGTGCACAAAAACAAAATGCTAAACAATATGATGTGTAAGGTCAAGTGCTACTTTATCACCCCTCAAGATTCAGTTAAACCAAATAAGCAGTTATTTAACAATTACATAATGATCAATAAACAGGACTTCTCCTGCAGTAATATATTATCAGATGTCTATTGAGATGCTTAGCATATTCTCATTCATATATTAACCTGCTTGTTTTTTTTTTAATTATTATTATAAATAATTATTTCACATTGTATTACATTTTACAACGAAAGGAAAAAGTTTGTTTTTTATGACAATGTTTGTCAGTATTTATTTATTTATTTCTAATAATAATAATAATAAAAAAAAAAAGAAGAAGAAGAAAAAGAAAAAGAAGAAGAAGAATAGTAATAGGCAAGTGTTTATGTTTAAGGAGAAGATGGCTCAGAAAAAAAAAGAAACTTGGCTCAGAACTCACAAACCTCGTGTGCATAAAGTCAGCTTATTCATGTCCTTAACCCAATTCTGAATACGTGTAACTTGCCTGAGTGGCACGGTGGCTTAGTGGTTAGCACGTTTGCCTCACACCTCCACGGTTGGGGATTCGATTCCCGCCTCCGCCGTGTGTGTGGAGTTTGCACGTTGTCCCCATGCCTCGGGGGTTTCCTCCGGGTACTCCGGTTTCCTCCCCCAATCCAAAGACATGCATGGTAGGTTGATTGGCATCTCTAAATTGTGTGAGTGAATGAGAGTGTGTGTGTGCCCTGCGATGGGTTGGCACTCCATCCAGGGTGTATCCTGCCTTGATGCCCGATGACGCCTGAGATAGGCACAGGCTCCCCATGACCCGAGGATAGATCGGATAAGCGGTAGACAATGAATGAATGAATGTAACTTGCCTGTTTTTCACTTAGCGCAGTCCTAGCATAGGAATATCATTAGTTATAGCATATTTGGACCTGTTGGTGCTAAGATTTGAATTCAGAGACCCTGACCAAAGTGCTTTAGATTTAATTCAGTATATTTATCAAATCTACAGCCCTGTCTAATCAGTGCTGCAATGACAGCAAGCGCATCGTCAAAAATCAGTGATTACTCCACGAGCATCTAATGAAAAGTGCTCTATTATATCTGATAGCTCATATCTGTTTAATGATTTAGCGCTGTTATTAAAACCCACTGTATCTATTCTGGCAAGGTTTTCATTTCAACACACCATGCCACCACACCAGGTTATTTCCTGACTCTTCTCTCTGGTGTGACAGTTTGTTTTTTCCGGTAAATTTCATCATCGTGTTGGTTCGCTGGATAAAGAATAAAAATAGCATATTATAATACACTGCAGTTGTCTTGTCTGGTGTCCCTGTGGTTTGGACACTATGCTTATCAGTATGCTCCTGATTACTTTGCCGTGAGAGAACAGAAACAGGTGTTAGTGACAGATAAAGCTGCATCGCTGGCTTTTATATACACCTGATTAGAATTCTCATCACTTTCCGATGACTTGGTTTGAGAATATACTAACACTTAAATGTTCACGGTTATATCCTTGATTTTTGTTTTTGGTGTCACGCTAGGTGATATGTGGCTTTAGCGCCGGTTTCGCAAGGTCACACAGTGCATGATGGAAAGCTGCTCAGGACATTTTCATGCTAAATATCCTTTATAAACCACGGGGCACGGTCGAGTGTGAAAAAATGTGTTCTGTGTTATTGTGTGGAGATTATACTCACACGTTACATTGTTCCGGATCGAGGAACCAAGGACAAACATCAACGGGGCTCATTTATCAAACCGGAAATTTATTCGTAAATCGTTTAACCGAGCGCTCGCACAAAAGCCGGAATGGGATAAAAGGTTAATCTCTTGTGAGAGATCTTGAGTTTGTGTATAGTCTGTGTATAAGGAAACTTACTGATCCATGTACGTTTAAATTCACATAAGTGATGATTAGTTACTGAGACACGTTCAACCCAGACACGTCCTACACGACGCTCTGGTTTTGACACGTCTTGTCACTTAATTAAAACACTGCAACTTTGTGACAGTTCAGGCTGCACTGACCTAGTCATCCATGCACAGCTAACAAGATCACCTTCTTCCTGGTCCTGTCTGTTCTTATTGCCTGAATTCCCCTGATACGTTTTCATATAGTATACACACATTTATCCTGACAGTGGTTGAGATGATACAGTGTACTGTTCTCTTTCCTCCAGGCTTCAACTCATATGGCTTTATTTCATATGTGTTTCCTGTCATGCTTTTACCGTCAGTATCTTCTGTCACTTATTCTGTGGTTCTTCTTCTTCGTCTTCCTCTTCTTCTTCTTCATTTTCTTTTTCTTTGTTCTGTACACCATTTAAAAAGTGAAAGATAACAGATGATCCACATCACAGGTTGGATATCAGAGGATCTAGTCTTGTTGTGGGATGTTTCTAATATCAGGATTTTCCTTCCCTTCTTCTTCTTCTTCTTCTTCTTCTTCTTCTTCTTCTTCTTCTTCTTCTTCTTCTTCTTCTTCTTCTTCTTCTTTTCTTCTTCTTCTTCTTCTTCTTCTTCTTCTTCTTCTTCTTCTTCTTCTTCTTCTTCTTCTTCTTCTTCTTCTTCTTCTTCTTCTTCTTCTTCTTCTTCTTCTTCTATATACAAGTCAAACATAAAATGTGTCAGAAAGAAACCAGGTTTAGTGTTAGAATCTTACCGTATGGTGGGATTTATTTATTCCAACTATTTTTTAGCTTGAGCAGCTTGATGGAATTATCCAGACTTGGCTCCATCATCTCTCCAGTACAGTTTCATCTTTGCATGACATTTTAATAAATCAGGGAAAGATTTGTTTGAAACAAATTTCTAATCTATCTTTATGCTCAGAAGAGATACGCATTCCACATGGGGTCTGGTGAAACAAATATTTAGGAAAAAAAAACCCAATGTAAATGTGACCGCAACTTGTTTTTGTGTACTCTCTGATCTGCACACAGGTTATTTCCTGCAGACCCTGGCATTTCCATCTCAGCGCTCGTTTCAAGGCTGCATGCAGCTCATCCACGTGGACGATCAGCTAACCGACCTTGCAGCTGTGGAGCAGGGCATGCTGGGAGCATTTGAGAATGTCAGCTTGGACACATGTGCCATTATGGACAGGTCTGAACACTGATGCGAAACTCTCACACTTTATACAGGTCATTTCATATTTTTTTTTTAGGATTGAAAGATTAACATATACAGTTTCCATTTACGTTGATCATCCTGTTCAAAAGTTTACATTGCTCTGGCTCTTGTGTTGCCTTCTTGATCACCAGTGATTTTTTTTTTTTTAATAAACCTTTTGTAATCATTGTATAAATGTATAAGTTGATGGATGGATCTCAAAAATCATAAAGCCTCTGTTGAAAAATGGATTAAATATGCAGATGATGCTGGAGGAACTCATGACCAAGTATCACAAAACATACAAACAGTTATTGATCAACTCAAAGTATTAACAACAAGCATAAGTAAACTTTCAACTGGTTTATTTGTGTAAATTCTTGATACCCATGATGCAGCATCCCTGGAGCAGAGAGGGTTAAGGGCCTTGCTCAAGTGCCCAACAGTGGCAGCTTAGCAGTGCTGGAGTTTGAACCCCCAACCTTCTAATCAGTAAGCCCCAACCTTAACCCTTGAGTCACAACTACCACAATTAATGAGGAAAGTGACTGAAAGAGGAAAGCTCATGACAGAAATTCGATCCGTCAGAAGAACTTTGTAAAGTATTGATTTGCAGTGTGTCTGCTCTCTTAGGGACAATTGGACCCAAATTATGACTTAATTTGTCACCTGGCTGTCCAGTTACACAGAGGAAAAGCGATCCAATCAGGAAGCATTTCAAAATCCAATAAGCAATAAACACTAAAATAAGGGTTTGGTAATTCAACTGATGCAATATCTCAAGAGATGACTGTGGCGGTACTCACAGACAGTGCATACATTGGGAAATGAGTCCTAGGTAATTGCTTTGAGATCTGATGACTTTGAAGCTCATGATTTAAATCATTTTCATCCACATCAAACCTATTACAAGAAGAAGCCTGTATTTTGTCACATACGCGTTACACCACAGTGAAAGTCTTTTCTTCGCATATCCCGCTTCCTAATGAACTTTGCAGCAACTGTTAATCTTCAAGTGTGATTTTCTTGCTATATTTCTTCCCAACAGAGTTTTTAGACTGACAGTGTTCTTAGTCTGTGACCTAGTGAACCAGTATCAATGTATTCACTGAAAGAGACTTCAAAAGCACTTCTGTTTTGTTTGGATAAGTCGCTCTGGATATGGACATCTGCCAAACACCATAAATCTAAATGTAGATCATGATGAGGTTGATTAATTGTTGTATGTGTGTACGTTTTTATGCGCAGGCCATCTAGTATCCTTAATGTTTATTCAGTTTAACGAAGCACCATCTCTCTGGTCATTACACAAATATTGATTGATTACTCATGCATTTTATGCCTCTGATGCTGAACATGTGCTTCAAGTCTTTCACAATCACATGCTGGCTAGGTAACACACCGTTTAGCATGCCAGTTAACAAATGTCAATAATGAGATAAATCAACACAACACCTGCAACAAGAAAACCACATGACACACAGTTAAAGAGAACCAAGAAGTTATTAATGCATACTGGTTAGACACTGGGTCTGGTTCTGATGTTGTTTTTTAGGGAGTTTTTAAATATTATACATGAAGATGAACAGCTTTGTGACAAATAAAAGCTGTTCAAATGAAGTGAACTGAATCAACTATTCCAAGCTCAGCTCTTACAGTTAAGACCTCCAAGTTTGAGTGCTTTATACACCTGATGTCTGTCTAAAGTATTCTTAGAGTTGAGTTATCGATGAGCTTTTACACATCACAGTGTAAGACGATGTCAAGCGTCCTCTCTGTGTTTATCTGGCACTGGATCGGCTGCGGTTCGAAATCGTTACTGGGACTCAGACGCTCATTACAGCATCATTGATTTTGTGTTTTTCTTCATCAGTTAAGATGTCAATGTTAGTTCGGCACATCGGTTAAAAACACAGAGGCTTCAGGCTGTGTTTACATCCTACTTTTTTTGTCTTCTCTTTACATAATGTTGATCTTGTACATTTTCAAGCAACACAGGATACAAATCAGTGTCTCCTAAGAGTCGTAAGTTTGTTGTGTTCATACTATTTTCTGTGCTGAGAATACTTGAAACCTAACATTATGCTTTGATTGTCCATAATGACCACACACACACACAAACACACACACATACATTCATTTCTCCTAAAAGTCGCTGATTAATGATAGATACACATCATTTGCTCCGAAAGCAGATTATTTTGGATTTCTGTGAAACAGTGCCACAAAAAATACACTGAATAGTAAGAATAAGCGTGGCTGGGGCTGATTTCTTCTCAGCACAGATGGTAGATTCATGCAGCCTCACATCAGTGTCAGGTTTACGCTCATTTGTTTACTGCTTTCTTTGGCTCCGCTAATGTGCTTGACATACACCTGAGAAAACTGGGAAGCTGGATCTTTGTAAAACATACAGTGGGGCAAAAAAGTATTTAGTCAGCCACCAATTGTGCAAACGTTTGACCTCTGTCATTGCCAACAAAGGGTATATAACAAAGTATTGAGATGAACTTTTGTTATTGACCAAATACTTATTTTCCACCATAACTTGCAAATAAATTCTTTAAAAATCAGACAATGTGATTTTCTGGATTTTTTTTTTCTCATTCTGTCTCTCATAGTTGAAGTGTACCTATGATGAAAATTACAGGCCTCTCTCATCTTTTTAAGTGGGAGAACTTGCACAATTGGTGGTTGACTAAATACTTTTTTGCCCCACTGTATTTAATTCTTAAAGTGTCTTTGAAAATGAGTAATTAATAAAAAAAAAGAAAAGAAAAAGAAAGCCAGAGAATCCTTTAAAAGTATTAACTCGGGTGCTTTCATTAGGACTTCACTGGGAATGAAGAGAAAGGATGCAAGGATTTAAATAGTTTAAATTCACTCTGTGTATGTTAATTAAAAAGCCTGGAATCTTAGAATATTTATTAGTTTTGTAGGTACCAAAAAAATCAGGAAAGAGGAATAGTCACTGTGAGATAAATGCAGATTTTTTTTTTTTAAATGTTTGTTGTGTAAGAGCCTTATTTCTTAATCATATATCAACTTTATATTCTACCTTACTTGTAATTAGTTTAGTTTGGAGCAAGTGTGTGCAATACAATTTTACTCTGGAATTAATTTAGATTACAGAATAAGCATTGCAAAATTGACTTCCTTGCTCAAGAAAAGCTGTATGTTAGGATGCACGTCTAAAAAATAAAACAGGAAAGGGTGTGCTGTTATAGGAAAATAACCAATGCTAGGATGCCCTGAAGTTACTTACTTTCCAATAGCAGCATGCTCTGAAAAGTTTTATGTGTCATCTGTCAACATAAGCAAATATTTATTTATTACAGAATTGCACATCATACTTTTGTCTTTGTTACTTTCAGAAATGTGTGTTAGCAACCAAAACAGTCGGTCAAAAGTTACAACTTTATACCCGACTGGTAAAAATGCACAGACAGCTTTCAAGTCAAGAGTGCTAAAAAAAAAACCCAGCATTTTCTCAAAGATATTCAAATTCTGATTTTATTTGTCAGTTAAACAATCATATGCAGTACCACATGCAGTGAAAACCTTTTTCTTTTTTGAACAACTGTCTGTGTTATAAAAATAGATATCAGCTCTTACAGGTTTATTTATTTATGTGGCTTGTCCACCTGGTTCCTGTTGTAACCATAGAAACGATAACATGCATTAATATGAACCAGTAATATCAACTACTGTCAGAGCTGCTGTGATAGAAAAGGAATCAACATTTTCTGCATAATGATGTCTAGGAGATTTAAGAACATCTTCATTGGCCATAGATCATTTTCTCCTGTCTCTGGTCTCTTTGTCTGTGTTAATATAATGCAGATTTTCCTTAAAGAACACTGTCATGAAAGGATTTAAGGCTTAAGAGAGTGCTCTGAACATAGGAACCAGGTTTAAATAAGTGTAGAGCATTCATGAATACTTCTTGCAGGTTATTCAACCTAGGCTTTAATGATGTTTTTTTTAAGAAGCAAAGAAAGCTTCAATAGGAGCTGGATGGAGGCCAGTGAAGTGGCATGACATTGAACAGAGGACAAAGCGTAAATTGTGTTTGATGTGACACTGATTTCAGCCTCTCTTTCTCTGCTCTAATGATCCTCTGTCATGTTTTTCAGATGCTTGCCTAATCACTGTGAGCATGGAGGAAGGTGCTCTCAGACCTGGGACAGTTTCAGCTGCTCATGTGACAGCTCTGGATACACCGGAGCCACCTGTCACACTTGTACGTACACACTCCTGGAGTCCCGGGACCGCACTTTGCCGTGGATAAACGCTTCTTTTAATAATCAGGAAGAGCAAATGAACTACAGTGGATCTATTTAAACTGAGCTTAAAAAGCTACTTTTCTAACTGCTTCTGCTTGTAGGTGACATGAAGTACTCGGTAGAGTAGGAGGCTTCAGATTCTCTCTAGTTCCTCTTTTAGCTTTATTGATGTTTGAGAAGGATTGACCTTTGTAGCACAGACTGTCACAAAAGCTCGTCTTTCTTATTGATTCGGCATCTACATGAAAGATCACGTCTGTACATTACCTTTTAACCACCCACGCTTAAGAGCAATCATTTCACGCTTAACCAGAGCATCTTTTCGATTTTTCTTTCTGTCATCTTTATCATTTCATTGCTTGTAAATGATCCTCACTGGGGGATTTGTTACATAACACCTGTGTACCCTTGCTTATTCGTGTGATTATCCAATGAGACAACTGTGTGGCAGCTTCAGTTTGTATGCAAAACACCAGAATAGGGAAAATTGTGTTTGCAGTGACCTTTGAATGGCTGTGAATGTCAGAAGTACAGGTTTGAGTATTTTTAAACACAGAGCAAAGCCTCTAGAGTTTGTACAGGATGGTACAAAGTGTGTGTGTGTGTGTGTGTGTGTGTGTGTGTGTGTGTGTGTGTGTGTGTGTGGGTGTGGGTGTGATTTTGCCCTGTGATGGATTAGGACCCTATCCACAGTGTCCCCCAACTTGTGTCCAAAGTCCTCTGTGATAGACTTCAGGCTCCCTGTGACCCTGTGTATGGATGGATGGCTGGATGGATGGATGCCTTGCATGTGTTTAGTCACATGATGTTTTGATTCTCATCAGAAAGAGTTAAACTGCAAATTCTGTATTTTTTAAGCATCTGCTGAACTTCTTGTTCTCCTGTAGCTGTCTACGAGCAGTCGTGTGAGGCTTATAAGCACATGGGGAAATCTTCAGAAGTCTACTGGATCGATCCTGATGGCAGCGGACCTCTGGGGCCCTTCAGGGTCATTTGCAAAATGACAGGTAATTTTTATGCACAGTCCAATCCAAAAGTCCAAAAGCAAATAGCATCAATGTCCGGTGTCAAATAATATATTACGATTTGAAATTAAATTAAAGATTTCTCACACAGCTAATAAATGAATTATTTGTCTCACTGACTTTTTTATTTTTTATTTTTTATTATTTTTTATATTTTATTTTTTCAAGGTACAAATACAGTGCAGGCATTCCACAATCACAACATTTTGCAGGCATACCACAACATTAAATGTAACTAGAAATGGACAAAAAGTATGTGTTTTTTTCTGTAATAAATTAAAATAATATCTGTGGCAAAATGCTTTGGTGAGTTGAAAACACCATCACACCACACTGCTGTTGACATTATTTTCCTATAACACAAAGCTCCAAGGTGTTTTAATACTTGCACATTATTAAAGAGTCTATTAAACTTTTTTGTAATTAAGGCATCCAATGAGAAATCCTGACTGGGACTTAGGACTCTCAGAACGAAGCCACAGTTGCTACACTTGCTAATTAAATACTATGTGCTCCTTAGCTAGAAAATGATATAAATAAAACAACAAACATGTTCACTCCTAAGCCATTTTTTAATGTGTCATCCTATAACTTTACATTAGTTTCCAAGGAAACTTGTCTCTGTAACACAGCAGGACCTGAAATAAATCACTTAGTCAGTTTGAGCTCGTTTGAGATTAAATCAAATACAGAGTTTAGTGAACTCATTCCAGTACCAGTGTTATGAAGTGTGCAGGATACAAAGTTAAGACTTGAGAAAACTCAGCCAAAAAGAAAACGGATTTTTGCAATATTGAAGATGCAATATTGCGCTAATAGCTCACAATATGCACTTCACTATAGTCATACTGTTCTGCCACTAATATATTTTTATATATTTGACACTATATACTACCATACACTGACCAGGCATAACATTATCACCTATAATATTGTGTTGGTCCCCCTTTTGCTGCCAAAACAGCCCTGACCCATCATGCACTGTGTGTTCTGACACCTTTCCAGTCGTCTAGTCATCACAGTTTGGCCCTTGTCAAACTCGCTCAAATCATTATGCTTGCCCATTTTTCCTGCTTCTAACACATCAGGACAAAATATTCATTCATTCATTCATTCATTCACTATTCTCGGGTCACGGGGAGCCTGTGCCTATCTCAGGCATCAAGGCAGGATACACCCTGGAGAGAGTGCCAACCCATCACAGGGCACACACACTACAGACAATTTAGAGATGCCAATCAACCTACCACACATGTCTTTGGACTGGGGGAGGAAACCAGAGTACCCAGAGAAAACCCCCAAGGCACAGAGAGAACATGCAAACTCCACACACAGCAGAGGCAGGAATCAAACCTCCAACCCTGGAGGTGTGAGGCAAACATGCTAACCACTAAGCCACTAAGCCACCATGCCCCTTGCAAAAATATATAGAAAATATAAAGATATATACACTGTATATAACATTATGAGCACTGACAGGTGACATGAGTAACAAAAGTGAATATTTTGTCTGGGTGGCACGGTGGCTTAGTGGTTAGCATGTTTGCCTCACACCTACAAGGTTGGGGGTTTGATTCCTGCCTCTGCCGTGTGTGTGGAGTTTGCATCGTGCCTTGCCCCTTGGGGATTTCCTCCCCTGGTCCAAAGACATGCATTGGCATCTCTAAATTGTCCATAGTGTGAGTGAATGAGAGTGTATGTGTGTGCCCTGCAATGGGTTGGCACTCCATCCAGGGTGTATCCTGCCTCGATGCCCAATGACACCTGAGATTGGCACAGGCTCCCCGTGATCAGAGAATAGATCGGATAAGTGGTAGACAATGAATAATTTTTTTCTGTTTTATTTTATTCTACTTTTAATGGCATGGATAGTTGCAAAGCATTTCATTACATGTCATACTGTGTGTGGTTGCATATGTGACAAATAAAATTTAAATTTGAAAGACTGTAATATTTTATGGTTAAATTTGTAAAAAAAATCCATCTTTTCCTACTTCCTGTTTGTAAATATTGTCTTCACAACACTGCTGTTCAATTCTGAGCTTCAGTGCTTGTGTTCAGTTTCACATGTTTATGTGGGTTTGCTCCCAAAAACACGTAGTAGTACACATAGTAAATGTGAATGAGTGTGTCCATGATGCATTCCCTGTTCACGCCCTGTGTGACCGTGACATGCCATGTCCAGATCCACCACAGCTCCTACCAGGATAAATATGCTTTGAAGATTAAGACATTTTTAATACTTTTCCTGCTTTTTCTGAGAATTCTTAAAATGTTTCAAAATGTATTTTCAGAGGATAAGGTGTGGACAACGGTAGTGAACAACCTGCCTGCTCAGACAGCGATATCGGGTTCGAGCAGGGACAGACGCACTGTTCTGCAGCTGAACTACAGCGCCACCATAGAGCAGATCAACGCCATTACAGATGTCGCTGAGCACTGCGAGCAGCACGTCACCTACACCTGTCGCTCATCACGCCTACTTAACACTCCAGGTATGGAGCCTTCTAGTGATTTCAACTGTGTCTAAACTGTTCCCCCCAAAAAAAAAAGAAAAAAAGACTGACTTTATGAGCTGAATCATATTAATCTCAGTCTGCTAGTCTGCCCTTGATTTGGAAAATTGCTCAGTTGTGAATACAGGTAACAGAGGGTTTTAATCTGGGCATATAACATACTCTCTTATCTGCCAGCATCATGTTATAACTAATTACCTGTTGATTGGAAGAAGTCATGTGGGCATAGCAATTTGTGGTTTATTGTTATCATAACTGGGCTGCTGATTAGACATGGAGTAATCTCATGTTAAGAACCAGTATAGAGCCAGACTCATGGTTGTAAATAGTTTGAGCCTTTTCCTTACGTCTTCTTAGCTACCTAGAATCCTCTAACCAAACTTAACCATCCCACTAAGTGGGAATGAGCAGTCCAAAAGACTGAAGTTGTTTTATATCATTTTAATTTTTATCAGTCTAACATTCACACTCATGAAATTATTAAAAGATGGAAAAAAGCTTAAGAACCCCTATATAGGCTTGCTGAGGTGGCATGAAGAGCTCAACAATCGAGGAGAGCCTCTAGCGAGAGCCGCTGCACCGAGTTGGGAATCTGACAAGGATGGCCTGTGGTTAGCTCCTACTAGGTCTGTACCAAGTATGCCCCACTGGACAAGGACCCCGGGGCAGACCCAGGACCTGCTTGAGGGATTATATCTCACAGTATGTAGGGATCCCCAAGGAGGAGCTGGGATAGAAGACGCAGGAAAGACCTGAACGAGTGAATGAATGAATAAGCCATCCTGATCCACCTGATGTTAACTTTACTGCACTGCAGTGTAGGTGGGTGATAAGAGAGAAACAAGAATGAATTGCGTCAGTGTCGTCATAGCAATCGGTGCACAGCGGAGCAGTATGGCCTCCAAAAGAAATGACAACTGTATTAAAATGCAGATCATCCTTTATGGGTTCAGAAATAATTACCAGCACTCAAATGGCCCACGGCCTCACAGGCAGATAAGCGCACCGTTATTATTTTATTCAACATGATTTGCATCGGGGGGCACGGTGGCTTAGTGGTTAGCACGTTTGCCTCACACCTCCAGGGTTGGGGGTTCGATTCCTGCCTCCGCCATGTGTGTGTGGAGTTTGCATGTTCTCCCCGTGCCTCGGGGGTTTCCTCCAAGTACTCTGGTTTCCTCCCCCGGTCCAAAGACATGCATTGTAGGTTGATTGGCATCTCTAAATTGTCCGTAGTGTGTGATTGCGTGAGTGAATAAGAGAGTGTGTGTACCCTGTGATGGGTTGGCACTCTGTCCAGGGTGTATCCTGCCTTGATGCCCAATGACGCCTGAGATAGGCACAGGCTCCCTGTGACCCGAGTGTAGATCGAATAAGCGGTAGACAATGAATGAATGAATGAATGATCTGCATCATCTACCCATTGACCACGGACAGAAAAGCACTCTCACGTGTAAATGCACAATGCAAAGGTTAATCTTCAATTTGCATCGGTTTAAAAAAAGAAGACCACTAATATTCAATATACGTGACAACGAGAGGTCACTATGCAAAAAACGTCTCTGTTAGCTTTAGGAGTAGTTACTGTGTCAGAGCTGATGGTTGCAAAAAAAAACCATCATCTATGTAGTTTTTAAAAGAACATTACTACGATATTCTATTTTTTTAAAATATGGATTCATGTTTCACAATAAACTATGCAGAACTGCAATTTATGATATACTTTTGATATCCAATTATTTAATAAAATAAGTTATCACTAAATATTAAGTGCAAGATATACAGTGCTAAAGGTTATGTCTTAGAAACCAGTAACTGTTGATATGTTTTTGGTAACATCATGGCTAGATAACTCACAGGTTATTGGCATTAACACAATATTATCATGCTGTTAGATTGCTAGAGTGTTTCATCTATATTTAAAGCTCACCGCTTGCTGCTTGCTAGAATTCCAGCAGTCAGACGAGAGACTTATGAGAGTTTTGCCCTCATATATTTGCATTTGAGACCAATATGGCACTATGTGCAATTATCACAGCAGAAAGCATCTAATTAACCAACCCAGATATTACTCCCTATATCATATTATCCAGGTGAAATATTGCTCCCTATTTCATATGATCCAGGTGTAACCTAGCGAATATTAAATCTCTACTGTTTGTTTTAGTGTGAGCTGATCTCTCACTGTGTGTCCCAGAGACTCTGAAGGAGAATCTGTTCTGTAAATATGATTTTCTCCTGTACTGCCTGGTGCTTGTGACTTTAGTTAAATCAGAAGAAAAGGATTCCCACAAGTACAATACATTAATCCTTGACCTCTTAATGTGAATTCCTTGTATTATGGGGCGTTTTTGTGTGTCCAAAAATATGTACTGTAGAGGTTATGCGCAAGTGTGTGTGTGTGTGTGTGTGTGTGTGTGTGTGTGTCTGTCCCAGTTTATTGGTCATGCTAAGAAACTAGTTCAATCAGAGCCAGCACTATAAGATTTGAAATGTAGTACCAACTCTTTGTTTTCTACATTCAATTCATTAACAAAAAGGTTTTCATTGTTATTTTGATGAAAACATTAATGCATCATATATCTTCAACAATGTTGTCATAGGTATTTTTTTACATCATTGCATGCTTTCTTAGTTCTGTTCTCTACTTATTATTTATTACACTGTTTATGTGCTTGGTTTTCATACTGCTATAGTCAAGACTTTTTGGGCTCTCCTACAAGAACCCCTTGGTGTAGAACAAAAAAGTCAGACCTAATCTTTAACCTCCTGGGCAGAGTTTAGTCCAGGAGATGGAGACAACTTAGTTTCCAACTAGATAAGTGTGTTTCCTGTGGTACAGAGTTGTGTTGATTAGGGTTCTGCTTAGACTTGTAAGTACAACTCCACCCTTTGGACTTTTGGTTCTGCAGCAAGGACTATGTCCTTCACTAAGGTGTACATTGTTGCCAGGCCTTAAGGCCAGCATATTAAGGAAAAAAAAATCACAAGGGTTACAGAAATGCAGATTGTTTAGTTTTGGCTGAAAATGTGAATTCTGTAGTCATATGTTTTGCTGCATGGCATTATGCAGTCATCCAGTTGCCATTTGCACAACATAGAATGCATGTACAGTTTCTATTTGTTCTGCAGTGACATGAGGGTGGTTGTGGAAGCTGGTTGAACATTGATGTCAAAGCCTTTGCTCGGATATCTAGTACAGACGTTTGTCTATAGCATTTATAAGTATGCCACTTTATTCAAGTTACCCTTTCTATCCACACCCTTAAGCTGCCTCACTTCCTAAACCTAACTGCAAATATTACCTTCATTCTGTATTTCTTGTTTAAGTATTACCCTTACACATTCCCTGGTGTCACATTACCACATCAAGAGCTTCTTGGCTGTTGGATCAAAGCACAAATCCTTGGGTTAGTAGATGAGAACCAACTATAATTTGAAAGTCCTTTATCATCTCAAAGTTGGTATACTGCAACTTTGTCTTCCAGTAAATGCCGTCATACTCCTGCATCTGAACCAGAATGCAGCTGCATGACTTGTTTTCAACCTCCCCAACACATCAATCACCCACATGCAGCTAAATGTAGTTATCAAACCTTTTTCTGTACCATGTCTCCTTATTTAAGAAACAAATATGACTGCACATGACCCACGATCACTCAAAATACAAGGAAGACATGCATCAAGAGTTTTCACTGTACTGACATGCAGGTGGTGGAATGAACTTCTCCTTGATGTCCAAACAGCTGAGTCACTCAGTGAGTCATTTTGTACTTTGTATTCATTTGCATGAAAGTCAGACTGAACTTTGCTCCATGCAATTCTGGCTAATTACAGCTCTCTATTTTTCTGTTCATAATGTACTTTTACATTCTCCGATTTTAAGTGCATTTATCAGTGCACTTTTATACACTTCTTGTAGTATGAGTGCTACATTAGAGAAGAAGAAAAACTTAAAAATAAGAAGCCTCCCATAAGCATCCCAGGAATGACTAAAAGGACAGGTTTTGAGCCTAAATGAGCTGTTCTTAGGAGTGGCAATGTAAAGTATCTGCATGTTAAATTATTTGAATCCTTTGAAAAACTAATTGTGTGGTGTTTTTTTTTAAACAATGGATTATTTTTTTCCATATTGTCTTTACTCCATGTGACCCAAAAAGGGCTATTGTCTCTCTATGGCCTCTAAAAATGTAAACAACACAAGGTCCAGTTTCAGTGGATGAAAGGGATATCAAGGATTTATGAGTTTGAATCAGTTTTTACTCATTGATACCTTGTGTTTTGTGTTGTATGTGCTGTTCCTTGTTCATTTATCCATCCATTCATCCATTCCCTCATTCCTTCATTCTAGCTCAAGTAAGATTGTACCTGGGTTTGAGATAGGAAAACACCCAGGGTGGGACACCTGTCCATTATAAGGACTCGGTCCACTTTAGGGCATCATACACACACATTCAAGCCTAAACCACACTCATTTACACCCATGGGGCAATAAAGAGACCTAATAGCATGGTTTTGAAAGCTGGGAGGAAACTGGTGAACCCATAGGAAACCCACATATTCCACACAAACTATGACCCTGGAGCTGTAAGGTAGCAACACTACCACTGTAAAACTTTGCTGTCTTACAATTCCTTCTGTTTTTAAATATAAAATTCCATCCCAGTTGTGGTTTTGATATCAAATGTTCTTGGCCAAACAAGGCCATATTTTTCTCTCTGTTGGTCTTGTTAGAGTAACCATCTTGCAGTAGAGGGACTGCACCATTCCTAGTCTGACTGATTTGTAACTTGAGTGTGTAGCATAATGAGTACTACCACTTGCTTGTCGT
This sequence comes from Hemibagrus guttatus, assembly GCA_033459395.1. NCBI lineage: Eukaryota > Metazoa > Chordata > Actinopteri > Siluriformes > Bagridae > Hemibagrus > Hemibagrus guttatus. Next base: position 4,883,357 of record JAUCMX010000020.1, read on the forward strand.
CAGTTGCAGTAGAAACTCAGTCTTGCAAAACTTGCATCACTGAGACTTGTTTTCTTTGAGCTGTCTGTCATTTTTGATTTCCAGGTTGATTTAACCAGCCATTTTTTCTGTGATTATTTTGTTTACATAGGTTTTTTCATTTTTAATTGAACTAAAACCAGACTATTGTCTGTCCTCCCTATCAACTTTCTAAGCTCTGAAGCAGAGAAGTCATATCCTTGTGGTTGCTCCTCTCTTGCACTCTTCTTGCAATCTAAATTCCTTCCATTGCTCAAGCCTTTCATCACACCATGTTTATTACACATTGTATGAGTCGTGTTGCAGCCTGAAATCCTTCCATTGTTGCCACCAGACAAATTTTCCTCTTGTTGTAGATATTGGTCCGTGGTGTCTCTGAAATGCTCCTATTCCTCTCTTGTTTCAGGATCAACATAGTCACTGCTTGGATTATTTCATTATTTCATAAAATGCAGCAGAAAGAAAGAATGATTTTTGCTGAAGGTACGATATGACAATGTTCAGTGTTTATGGCACTAGAAAAATGCCTGGCACTGCAGCAGCACTTTGCTGGCATTACAGCTCTATATTTTCAGAGCTATGTCAGGTATTTTGGTCTGTGAAGACAAACTACTTAGAAATAGTTGTGTTGGTGGTCTGGGAAAAGCTGTCAGATGTCTCTGGGACTGGGTTCTGTAAAAAAGAGCCAAAATGAAATGGCGTTCTGTCCAAGATCAGACATTTCTGTTTTTTTTCTTCTTTTTTTCCTCCAGTTTTTTTCTTCTCTCCATTTATAGACACATCTAACCTTCACCAGAATTACATTGAAATCTAGGTTTAAATCTTGGCTTTCTATCAATATCTTGTCTCCATTTTAACAAATGCAGTGCAATAATAAAAACTGCCAGTCTGCCTAAAGGTGTCTTATGGTGCTTTCCAGTCCTGTCGGAAAGATCGAATTTACGAGCTGAACGCAAAACATCTCCACCACCAAGTCGTAATTACGAGTATTTGAATATTTACTCACCTTAGAAGCTGATTTCAGGCTTTTTCATTCACAAGCGTATTGCCTGCACAAAATACGACTGCATTCTATAATGACTATATACTTAATATCCAACGATAAACATTACAATGGCTTCATGAATTGATTAAAAACATGAAAAACAATGAATGCTTTATGCACATTCACACATTGTTCCACATTTTAAAAAACCTTTTTGTATTTTTTGTTGTTAGCTGAGAATAGGTACACATCCTTTTTCCATAAATACTGTAGATTAGGGTTCAAATGTGGATGAATCAACTACTTTATGTGTGATGTAAATGTATTGTTTTGTATAACAGCAAATGGTGTCATCAAATATTTGTCATTAGTATTAGTATTTAGGTTCTGTTATTTGTAGCGCTCTTTGTCTAGCACTTTGTCTTGTTCATATGCTATCGTATTCGTTTGCTAGTTTGCCACGTTCTTGTTTATGTTTCAGGAGCTCATGTTTGTGCCTTGCACTAATTAAATGTTTATACTTGCATTCACCTCCGACTCAGTAATCTGACATTATTATTAAAAAATATAGAATGGCTGCCTAATGGGTGGAACTTCTGATTAGCAGATTACAGTGTAGGCTATGAATAAATGTTGTTTTAAAAAAAAAAGCAAAATGATAGACATGCTATTTCATGCTATTATTCGCTGCGTCTCAGTTGTTGCTGCAGAACAACTTATTGTGTTTTTAATACAAAACCACATTCCAGTAATACTTTTGATGTCAAAATCCAACAATGGGCTAAGCCAAGTACAGTCTTAGAGTTAATTATGGGGGATTGTAGCTTGTTGGATTGTTGTTTTTGCTTTTTGATTTGTCACAATAATCATACCTAACTTAAAAAAGGTTACCCCTGGTAGAGATACATCCAAAGAAACCACGAATTCTCAGGAAAGCCTATAGTTTTGTTAGAAGAGGGATGGGGAGGAGGTAACCCCCTATAAACAGAACTAGATCAGAATCAGAATTACAACCCGCCCTAATATTTATACCATAATCAACTGAAACATATTTAGATGTAATTTATTATAATTGCAATTTGTATAGTAGAGCTGATCACAGGTAGCTTTGAAGATGAAGAGAAGCATTGCTCAGTAGACTATTTAGCATTGCTGGTCGGAAAGAGAGAGAAAGGAAAAAAAGCACACTCCGGATGAGGTGGGACAATATGATGTAATCTAGCTAACGCTCCACATATATTGTAGCTAGCTACATAATTCATTGGAATTTAGCCATACCTGTCAATATAACAAGTTAGCATAAAGCAGCTTTGTGATGGATGGATGGATGGATGGATGGATGGAGGGAGGGATGGATGGATGGATGGAGGGATGGATGGATGGATGGATGGATGGATGGATTAGATTTGCAGAGGGAAATTATATAATGAAATTATATACTGCAGATCTAATGTTTTTTTCATTGTTCAAATCTTTGCCAATCTTTATTTAAAAAAAATATATATGTATAGGTCTGATATCAAACGTAATTTGAGGAAAATGTTTCTCAGGGAAAAGACGTTTATGCAACAGTGGAGTCTAATAGCTTTTATTGGGGCAAGAGTTAAAAATACAGGAAAGCACCACATTTGGATTCAACACTGTTATCTTTAGAGAAAGAGCGGAATTAAAGTCGAAATATCAAAGATTAGACCTATTGAGAAATGTAGAACAAAGTAAATGCAACTTCTGAGTCGTTAATGGCCTGTTGAGAAGTTCATGAGCTCCCTCAGTGGTGAATATTAGGGCTAACTTCAAAGTTTACAAGAAAAAAAAGACAAGACAAGATCAGACAATTTTTGTGTCGCTGTGATGAAAGCTGTTGCACATCAGAGCATGCCGCAGTAATGACAAGCAAGCATCAGCAGCCACACTAGGTCATGGAGCTCGTTTCATGTCATCTCTGCCCCTGGTAAGCGTTTAGCTCTCAGCGCAAGTGTGCCGCATTTCAAAAACCTATTTTCTGCTGTGAAGTCACAGAGGCGTTTGCACCCCGCACCATTGACGACCAGAAAAACTGTCCATGTTAATCTCTCTGACAGTAATGCCATCTGTGTATTGAGAGGATCAGACCGAGTGCAAAATGAACATTTATTCAAGCTCACATCTCACTCCTGAAGGACTGAAAGTGCTCCGTCTGTCACCGTCGAACGAACCGAACTCCCACCGAGAACACACTTTACTCTAAACTGTTTAAAACATGCATCACAATATGAAAGCAGCAAGAGTCTGAGATTATTACTGTCTCACAAGTGCTCAAATCACACTGGGGAACGGATCATTTGGCAACAGTTCATTTCATTTGGTGCAGGTCTTTCCTATTTGGCAAAATGATATTTGCAGAATTACCAGTGCTGTTCATCTGGATATTATCTGAGCTGTGTAGTTCAATTTTATTTGTGCTGCAAATAAAATCAAACAGTTAAGTTTAAGTTTTCCACTATGGTAAATTCTTCAAACAATAATGCACTATGTGATTCCTTAGTTATATGTCAAGCTACATTTTCTCTTGTAACTTCAAGAGAGAAAGAAAGAGAGGTTAGTAAGTAAGTAAGAACGTTAATAACGGATACAAGCGGCAGAAGTTAAGAGGAACGGGTGAGGAGCTCGGACATTCAGGGGAAGCTCAAAGTAGAGTTGTTGCTCCTTTGCACCAAAAGGAACCAGCGGAGGTGGTTTGGGGATCTAGTTAGGATGCCTCCTGGACGCATCACTAGGGAGGTGTTTCATACATGTCTGTCATACAGGGAGAAGACTATATTATAGACGACTATATATAGGGAAAGATTACATCTCTCCTCTGTCCTGGGAGTCGCTGAGTATCCATATGGAGGAGCTGGAGGAGGTGGCCAGGGAGAGGGAGGTCTGGGCATCTCTGCTTAAATTGCTGCCCCATGACATGGACCCAGATAAGTCGAAGAATGGACTGAGGAATGGATGAATGGGTGGATGGATAACATGATATTAGTAGACCTTCACTACATTAAACATAACTATAAATGGACAAAAGTACAACATGGTGTTCATTATAAATGTTGCATTTTACCAGTTATTGTACACAGAGACAAAAGTGTGGCTTAGTTTTAAAAACAGACCATGTTCTATCAGATGTCTCTGATGGTTTTCATTCATTTAAAAACACAGAAGACTGTGTTTAGTTCTTTGTAAGCAGGGTCACAGCACAGGATTCTCACAGACAATGTAGGCTCAGGTCACTGGCAGTGACCTACTAAATGTGTGCGCATGTAGTATGACTCTCTCGTTCTCATTTAGTTTAGACACACACTCACATGGCCTCTTTCCCCCAGCGCCAGACAGAACCCATTTGTTATGTCTATCTGCCACCTGTAATCGGTGTTTTGAAGTGGAAGCCACAGCTCTCAACCAGCCCTACATCAGCCCACTGGCACAAAGAATAACAAAAAAAGAAAAAAAAAGGCAGAAAGATGTTAAAAGAAGCAGAGCAAGTGTAGAGTATCTGTCCAACAGAAATGCAATGGAGGAAATGCACGCTGCAGGATGCAGGTTGTCAGGATGCCATACAAAGCATACAAGACCTTGGATTCTTCACATTACTGTTTTTTTTTTTTATCATGGCATGCCAAATCGTGTACTCTAAGAAAAATATATTGTCCTTCATCCAGTGTTTTTTTTTTCTCCAAAAATTTCATCAAAGAAGGCAGATGATGTTTAAATTTCTAATATCTTTAACATGTGAGTTTTAAGCCCTTCTTTTGCCCAATTTAAAACAAGCAGCACTTACATAAAATGGCTTAATTGTATATTTGTACCTAAAACCTGCTGCTGTAATCATAAAGACTGTCCTCTCCTCAACAAGCCGGTCGATTTAAGCCCTCGTTCATGTCATGTCTAGTGTGAAAGTTTGCAGCTGTGCCATAAGCTTGAAGATAGTTTGAAGTTGAAAGGTGGAAAGAAAGAAAGGGTGATAGACAGACAGAAAGATAGACAGTTACACACTGGCAGAAAGTAGTAAGAGAGATAGATGGAGTCAGTGTTAGTGGCAAAAATATAAAAAAGGGGTGAGAGACTGATTCATGTAGAAAGATGGAGAGAGAGTGTATTAGAAGAACCAGAAGGAGTAAGAGAGTGATACAGCTTGAAAAATGGAGAGAAAGTGTTAGTAGTAGAAAGACAGAAGGAGTGAGAGAATGGCACAAGTAGAACAATTGAGAGAGAGTTAAGAGTTAAAAAAACAGATGGAGTGAGAGGATGATACAGGTAGATTGATAGAAAGAAATATGCAAAGAGAGAGAGAGAGACTTTTAGTTACAATATGCTGAACATCAACACGCTAATACTGTTTGCCTTCTATAACTCAATACTAAAATCATTTATTAATCCCAGAAGAGGATGAGTTTGTTATGAGTCTATGAGTTTATGTCTTCTCTGGCAGTTTATTTTTTTCTTGTCTCTCTTGCACATTTGGGATCTGAATCTACATCTGGATTTTGCGTATGTTGTATTATGGCGTGTCAAATTGTGTATTCGGTATGCCCTAAGGAACATAAGGAAAATACAGTAGATAGTCATTTTACTTTTTCTACTTTTCCCAGTAAACACAGGGGTGCCAAAACTTTAAATTCAAGCAAAGTAGGTGAAAAAAAATGTATTTAAGCTGATCTATTGCTCAATTTAAAACAGTGTAACAGTGATATAACATCTCGAGTAGTTGTCTCTTTCTGGTTCATTTGAGATCTAAATCTGGATTTTGCCTAAAAATGTCTGCTAAATTAAACTGAACTAGTTTTATTATATAATGAATTCCTTGTTGAATTAAATCTCTTTACTAGGTGTTAACTCAAAGAAGTCCATATGCGACATTAAGTTGCACCTTCTACTTAATGTGACGCTTTTAAAAATTTTACTACGTTGAGAGTGAGAAATGGCAGAAAAAAGGGAACTGGAGATAATAGATGAGTGGGACTTAAATCTGTCTAGCACCTGTTAGCATGCAAGAAAACCACATCCTGAGTAAGTGATTTTAAATTGATGTCTCATTGTCTCATAAGACTAGAGGAGAGAAGCAATTCTAGTGTCAGCTCTTCCACCAGGCAACGCTTTGAAAGTACAGCAACCGGTCAGGGTATCAGGGGAGAAAGGTAAGCTGATGACAGGGAAATAATCCACTGAGCTGAATCATGACAGCGAGTGGGATGTTAGTGGAGAGGCAGATGGTTTTGCTTCTGTAGGGTCACATCAGGGGTTTGCGTGTAACTGACACCATCTTTCTTTCCCCAGTCTTCTGTTTCTTTCTCTCCCTCAGCCATCCACCCCTCTCCCTCAAGTCACTGTGGCGACAAACTGTCAACAGACAAAAAAAAAAAGTGTCTCTCTCTGAGGAACACACATTGCTGTCTGATTTGACTGGGACTTGAGATCATTGGACTATGGAAGAGTGTAAATCCTTCACCTTACACCTCAGTCTTTGTTTGTTGTTTGCCACCAGATCTCAGTTTTGACAGTTCAATGAGAGATTCACAGCTGTGCGGAGTCGAGCAAACTGAGCAAAGCATGCTTGCTGGATTATGTATGCGCACCCTCTGGCGTGGGATGCTCACACATTTTGGGTGGATGCCAGACAGTAGAAGTGGGTTTGGTATTTTGTCATTTCATTATTTGAAGGCATGCTCTCTCTAATCTCTCTCTCACTAATACAATCCCTTACCATGTGGTCAGCTTTACTCAAGCATCCTGTTGTTGGTCAGTGCACTTTTCCCTTTAATGCTCAGCAGCTGTTTGATGTTTAAGCTGAGCAAACAAAAGTGGCTTCTTCCTTTTTCTTTTACACAATGCAGGCATAGTGAGATATTAAATAGTAAGAGTCTTTTCAGTTATGTGTTTATTTGCTAACCTTCAGCATATAGAGGCTGTGAATACGTATGAATAACTGCATCACTTTTTCATCACATGAGTGTTTGAGATCTTTCCATGTGCTTTTGTAAACACTGTCATATTACTATGTATGTAGGTCATGTCTCCATCCCTGTTTTGTCTTAGCTAATGTGTGCACCTGTTCTGAGTTCTTCTCTGATTAGTTTGTCTTTATTCACCCTGATGTTATTTTGTCTCACCGTGAAGCCTTGTTGAAATATCTGACCACTGGATTGGTTGGATCTAGACTGGATCTGGACCAACTGGATTATTCTAGGTTATTGATGTCTGTCTGGTCTCTGATTCCATGGTTTCTGATGTCTGCAAGGTATTGGAAGGTTTTTATATTGCTGAAGGCATAATCGAGTAGTCAGGTATAAAGCTTACAGAACAAAGAAAACCACAGTCATCAGTGTAAATGTGAATGATGCATTTATAGTGTTCATTCATTCATCCTTAGTAGCTGTCGTATCAGAATAATTCAAATTGAGATACAAATTTTGGGAAATACTGTAGAATCAGCTAAATTCCACAAATGTCTAACACATATCTCTATTTAAGGCAGCTTATGAGCTTGAGATAAATAAGCAGCTAATTTGAGGAAGCATCAGTCAGTCAGAATTCACAGGCTGGCTTAGGCCACGCCCACTCCGATTTAAAAGTGAATACAGATACCAATATTCTGAGCACTAAATCAATAGCAGCATTTTCAACTACAGGACACTTTGGACCATTTGATTGGACATTTATTACATGCCATTCTGTTTCCAGAGTGTGATCATCAGTCTAGTTTTAAAAGAACCATGACAAGTCTCATTGATGCGATGGGATGAGTTTCGATCTACTGTCCTCTTTCTTTTCCCGATAGAAAACCTGCCTCCTCATTTTAGCTCTTGCTTCCTGTAGCAGAATTGTCTTTGTAGAGCTAAAGATGGAGAGGAAGGTGGAGGAAGACAGGAGTTCTCTAAATGAATTACAAGCCAAACAATGAGGGAGCTGATGTAGCCTCTGAGGGACTTGCTTTTGCCTCTGTGATCTAACTGATGGAGAAATGAAGCTGTCATCTCCTTTCTCGAGAAAGCCATTGCCCCCCTCCCACCCTCTCTCTTTTATTTTTAAACTTTCCCACCCTCCGGGGAGATCCTGTTTACACTCACTTCACTTGTTCAAAGCGGTCAGTAGCCTGAGGGAAGGTCATGAGGGAGTCTGGAGTGATAGAGAGACATGTGTCCTTTGATGTGGCAGAAAGCTGAAAATGGGAAAGCAAGAGAGGGACTGTGTTAGAAACTGATGGACACAGCTGATATGTGTTCAGTGTCCTGTAGGATGTATTAAAATATTTTGTATAGGGATTCTCTTAACACAAGTAACACAAGATAAAATACAAACATTTTAAAAAAGGAAAGAAAGAGACAGAAACAAAACAGCATAGATGAAGGTTTTATATTTCTTTCTTTCTTTTGAGTTTTTGCCATATATAGAGATGGTGATCTTTGAAAATCCTAAAATTGCACCAATATTTTTGCGTTTAATCATTTTTTAATTTTTATTTTACATAATTTTATACCCTCTCTTTTTCTTGGTCTGCATTTGTGAGTGCATTAATAACCCTTTCTGGTTATTAAGTGCTGTTTTTTTCCATATAATGTACTGCATTCATTTACATAAACAATTGTTGAGCTTTTTATTAAGACCTTTTTAACATGTTGAGTATTAATAAACTTTCAATAATGCTAACATTATAAGTATTAACATATATTATCTCAGATAAAGCCAAAATAAATTAGCATCAATTAGCTAAAATTAAAAAATTCAATTACAACATGTTCCTAAATTATTCAACTGGGTCCTCACTGCAGAACCTAAAGTCCAGGAGTAGGAGATAGACCAGATCTAAATATATCTATAAGTTTAACTCTAACCCGTAATCCTAATCCACACTGCACTGTAGACCATAAAACAACACAACAGTGAACACATTTAGCCTGAACCACATGCCATGCCACACCAACCAAGGTAGGAGGTCTGTCTCCACCCATCGACTTTTTATAAAGTTTTTATTGTTAAATTAATGTTACTCACTCTGTGTTAATGCTGAAGTAAATGATTTGTTTAGAATAAAGTCAGTTAAGAAAACTTGAAGCATTTGCTGCTTTAAGCATCAGAAAGCCATGCATCAGTGAGCTCTCTGCCACAAAATTAGAAAACCGGTCCTTAATTTAGGGCTCTATCTTGAAGCAAGGGATACTAATTGAATGTCATGAAGATGATTCAGTTCCTCAGGTTGATCTGCTTCGTCTGCTGCACTGACTTACACTTAACTAAGTGTTGAGTATGTAGCTAATCAAGGCTATAAAATCACTTCAGGTACATTTTCTCTTACAAGAAATGTGAAGAGGAAAAAGCTGCCTCTGTAGGCTTCTTAAAGCAAGCACGCAGACTTTATCCATCTTACAGCTCGAGTCAATTCAAGTAGATCTTTATTGTTATCATACTGTGTACAGTGTACAAGGCACAGTGGGATGAAATATTGTTTTGCTGGACCTAAGCTGCAAGATATATATATATATATATATATATATATATATATATATATATATATATATATATATATATATATATATATATATATAATGTATGACATACACAGGGCTGACAGGAAATAAATAACAACAGGTAAAATAACAAAGTGCAACAGGGGGAAGCATGCAGAGGGGTTATGGGAAACAGTGGGGTGAGTGTACAGAGGGAAAGTAGAGTGTATTCCTATGATTAAAAATTGTTAATTCAGTTCAGTCCAAATGAGCAATCCAGAGGCAAAGGTGATGAGGAAAATATTGAGAGGAACCAAACTCAAAAGGGAAACTCATCTAGATGACACCAGATAGTGTGATTACAAATCATTTCTATTTGATAACTGTGTACTACATGGTCAACAAAGTGAATGGTCAACAAGTGAACCAGGAAATTCATTCTAGTTTTAACATGAACTTCATAACTTCTTGTTGAAGTTATAAGGAATTGTTCACTAATGGAGACTTGAGTGCAAAACTGTTCAGATCAATTGCTGTCCAAAGCCATAACAGCAGTGACACAAACCCGAGAGTAATGGAGTTTAAGTACAATCAAAGAGCTAGTGTGCTGTAAACAGTACGTCAGTGCAGTGACATATGCGTCATTACTGGTTTGAAGTTTCAAAGGGTGTTACTTGCATCCCAGGGGGGCAGCACCAGGGGGGAGTCTGACAGCCTGCTGGTAGAAACTGTTAACCAGATTGGCAGTCCTTTAGCAGACACTGCAGAACCTTCCTCTGGATGACAGAGCAGCAAACAAATAGTTGGAGGGGTGGGGGGGTCGTATTGGGCACAAAGTTGGAGGCTATGCGGATTCTTCCTCACAGATATAAAGTGAACAATATGAAATGAGTGTTGGTGAAGGAACGTGAATTAACTGGGTTACTATCTAAGATACATTGAAACTGAGACTGTAGCAAAAAGTGATAATACCACCATGAACAGCACGTACAATATGTACCATGTCTATGTATTACCATTCTTACTATCTTACTTTGCCTGTACAGATGGTACTCCATACACATGGTGGGTTGGCAGAGGGAATGAGAAACACTTCTACTGGGGTGGCTCAGCGCCGGGGGTTCAGAAATGCTCCTGTGGCATCGAGCACAACTGCATCGACCCCAAACACCACTGCAACTGTGACGCTGATCAGAAACAGTGGTGAGGACAATTCACTGCTGCTTAATTCTTAATTCATTGCTTGATGTTACATACAGTATATACAATATATGGGCAAGCCAAGAGTAATGGATTGAAACTTGAGCAGATGAGGACATTAGTCTGTTGGGTCCTCTCCCAATCCTACTGTTATCTGTTTATAATTATCCATGATGAATGTGTTTCATTTAGCCAAGAATAATACAGTTCCTTTTGTAACATAACTGCTATTTAATCAATGTTGATATTAAAATTTGGTACGCTTGATGCTTCATGCATACCTATTTGTCTCTGTAGAAGGCATATATTAATGTTTGTTCAGGACAAAAAATAGGTGTGTTATGCTGTCAGATAAATTCAAATAACAATATTATACATTTTTGAAAATGCTATGCTATGATTATGTTACATTTAAAAAAAAACTATTTTAATTCTGTGCTTTGATTGGTTAATATTAATCCAGCATGTTCTTTGCTTACAGGAGAGAGGATTCAGGGCTTCTGGTATATAAGGATCACTTACCTGTGAGCGAGGTAGCTGTAGGTGACACAAATAGACCTGGATCAGAGGCCAAGCTCACGGTGGGACCTCTGCACTGTCACGGAGATCGTGAGTTAAACCATTTGTTTAAATATTTACTGTATCAGATACAGCGCTTGACAGGAATTTTTCTCTACAAGGTTTTCTCTTTCTGTGGCCCATGGTAGATCAACACCAAGATCCCAATACTTTGTCGTCACTTCCCACTGGCATTTATAGTCAGGGTCAGGGTCAAAACTGCATTTGGTTACAGTAGTCCCTTTGTAGGAGGTTGCTATAGAAACAATACTGTAGGTGAATGAGTGCAATAATATTAACCTATCATTCATGTAACAGCCGGAACTACTTTCTGACCCATGCTGTTATACGAAAATAATGCACACCTTCTGACCAATCAGATTCGATTATACTGCTGTATAATGCTTAAATATAAACCCTTAAATAATTGATCGGAAAATTCTAATTTAATGATTTAACAAAAATTAGGATGCAAATATTTATGTATTTTCATTAATAGAAGCTTCAAAGCACTTTTGTACACTCTGGATAGGGGCGTCTGCCAAATGCCAGAAATGTAAATGTAAGTAATTAAGGAATATAATTGCTCTGACTTCTATTATTAACTCTAGAAGCAAGTAGGGATTATAGAAAGGAGCTACTGAGTGGTGGATAGTATGTTGGCCAGATGTAAAAGATGTAATCTCATGTATATCGTATTAAGTTGTTGATTTTTCATATTGTTCTAATTTCTTGGAGCAACTGATAACACGGAATTAACGCTCAGAATGAAATCGCGATTAATTAATCTAGAGTCAGTTGCAATTGCTGATTGTGGTTTCCATCTTCATTGTTTTATTAGAAGTATTAAACTGGATTGAGTAATACGGAGAAAACTTTCTGTTTTGGCAGTGTGGAAAACACTTGAAAAACTCCACTTATCTACTCACTATTAATGGTTATTTTAGACTAGACTTTCTTCTGTGTTTACAGTCAGAAGAGACAGCATGAAGTCTCATCCCGCAGCTCAGAATCACAGCAGCTGATAAGCGTTTAATTATGCTAGACACATGCTTCTGCCAAAATAGACGATGGCCTCGTGATTTATAGCGTAAAATAAAACTGAACTCAGAGGAAGTTAGTGGCAGAAATTCTGCTGATCTCAAAGGGAATATTGGGTGAATTAAAATGGACAGAATCTATGTTGGGAAATAGGAACAGTCTTTTTCCCTGATAGATTGAAGCTATCCTGATAATCATCTGTAATTGTTAAATTATCATCAAAACCCAAAAACTATATCAGCTAATCCTTAAACGTTGTAGTTAATCGTTCCTCGCCAGAGATACCTAGCTTTATTACGCATAATGAATTCTATTGAGTTAGAAGGTATTTATTAATTTTCTATTACTCTGAATAGTTTTGGCTGTAAGGCAAATCACAGGCTTACATTAATGCACTTGTTTCAATAAGGTGATGCCATAAAAATTAGACTGAGACAGATTAAAAGTTATGTACAGACAAATCCAGAAATCACAAAACAACACCAATGAGGTTCATGAATGTTCAGGTGTATGGGACAAAACTGAGTGTTTACTTTACAACCAGGCTGGGAATGAAAGTCTCTTACAAAGGGTGAGTGATTGGATTGTGGGGACTAGTGAACAGATGTGTATGTTTGCTTAGTAGTCTGGTGTTCGGGAGAGGGTGAGCGGTGGTGCATTCTGTGGTGTGTTGTCTGGGTTGGAGGCCGTAGTGTGTTCTGGGAAATGAAATTCATGGACCTGACAGGTGGTTAGTAGTGATTAGTTTCCTAAGTGCACTTTTATTCTAGTATGATCATTTCTTCCCATTCAAGTCTGAAGGTCAGCCGGCTGTAAAAATAAAAGCCAACACAAAATAAACAGTCCCTTCATGGTGTTTTAATGACTTTCCTTCCAGCAGCCATTTGCACAAGTGCCATCTGGTAAACTTGCATCACAGTCCATCTAGGCAAATCATCATAGAAGAGTAATAAAATGGACAGAGGTAAATAGGGCTAATATGAGAGTCATTTTCAGAAACTTTACACTTATTATTCCTGATGATACTACATGGACAGTTAGAGAAGTTACTATTTTATAAGCTTAGTCACTTTCAGGTTTATTAGTCAGTTAGGGAGATTTTACAGTGGCTAATGTTGGTGTTTAACATATTATAGCAGGTTAGCAAATGATCTATATTACAGATGTGTATAGCAGTTACTGAAAAGTTTATATTTAATCAGAATTGAAAGATGCAAGTATGCCATGTCTTTTTAACATTTTCATATCACAACAGTATTTCTATTGACTATGTTTCATTAGCCTCTGCAGCTCAGATTTAATTACAAGACAAGGGTAGTTATGATCAGAAGTCAGTAGAGGAAGATGAGTCAAAAACAGGACATCAACTCTCGGTACTTAATGATACAGAAATGACAGAGTGGAAAGAATCAGACTAATTAAGGTGAGAGACAGAACAGGTGAACACATTACTGTAGCCAAGTAATGTTATGACAGAGGAAGAGACAAGACCTGGAAAATACATCATACACTGAAAGGAGAAACTACAGTAACAGTGTGCTAGATAGAGGATGTTCAGTGTCATATCGTTTTATTATTGTTTCCCTTTTAATTTTTGTTAATGTCTTAGTGTTTTTTTATATTTGCCATGGTTGACCATAGATGAGAGAGAGAGAGAGAGAGAGAGAGAGAGAGAGAGAGAGAGAGTGCAGAAATTGTGACAGAACCTCAAATGATGCACTTGACATTCTAGAGAATGTGCAAGAAGTGAAACACTTTGGTCTGTCATTAGCAGAATCTCTACGAGGTCGAATTCTCTGTTAAGATTCCCACAGGAAACCTCGGCCCTCTCTCTGGTTTTGCCTTTGCTTTCTCCTTGGATATTAAAGTGAGTACCCACAGCTAAAATGATTAGTAAGCTTAAACAAATAAAGCTCTTTTACTTACATAAACCCCTCCTTGAACCGCCACCTTATTGTGGTGGAGGGGTTTGAGTACCCGAATTAACCTAGGAGCCATGTTGTCGGGGGCCTAGTGCTCCTGGTAGGGTCTCACAAGGCAAACAGGTTATAGGTGATGGGTCAGACTAAGAGCGGTTCAAAACCTTCCCGTAGGCCCACCACCCGCAGGAAGGAGCATAAGGGTCCGGTGCAGTGTGTTTTGGGTAGTGGTCAAGGGCGGGGGCCCCGACGACCCAAACCTTGGACGAAGAATCTGGCTTTTGGGACATGGAATGTCACCTCACTGGGGGGGAAGGAGCCTGAGCTGGTGAGGGAGGTTGAGCGGTACCGGCTAGAGATAGTCAGGATTGCCTCCACGCACAGCCTGGTTTCTGGAACCCAACTCCTTGAGAGAGGTTGGACCCTCTTCTTCTCTGGAGTGCCCCATGGTGAGAGGTGTCGGGCTGGGGTGGGCTTGCTTATAGCCCCCCAGCTCAGCCGCCACATGTTGGAGTTTTCCCCGGTAAATGAGAGGGTTGTTTCCCTGCGCCTTCGGGCCGGGATAGGTGTCTCACTGTTGTTTCGGCTTATGGACATTCTTGGAGACCCTGCGAGGGGTGCTGGAAGGTGCTCCAACTGGGGACTCCATAGTTTTGCTGGGGGACTTTAACACCCATGTGGGCAACGACAGTGATACCTGGAGGGGCGTGATTGGGAGGAACGGCCCCCCTGATCTGAACTCGACTGGTGTCCTGTTGCTGGACTTCTGTGTTAGTCACAGCCTGTCCATAACGAACACCATGTTCAAGCATAAGGGTGCCCATCAGTACACGTGGTACCAGGACACCCTAGGCTGGAGATCAATGATCGACCTTGTGGTCGTGTCATCTGACCTTCAGCCGCATGTCTTGGACACTCGGGTGAAGAGAGGGGCGGAGCTGTCAACTGATCACCACCTGGTGGTGAGTTGGATCTGCTTACGGAGGAGGATGCTGGACAGACTTAGCAGACCCAAATGTATTGTGAGGGTCTGTTGGGAACATCTTGCTGATCCCTCTATTAGGGTGGTCTTCAACTCCCACCGCCGGGAGAGTTTCAACCAGATCCCGAGGGAGGTTGGGGACATTGAGTCTGAGTGGACCATGTTCTCCTCCTCCATTGTTGACGCAGCCATCCGGAGCTGTGGCCGTAAGGTCTCTGGTGCCGGTCGCAGCGGCAATCCCCTAACACAGTGGTGGACACTGGAAGTAAGGGATGCCGTCAAGCTGAAGAAGGAGTCCTATCAAGCCTGGTTGGCTCGGGGGACTCCGGAGGCAGCTGAGGCATACTGGCAGGCCAAGCGAACTGCAGCCCGGGTGGTCTCGGAAGCAAAAACGTGGGTCTGGGAGGAGTTCGGTGAGGCCATGGAGAAGGACTATTGGACGGCCTCGGGAAAATTCTGGCAGACCGTTCGACGCCTCAGAAGGGGTAAGCAGCTCTCTGCCAACACTGTTTACAGTGGAGGTGGAGAGTTGCTGGCCTCGACTGGGGATATTGTTGGATGGTGGAAAGAATACTTCAAGGATCTCCTCAATCCCACTGACATGCCTTCTGTAGAGGAACCAGAGGCCGGGGACTCAGAGGTAGATTCATTCATCACCCAAGCTGAGGTCACTGAGGTAGTTCAGCAGCTCCTTGGTGGCAAGGCACCGGGGGTGGCTGAGATTCGCCCTGAGTACCTTAAGTCTCTGGATGTTGTGGGGTTGTCTTGGCTGACACATCCTTGCAACATAGTGTGGTGGTCAGGGACAGTGCCTCTGGACTGGGTGACCGGGGTGGTGGTCCCTCTTTTTAAGAAGGGGGACCAGAGGGTGTGTTCTAACTATAGGGGGATCACACTCCTCAGCCTCCCAGGGAAAGTCTATTCCAGAGTACTGGAAAGGAGACTCCGACCGTTAGTTCGTGGGAGTTTGCCCAACCAGTCCACATGTGTTTTGTGGACTTGGAGAAGGCATTCGACCATGTCCCTCTTGGCATTCTGTGGGAGGTGCTCTGGGAGTACAGGGTTTGTGGCCCTCTGTTAAGGGCTGTTCGGTCTCTATATAACTGGAGCAGGAGCTTGTTTCGCATTGCCAGCTGTAAGTCAGATCTGTTCCCAGTGCATGTTGGACTCAGACAGAGCTGTCCTTTGTCACCGGTTCTGTTCATTGTTTTTATGGACAGAATTTCTAGGCACAGCCAGGGGCTGGAGGGAGTCTGGTTTGGGGACCACAGGATTTCATCGCTGATTTTTGCAGATGATGTTGTCCTGTTGGCTCTTTCAAGCCTGGACTTATGTGTGAGTGAATGCACTGGGGCATTTTGCTGCTGAGTGTGAAGCGGCCGGAATGAGGGTCAGCACCTCCAAATCTGAGGCCATGGTTCTCGACCGGGAAAAGGTGGCTTGCACCCTTCAGGTTGGAGGGGAGTTCCTTCCTCAAGTAGAGGAGTTTAAGTATCTCGGGGTCTTGTTTACGAGTGAGGGAAGGATGGATCGTGAGATTGACAGACGGATCGGTGCAGCGGCAGCAGTAATGCGGTCTATGTACCGGTCTGTTGTGGTGAAGAAGGAGCTGAGCCGAAAGGCGAAGCTCTCGATTTACCAGTCAATCTACGTTCCTACTCTCACCTATGGTCATGAGCTCTGGGTCATGACCGAAAGGATAAGGTCCCGGATACAAGCGGCCAAAATGAGCTTCCTCCGTAGGGTGGCGGGGTGCTCCTTTAGAGATAGGGTAAGGACCTCTGTCACCCGGGAGGAGCTCGGAGTAGAGCCGCTGCTCCTCCACATCGAAAGGGGACAGTTGAGGTGGCTCGGGCATCTGTTTCGGATGCCTCTGGGACGTCTCCCTGGGGAGGTGTTCCGGGCATGCCACACTGGGAAGAGGCCCCGGGGAAGACGCAGTACACGCTGGAGAGACTATGTCTCTCGGCTGGCCTGGGAACGCCTTGGGGTCCCTCCGGAAGAGCTGGAGGAAGTGTCTGGGGAGAGGGAAGTCTGGGCATCCCTGCTTAGACTGCTGCCCCTGTGACCCGGCTCCAGATAAGCGGAAGACAATGAATAGATGAATGAATGAATGAATGAATACTTACATAAAATTATACCAATCATGCATAACATTATGAGCAGTGACAGGTGAAGTGTTTAACACTGATTATCTCCTCATCATGGCACCTGTTAGTGGGTGGGATATATTAGGCAGCAAGTGAACATTTTGTCCTGAAATTTCATGTTAAAAAAAAGGAATAATGGGCAAGCGTAAGGATTTGAGGGAGTTTGACAAGGGCCAAATTGTGATAGCTAGATGACTGGATCAGAGCATCTCCAAAACTGCAGCTCTTGTGGGGTGTTCCCGGTCTGCAGTGATCAGTATCTATCAAAAGTGGTCCAAGGAAGGAACAGTGGTGAATCGGTGACAGGGTCATGGACGGCCAAGGCTCACAGATGCACATGGGGAGTGAAGGCTGGCCCGTGTGATCCGATTCAACAGACGAGCTACTGTTGCTCAAATTGCTGAAGAAGTTCTGATAGAAAGGTGTCAGAATACACAGTGCATGATGGGTCAGGGCTGTTTTGGCAGAAAAAGGGGGACCAACACAATATTAGGCAGGTGGTCATAATGTTATATCATTGAGTATGCCACAATGCATCGATTTTTATAGGTCAGAAGGGGTTTTCAGTTCCGGTTGGTCAAAAGATGTCACCTTCATTTTCTATGGCAAGCCATAAGGATATGTATTTAAAAAAATTCTGTTCATTTTAATACACTTTCTATATGTGTATATATTTCTAATGGTAGTAACAGGTCTTTTATAAGGACTTGCATGGTGGAGTCAAAAAGAAAAGCATGACCAGGCGACAGAAAAAAACCAGAAGATAGAAATAACCCAGCTAATAAATCCTTTCCACCAGTACACTGGCGTTTTATTCTGCTGGCGGAAAGGAAATGGACTTATCAGACATTTTCAATCAGTATAAATAAATGAATTATTTTATGGCCGCAAGTCTGATATAAAATGAGTGTTGGCTTTCAGTGTGAGACATGTGTTTTTCTCTCTGTTGGATAACCTTACACAGATTTTTAGTGGTTGAAGATAAACACCTTCAAGTTTCAGATGCTTATGAACAAGCACTTGGTGCATCTCAGAGAGCAGAAATTGGTTTAATATCAACATTTACTTTGAAACATGTGGTGAAAATATCTAAACGTATTTTTGGAACTTTTAACCCTTGGTTAACCGCTAGTAGGCTAGATAAAATAGAAATACTTATGAAAAACTAATTCTTAAATCCCTGAGTGTGGGGGTATGGTGGCTTGGTGGCTTGGTGGTTTGCCTCACACCTCCAGGGTTGGGGGTTTGATTCCCGCCTCCGCCATGTGTGTGGAGTTTGCATGTTCTCCCCGTGCCTTGGGGGTTTCCTCCCCCACTCCAAAGACATGCATTGTAGGTTGATTGGCATCTCTAAATTGTCCGTAGTGTGTTATTGCGTGAGTGAATGACAGTGCCCTGCGATGGGTTGGCACTCCGTCCAGGGTGTTTGATGCCAAATGACGCCTGAGATAGGCGCAGGCTGCCTGTGACCCGAGAACTGGTTAAGCGGTACAGACAATGGAAATGGGGAAATCTGAAGATGGAGTACTTTACATCTTCAGACTCCTGACTCTGCTCATTTAGGCCAAACTGTGATTTCTAGTGTGAGTTTATTCTCTCACTGTTCACTCTTTCTTTATTCTGTGACATGGAATTAATCCTCAGCCAGCTTTATGTACATTTCTGGCTGTAGTATTGTCTGACTCCCTAGTCTATTAGTATTCTTGATCGTACCCACATCTGCAGTTAGGATTCTTCTAAAATTCCACAGAGCATTAAGCATCTGTGCTCGTACATCCTTCCACCTCAGGCTCTGCTCTCAGAAGTCAATGTCTCGCTCATTTAAAATCCCTTGCTTTAGGCCCTTATAAGACTCAAGCTGGCTCTCTGAAAGATCAATCAGAGGAAACACTCCTTTTCTAGCTGGGAAGAATGAACGAGAGCATAGACTTAGACGTATAGAGGAGAGAAGAGAGAGTTTCTTTTATTTTTTTTTATCGAGGTTTTATCACATACAGAATGTAAGTCGGTTGTCATCTCATTTGTAGCTGTAGTGTCAGTCAATGTTTGGTTAAATATTGTTAAATACAACATGGCAGGATTTTTTTTTTTTATCTTGATGCAAAGCAGCTACTGTGATTAATTATATTTTCTTTGTGTTTATGCATTATTAAGTTCCCTTTACTTAATTATAGTTCGTTCATTCAGTGTAATTAATATATAATATTTGGATTTTAATGACTGTTTAATGACTTTTTTTTTAACCAAGGAATATTTCTTGTTTAAGGTGACTCATGCACTAATAATAATAATAATAATAATAATAATAATAATAATAATAATATTGGAGCTGGAGTCGTGGAAGGTCACCCTTTTTTGGAGCGTCTGTGAGAGGGATAAGCCCGTGGACGTGATGTTAGAAATTCTGGGAGGTTTGAAAACAAATCAATCATAGCTCAGTTGCAAGGATCCTATGGCATGCAGAGGTAGAATTGTCAGGACCAAGTTCCAATTTTGAGATGGCAAGGCACTGAACAAGCACCAGAATGGCCTCTGTGGAGAGAAACAAGTGGAGGAGGGCCCAGATACTGTAAAGGAGAAACCTACATGACTGATTCACATTAGCAACACGAGGAGAGAATTATAGCTGGTTGTCCAGAACTTATCTCAAGGTTGCATGCATTGTCAGAGATGACAAGATGACATGTTTTGACATTGGGATGCATCTCCTGGGATATACAGCACAGCAGCTCGGTCTTGCCTTGTGCGGTTTTGTTTCAGGTGGTAAGCTACCATCCATGATGGGATGTCTGCTAGACACATGTAAAGGAGTAGAGACTGAGGAGAGGAGAGTAGAGGCTGAGGAGAGGAGAGGAGAGTCAGCAAGGTAGAGATGTGGATCCCCTTCATGTCACATTCTGGTCAAAAGACAAGCACCATAGATATGTTTAGATAAAAATAATGCAAGGAAATGATACAAGGTTGGCATGATACCCAACAGCATTGCTACCTTACAGCGCAAGTGTTCCCTGCTTGATCCTGAACTTGGCTTGCTGTCTGATGGATCTTCTCTTCTCTCTGTGGCTGTGTGGGTTTTTTTCTGGGTTCTCTGCCTTCCAAAAATGTCTGTATGTGGCTAAGATGTAGTACATTGTGCTTAGGAGTGAATGAATGAGTGTGGTGCTGTGTAGTGGACTGGCATCCAATCTAGGGTGTACTCCTGCCTCATTCGCTACATGTGGTCCCAGGATTCATCACAACCCAGGAAATGTGGTTACTGCAAACGAGTGAGGGGTGATTAAGTGAGCAAGCAAGTGAGATATTGAGCAAGCGAGTGAGCGAGTGAGTGAATGAGTGATCAAGAGATGAAGTGAGCGAGTGAGGTAGTGTGCGAGTGAGTGAGTTAGCTAGTGATTAAGTGAACTAGTAAGCGAGTGAGTGAGTGTGTGAGTGAGCTAGTGAGTGAATGAGTGAGCGAGTGATTGAGTGAGTGTGTGACTGAGCGAGTGATTGAGTGAGTGAGCGAGTGATTGAGTGAGTGATTGAGTGAGTGAGCTAATGTGTGAGTGAGTGAGTGAGTGAGTAAGTGAGCTAATGTGTGAGTGAGCGAGTGAGTGAGCTAATGTGGGCAAGTGAGTGAGTGAGCTAGTGTGTGAGTGAGCTAATGTGTGAGTGAGGAATGAGTGAGCTAGTGCATGAGTGAGTGAGCTAATGTGTGAGTAAGCGAGTGTGTAAGTGAGCGAGTAAGTGATCGAGTGAGTGAGCAAGTGTGTGTGAGTGAGTGTGTGAGGGAGCGAGTGTGAGTGAGTGAGTGTGTGAGCGAGCAAGTAGTGAGCGAGTGTGTGAGTGAGTGAGTTTGTAAGTAAGAGATTGAGTTAGTGTGTGAGTGAGCGAGTGAGCTAATGTGTGAGTGAGTGAGTGAGTGAGTGAGTGAGTGAGTAAGTGAGCTAATGTGTGAGTGAGCTAATGTGTGAGTGAGCGAGTGAGTGAGTAAGCTAATGTGTGAGTTGAATTGAGTAAGTGAGCTTATATGTGAGTGAGTGAGTGAGTGAGTGAGATAATGTGTGAGTGACTGAGTGAGGTAATGTGTGAGTGAGGTAATGTGTGAGTGAGCTAATGTGTGAGTGAGTGAGTGAGTGAGTGAGCTAATGTGTGAGTGAGTGAGTGAGTGAGTGAGTGAGCTAATGTGTGAGTGAGTGAGTAAGTGAGGTAATGTGTGAGTGAGCTAATGTGTGAGTGAGCTAATGTGTGAGTGAGTGAGTGAGTGAGTGAGTGAGTGAGTTAATGTGTGAGTGAGTGAGTAAGTGAGGTAATGTGTGAGTGAGGTAATGTGTGAGTGAGTGAGTGAGTGAGCTAATGTGTGAGTGAGTGAGTAAGTGAGGTAATGTGTGAGTGAGCTAATGTGTGAGTGAGTGAGTGAGTGAGTTAATGTGTGAGTGAGTGAGTGAGTGAGTGAGCTAATGTGTGAGTGAGTGAGTAAGTGAGGTAATGTGTGAGTGAGCTAATGTGTGAGTGAGTGAGTGAGTTAATGTGTGAGTGAGTGAGCTAATGTGTGAGTGAGTGAGTAAGTGAGGTAATGTGTGAGTGAGGTAATGTGTGACTGAGCTAATGTGTGAGTGAGCGAGTGAGTGAGTAAGCTAATGTGTGAGTTGAATTGAGTAAGTGAGCTTATATGTGAGTGAGTGAGTGAGTGAGTGAGTGAGTGAGCTAATGTGTGAGTGAGTGAGTGAGGTAATGTGTGAGTGAGCTAATGTGTGAGTGAGTGAGTGAGTGAGTGAGTGAGGTAATGTGTGAGTGAGCTAATGTGTGAGTGAGTGAGTGAGTGAGCTAATGTGTGTGAGTAAGTGAGGTAATGTGTGAGTGAGCTAATGTGTGAGTGAGCAAGTGAGTGAGCTAATGTGTGAGTGAGTTAATGTGTGAGTGAGCGAGTGAGTGAGCTAATGTTTGAGTGAGCGAGTGAGTGAGCTAATGTGTGAGCTAATGTGTGAGTGAGCCAATGTGTGAGTGAGCGAGTGAGTGAGTGAATGAGTGAGTGAGCTAATGTGTGAGTGAGCTAATGTGTGAGTAAGTGAGGTAATGTGTGAGTGAGCTAATGTGTGAGCGAGTGAGTGAGCGAGTGAGTGAGCTAATGTGTGAGTGAGCTAATGTGTGAGGGAGCGAGTGAATGAGTGAGCGAGCTAATGTGTGAGTGAGCGAGTGAGTGTGTGAGTGAGTGTGAAATAACAAGCAGTTTCTGTTTTCAATATCCAGCTTTTAGGTTTAAACTAATGGCAGTTTCTAGGTTTAAAGCATTTCCTGTGTTTTACTGTATCTGTGATTATTATACAAAAACTCAAGCAATTTCTTACCTTTTATTTTAAACAAGTGATGCTGAGCAGGAATTCTGAAGTTTTTCATTGGAAAGCAGACACACACAGATGGAGCAGAGAGAGATTTGCCACCTGTCGTGTGAAAAGTAGATGTTGCCTGGCAATAATCCAATTTCATCATGCTAGATGGAATATACAGGAGATTCCTGATAGCATCGTCCACTGGTTGGAGCCTCCTGCGCAGTCTGGCTGTTAATGAGCAATATTTGTGAGAGGATTTGCAGAGGGAGAATATGATTGAAGGGCCCGTGTTCCTGAGCAGCTGTGATAAGCTCAGGCAATCCCTAACGCTGTCCACTTCCAGATCTGCCAGAGTAACACAATGGCAGCTGCACAACTTTTTGTGTGTGTGTGTGTGTGTGTGTGTGTGTGTGTGTGTGTGTGTGTGTGTGTGTGTGTGGGGGGAGAGAGAGAGAGAGAGAGAGAAAATGGTGAGGATGGGTGATTCTTGTGAGAGATACACTTGAGACAAGTGGTGAGCACTCTGAGTTTTCTTTCTTTCTTTCTTTCTTTCTTTCTTTCTTTCTTTCTTTCTTTTTTCGTTTGAGTATAAACTGAGCAGCAGGATTTTCCATGTGCATTTTTTCAGGTACTTACTGGAATGCAGCTTCCTTCAACACCCCATCGTCCTACCTGCACTTCCCCACTTTCCGAGCTGAAACCAGCGCTGATATCTCGTTTTACTTCAAGACTTCTGCGCCTCATGGGGTTTTCCTGGAGAATCTGGGCAGCACCGATTTTATCCGACTGGAGCTGAAATGTAAGTGTTTGTTGGTCCTGTATTTTCATCCCTCTCACTCGCCATTTTCCAGTGATGTCCAGTGATAAATCTAACGTACAATTAGTGAAGACCACAAACTCAAACTTCCAGAATGCCATACAGAACTACCAATCTGCGTGATGATGAGTGTCATGGTGCTGATGGAGGTATTAGCATAACAATTGCATCACTGGAAGCTGATCTGTTTGAGCAGAAGTGTATAGAGGAGTTGAGATGAATTGAGAAAGCTGGACAGACTAAAGGACTAAAGATCTGCTGCATCGTTCTCTTTAGGTAATTAATTCTAACTGCTTCCACTATTAGCAGGTGGTCAAACAGCATTATGGGTAATACAGGAAACTGGTAACAGAAATGAACACAGACTAGGATGCTTAAACAATTCAAGTGAGCTCAGAATTTCATTACAAAATGATTTACGGAAGCCAGTGAAGATCAGAAGTATTAAATCTAACAAATGTAGCACATGAAAACTATAACGACTGATGACAAATGGTGATATCAATTCAGAACAACTGTTATGATGCTGTCCTGCCTCTTTTTTTTAATGAAAAGATATTGCAAGTTAAAATGCTCTTAATTACACTTTTATGTCAGGCTTTTGGTATCTAGTGCTCTTTTAGCGCTCCTTATAGGGCTCCTCAGATCCAGATCATCATCGGAGGGATGAAAAGACAATGAAAAGGACAAAACATAAAGGGAAGCTCGAAAGGGAAATTCGGAACTCGGAACTCGAAAGGGAAACTCGGGAGGGAAACTTGGGACTCGAAACAAAAACAAAGAGAAGGAGAGACTGCCGAGGAGAAGAAGGCAGATCCCGAAGCCCGAGCACAAAACAGAGACAGCACCAAAAGCCCACCCGAAAAGCCGGCCACATAACCTCTAACGCCGACTACAGACAATTAAAGACCCCAACCCCGAAACCGAGAAACAAAGAGACTTAAATACCCACACCCGAACGAGACACATGTGAAAGCAATAGACTAATTGCACAGGCAAAGGAGCTTCATGAGGACCTCTCACGTCCCAAAAACAAAACAGCCCAGAACCTGACAGGGCGCCCCCCCCAGGAACGGCTCCTGACGTTCCACCCTAAACGAAGGGAGAAGGGGCGAGAAGACTCCTCGAGAACTGCGCGTCCCTGCGTGCATAGGTTGGTTGGGGTCTTTCTGTCAGGCTTTTGGTATCTAGTGCTCTTTTAGTGCTCCTTATAGGGCTCCTCAGATCCAGATCATCATCGGAGGGATGAAAAGACAATGAAAAGGACAAAACATAAAGGGAAGCTCGAAAGGGAAATTCGGAACTCGGAACTCGAAAGGGAAACTCGGGAGGGAAACTTGGGACTCGAAACAAAAACAAAGAGAAGGAGAGACTCCCGAGGAGAAGAAGGCAGATCCCGAAGGCCGAGCACAAAACAGAGACAGCACCAAAAGCCCACCCGAAAAGCCGGCCACATAACCTCTAACGCCGACTACAGACAATTAAAGACCCCAACCCCGAAACCGAGAAACAAAGAGACTTAAATACCCACACCCGAACGAGACACATGTGAAAGCAATAGACTAATTGCACAGGCAAAGGAGCTTCACGAGGACCTCTCGCGTCCCAAAAACAAAACAGCCCAGAACCTGACACTTTTATATACTGATCTATCTTCACTTACAGAAAAGAAACTTTTCTGTAAGTGGCAATCGTTGCATAAACGTTTAAAAAATATATTCACAATTAGTTGTAAAAAATCTGCTATCAAGTAGAATACCTAAATAATTTTCACATTGACAATGAACTTTTATTTTATTTGGCCTTTTTTTTTATTTTTATTTCAGTCTCTCCTACTGTCCATATCTCAACAGAACTCTCTCTCTCTCTCTCTCTCTCTCTCTCACTCACTCACTCACTCACTCACTCACTCACTCACTCTCTCTCTCTCTCTCTCTCTCTCTCTCTCTCTCTCTCTCTCTTTAACACTAACACACACACACACACACACACACACACACACACACGTAGTTTTGCTTTCCACTCCTTCTCGCTTCACTGCAGGTGTGAAAAACCCTAAAGAACGACCTTGTCACAATCCAAGCATGTCCAGGAAGCTGTAAAATGACAATAATTCTCAAATCCTGCCGTGTTAGTCTGTCATTAGCTTTCCAACAATGCAGGGAAGTTCAGTAGGTTAAACTGAGCATAGAGAGAGAGAGAGAGAGAGAGAGAGAGAGAGAGAGAGAGAGTAGTGTAGGACAGACTTTAGTCACAGATGCGAGAGTTACTTTATACTTTATACACACATCAGTGACAGTTTTAATGATGAATATCAACACCACATCCTCATACAATACTTACACAGAGTTTCTGGAAAAGTATTCAGACCCCATTCAGGCTGTTTTCTAGTGTCCATGGTCAGCATTGAATGTCTTTGTCATGTCACAGTCCACAGTGGTGGTTAACGTGAAGCTCATATGAAAGTAGACACTCAGGGCAAGTATTTCTGTTTCTACCTATTTTATTTATTGGGACACAGTTGATGTGTTGGAAGCAGGAAAAATGGGCATAGGTAAAGATCTGAGTGAGAAACTGTTGGCTAGACAACTGGGTCTGAGCATTCTGGGTCCAAAACAACAGGTCTTTTGGGATGTTCCCGGTATGCAATGGTTAGTACTTACTGAAAGTGGTTCAATGAAGGACAACCAGTGAACCAGTGACAGAGTCATTTTTACATAAGGCTTAGTTATATGTATTCAAATTCCCCAGATGACAATCCAATCGAGCATCTGTGCTGGACAAACAAGTCTGATCTATGGAGGGTCCACCTCATGATCACGACTTATGCAACTTAAAAGATCTGCTGTTGACATCTTAGTGCCAGATATGCCAGATAATATTGTGTAGGTCACAAGGGTGACCTACACAATATTAGGCAGGTGGTTTGGCTGATTGGTGAAATTAAAAATATATATTTATGTAGACTCCAGTCTTTTTTACTGGTAGTGTAATGAGTATACATGTGAATAGGTTTGTTTTTGCCCTGGGATATGATAGAAGGTCAAATTTGAGCACACACACACACACACACACACATATTATATATATATATATATATATATATATATATATATATATATATATATATATATATATATATATATATATTATATATACACACACACACACACAGTTAATCTTCTCTTTAAAGCTGGATATTTATGGCTGATGTAATTTTAAGATATGAGGAAGAAGCTGGACCACCTAAAGGCCTGAGCTTAAGATTTCAGAGTATAAAGTCCAGAAGGTTTTCAAGTGTGTGTGCATGTGTGTGTGTGTGGTAGTTGTAGTAGTAGCAGGGTCTCCTGCTCTCTATTACAGCTCATCGATTTCAGCCTTCACTCCTAATCCGACCTCCCGATTTTAGTTTTTCTAAAGTTACTGCCATGAACGGCGAGCAAAATCCACTCAAAGCATGAAATAAAGCCACGCTTCTGCTGGAAAAAGTGTTAAAGCAGTGGAAAAAGTTCACAGCAGGAGTGTGTGAGGTTGATATGAGTCAGTTTTGATCTGAGTTGCCTTCATATCAGCCACCTGCTTTGCTTAGTTACAGCAACTGGTTTGCTGTGTTGAGTTACTTTAGTCAGGTAGAACTTTCAAGCGGATTTTTCTAAAATAAACAGAATGTACAGCATATAAAGATAAAGTTCATTCCAATTTTTTTTCATGGAAAATTAGGATTGTGTGGAAATTGTGTTTACATTCTCCAGTCAGATTATTCCACATATTATTATATCTTCCAGCATTCTTCTATCATGTTGACATGTACTGTTCTTCTGAGTTAGTTATTTAAGCATCTAGTCATAACATTCTAACACCGCACCATATTTTTTCACATTGTACATGTTTAGCACCGCAATGTGGGTTAACATCTGCTTCTTGATTACACATGTGAACCGTTCCTCTAGTTAAATGCAGGATTTAGAACAGTGTTGTGCTTCCTGTAATGTAGCATGAGCAGCAGTTCAAAAAGGTGCAGTCGGCCAGCTTCACGGGTCTCAGAGGAAGCACCATTAGACTTTGCCCTTCCTGATTGGTAGCTGTTGTGTGATTGTATTAAATCAATATTTGTGGGTGTTTTGTCATGGGTGATGTTGGAGGAAATAATACTTCATGTATTGAGACTTTCAGAGTGTTCCTTCAATTGCAAGACATGATGAGAGTCATAAATCAACCAGGCTGACTCAGGGTGTTGTTTCTCTGCAGCACCCAATGTTGTTACTTTTTCGTTCGACGTGGGGAACGGGCCTGTGGAGCTGAACGTTCACTCTCCCACACCTCTAAACGACGACCAGTGGCATCGAGTCAGCGCTGAGAGAAACGTCAAAGAGGCCGTGCTTCAGCTGGATCAGCAATACAGACAGGTTCGAGCTGCCCCTGCACAGGGACACACACGCCTGGAGCTCTACAGTCAGCTGTATGTGGGTAAGATACACACATACACACACTCACACAAACACACACAACCAAGAAATAACACCATAAAAAAGAGGTCTGGCCTCTTGTAGCTGACTAGCTGCAGTGGCTGAGCTGCATTATTGGAAAACAGTTACATATACATATCGATATATTTGACATGTTCTTCAATTTTTAATGCATATATATTTTTCCTCACATTTTTCCTCTTGAGGAAAAACAAGAGCTCAGCAACAAGGTTTCCTGCAAATTTCTATGTAAATGCACTCACACTTCACCTTTAAACACACAGCTGATTGCCTATCTTTTCCTACATTGAGAAGTCCAACATAAAGCTGATAATCAGTTTAATCAGCCCTTTACACAGCTCTTTGGTTTAATAAAAAAGATTTGCCAAGAAAGCAAAAATAATGAGCTGAGGTTAATGAATTGTAAATTATTCAAAAATTCCCCATTATGATCATGACTAAAATGTTATGAACATGCTAAAATGAACATGCTAAAATGCTCTCCTGTGCTGTTTTTTATTTCTCAGTCATTCAGTATTTTAAGAAAGATCTCAGAGCCTGGAAAGAACTTTTATATTCCTGTCAAATTCATGAACCCAAATAACTGCTTCACTCCCAAACCCAGTGAGAAATCCAACCCTGATTAGATCCTGTATCTCGGCCTCATTTATACACAATCGTGCCTTAAAGCATTCTGGCCTTCTAGCAGCTTCGAAATTTCCAATTCAAAGATTAGATCTGAAGAAAGTATGACCTGCATATCAATGCCCTCATTAAACACGCTGCTCGCTCTGTAATGAGCTTTAGAAACCATTTTTAATCCATGAGGTCAGTCACAAATCAGTCTCACTGATATTTTTTGGGGGAAACTTTTATTTTATTAATTTTTTTTCTTAACATTTTTTCCCTGATTGGGGTGCCTGCTGATGTTATATTACAAATATGTATCTCAAATAAAGATCAGTGTCCTTGACCACAACTTATGTGCATATTTCACATTAAAAATTTAATACAACTTTTAAGCATCTTTACCTTGAAATATAATCCCTAACATTCTTGAGATCTATCTATCTATCTATCTATCTATCTATCTATCTATCTATCTATCTATCTATCTATCTTGCATTGCCATGTGTCCCCTGAACATCTCATGTACTACTCACCAATTATGTTATAAAAAGAAATGTACAAAACGAAACATTAATTCATCCATGTTCATTAAACTCATGCCCGCCTATGAAATTTTTCCAATGGCTCCTGTTCATGAAAGTGTTCAAATTACAGCTGCATCATCCAGGTATCCTAAAGCATGTTGTACATACTAAACGAGTCCTCCTGTCATTAGTTAACCACATTTTGTATATCTAATAATTCAATGCAAAAATGCAATGTTCTACTTTTGTTACGGGGGCAAGTGCCCCCGATGGACCACTAGCGGGCCTTCAGCAGGGGTTTTGTTTATTCAGTCATGTGTTCGTTTTAGCCACGCCTTTTCCTAATGTGTTCCTGCCTGTGTTCACCTGTTCCCAATGTGTCTCTGATTATATTCCTTATTTATAGTGGCCGTCTGTCTTAGTTAAGTTGCTAGTCCTCGTCTTTATGTAATGTCCGTGTGGATGCATGTTCTTTTGTTTAATAAACTCCTGTCTGCCGTCTATCTCCGCATTGGGTCTGATTTATCTACACCGGCACAACCAGCATGCTCCGTCAGTTCAGCGATTTGTGACAGAAGGACTAGCCGAAACCGTACAGACCCAATGCGGCGCGAGGTATGCGAGGCTTCCATTCTTCCTTCTCTCCCAAGACGTACCCTGTTTGGATTTTTGTTTTCTCCGGCACATCGCTCCGTGTCTGTTCCCGTGAGGAACGCCGCTCTACTTCCGGGTTCCGTGGGGGGCTGCCCTTGCTTTTGTTTTTTGAGTTTTTTCTTCCGGAGTGCAATTTTTTTTCTTTTTCCCTAAGCCCTTGTTCCCTGTTCCGGTGAGGTTTCCTGTTAAAAATTTTTTTTCCTTGGTATATGTACATCGCTCCGTCTCTGTTTCCTGTGGGGGGCGTCGCTCTCCTTCTGTCTCCGTACAGGACGCCGCCTCACTTCCGTCGGCGGAGGATGGCCCCAATCAGACCTTCTTCTTCCTCCTCGTCGTCGCTGGGACTCGCTCCGCCTCACTCCTCATTGGCAGAGGAGATCGCCGGCCACACCTCCCTCCCTTCCTCCCTTCGAGGGTTTTCGGCCCAGCCGGGCTGAAGTCGTCGCTCGGCTTGACTACGCGTCAGGGGACGTCGCTCGGCTCTGCTGCTCGGCTCTGCTGCTCGGCTGTGGACGTCACTTGGGACCCTCTGGCCTTACCGCCATGCCCATCGCTCCCCCCACTTGCCTTGCCTTGCTCCTCGCTCCTCCCACTCACCTCGCCGTGTTCCTCGCTCCCGCCACCTACCTCGCCTTGCTCCTCGCTCCCCCCACTTGCCTCGCCTTGCTCCTCGCTCCCCCCTCTTGTTGCCTCTCCGTGTTCCTCGCTCTTCTCTGGGTTTCCCTGGACGGAAGATTTTTCCGGACTAAGGGGAGGGGTTGGCGCGATGGGAGCCGCGCCGTGGGGGGGGGGGGGTACTGTTACGGAGGCAAGTGCCCCCGATGGACCACTAGGGGGCCTTCAGCAGGGGTTTTGTTTATTCAGTCATGTGTTCGTTTTAGCCACGCCTTTTCCTAATGTGTTCCTGCCTGTGTTCACCTGTTCCCAATGTGTCTCTGATTATGTTCCATATTTATAGTGGCCGTCTGTCTTAGTTAAGTTGCTAGTCCTCGTCTTTATGTAATCTCCATGTGGATGCATGTTCCTTTGTTTAATAAACCCCTGTCTGCCATCTGTCTCCGCGTTGGATCTGATTTATCTACACCGGCACAACCAGCGTGCTCCGTCAGTTCAGCGATTTGTGACAACTTTCACACCTGATATTCATTTAAAAGCAAAATGTAGCCAGCGGCAGCAAAGAAACCGTAGAAAAAAAGCCATCAGTGAACGCTGAACTACATTACCCATCTGCCCTAGCACGTCACTCACAGCTGCTTCACGCAGGTTCCCATAGAGTGCTGCAGGGATGATGTATTTTCATAGGCCAGCTCAGAAGTGATCATCACCCATGGTCCTTTGCCAAAAAGCCAGTAGGATTTTTTAATCTTTTTTTTTTTGTTAATTCTACAGGCGCAGCAGGAGGACAGAGAGGCTTCCTCGGATGCATCCGCTCCCTGAAGATGAACGGTGTGACCCTCGACCTGGAAGAAAGAGCAAAGGTCACTCCAGGAGTGAAACCCGGATGCTCGGGTCACTGCACCAGTTTCGGGATGTACTGCCGCAACGGAGGGAAGTGTGTAGAGAAGTACAACGGTTACTCATGTGACTGCAGCGACACGGCTTACGACGGACCCTTCTGCACTAAAGGTGCTTTCCTTAAATAATTGTGTTTCTCTATCAGCTCTCCATGTTGCTGTCTCACTGAGAAAGCTGTATTTATGTTGCAGACGTGGGCGCTTTCTTTGAGGCAGGAACACTGGTTCGTTATAACCTGGTCCCGGAAGTGAGTTCCTCAGTGTCCAGCATTGATGGAAAAGATTTAAGCCAGTCGCTGTCCACAGACTTAAACCTGACTCGAGAGTATGTAAGCTTCAGCTTCAGCACATCCAGCACTCCCAGCATCCTTCTCTACATCAGCTCGAGGAGCCAAGACTATATGGCTGTGGTGCTGCAACGTAACGGTACAATCCTCCTGACTGATCAGATACACGAAAAACAAAAAGCTGAAATTACAGTCTTCTCCATTTAATGACTTTGTTTATTGTTTCTCTGAATGTCTCAGCCTTTTTTTAAATGAACTAATTTAGGCATGACAGACATGTGAAAGTAACACATGCTCTCGAACTATAAAGCAGTTCAATGAAAAAGCTTACAAATGAAAACATTAGCTGTCATTATAATCTAGCATTTTATTTCATATAAAATGATGATACCACACAAAACTCTGTCTGAATCATGGCAGCGATGAATAAGACATAATTAACCCAGTAAAATAAATTATAATAAATAATCAATTTGTAAACATTTTTTGTCAAGAGCATTGGCATTCACACAATAAAAATGTCACATAACAGAATTTCTCATATCATGCATCGTGATGTGACACTTTTTTGTAATAAAATGGCCAGTTGGATGCAAACATGTATGGAGACAACAAATTTCACATTTTTTTAAACAAAGTTTTACTTATAACTTAACAGCACAGATTGGCTCTTCTTACCTGTCATCATTATTACAAGCTGTCTGATGCACTGGATTATGGGTCATTTAGAATAACGAAGGATACAATAAATTAGCCAGCTTTATTTAAGAAGGTGATATTTAGTGCCTTTAGTTTGGACTCCCTGTCTCCTGAGAGTACTGTAGGCACATCCTGTCTCCTGCACTTCACTATATTAAATCATGGCTCCTGTTTCTTGTAATACAAAGGGATGATGATGATGCTTCTGATAAACTGGAGACATCGCTGATGAAAGAGAATTTTCTGTCTTTCTCTGTCAGGTTCTCTCCAGCTGCGTTATAACCTCGGTGGTCTGCCATTCGCTGTCGATCTGGATCAACGCAATTTGGCCAACGGACAGCCACACAGTGCAAATATCACAAGAACAGAAAGAGAAATCCACGTCCAGGTGAAATCTTTTGTATTTTTTTGTGTGTTTGCACTTGCACTCGACCGTAACAGTACAGAGCAGTTATGTGGCGTCTCTCGATTTGGGTTTTACATTTCAAAATGGTAATTAAAAATGGTTCAAAAAAACCTTTTCTTCATGTTCCACAAGGCCAAGTTGGAGCTTATTTACAACTCATTAGCAGGGATCGTTAAAGCTGGGTGGCTTGCAGAGATTTTGAAGCCTCGGGGAAGCTTTTCATAGCGATTCATCTCTCTGAGTCAGCCATTAGCTCCCTGTGATAAAGGTAAATAAGCTCAAAGCCATTAAATGCTGTCACCTTATCCCCTGACACCACCACGTCAAGCTCTTTGTTAGCGAGATTCGGCGAGATATTTTTATTCAGTCATTCATTCATCTTTGGGGAACCACTTTATCCCGGTTGTGAGTCTAAGGAACAGTAGGACTCAAGGCTAGGTTTGTAAATAATAATAATAATAATAATAATAATAATAATAATAATAATAATAATAATAATAATGCACATTTGTGTGTATTTGTGTGTGTTTGTCATAGCTGGACCACTACCCTTTGGTCAGCTACACCCTGCCTGAAGCTTCAGACACTCAGTTCAACCAGGTCAAATCCCTCTTCCTAGGAAAAGTCTACGGTAAGTGCTCTTTCCCAGCATTTAAGTCCATAAAATCTTCTGAGAAACTCCATCTCCCAGAATCATCTTCTAACTACTAAGCCTTGATCTTAGCCAAGTCATTCAAGTTCAGCACACCTAAAGCTCATTTCCTAATATCCTTTTTAACCATTAGGTTCTTTTTTCTTTTTTTTTTTTTAAATAAGCTTAACAGAAAGGTTGAGGGGGCACGGTGGCTTAGTGGCTAGCACGCTTGCCTCACACCTCCAGGGTTGCGGATAAGCGGTAGACAATGAATGAATGAATGAACAGAAAGGTTTGCAAGTTATCAGATATGCAACTTTGCTCACCCTTAGTACCTGCCTTGTCAGAGTCATGCTGGTTAGATTAAGGTTAATTTGTTTAGAATTTGGGAAAACTGAAGTTGTTGGAAAATTATACATGCACAAATCTCTGTGTATGAGCTGGAGCAATGTAGATGAAGTTGATCTCCTCTGGAAATTTCCACCAGTGTTTTCCAATGTGTGTGGGTTACAGTAGTAGGGCTCATATTCACAAAATCTGCTTTAGGCCACGCCCACTTCATACAGATACACAGTGAGAATATGTTTACAGGAAGGAAGCTACATAGATGGCTTTTTGTTCTGAAACTCAGATGCATTCAAAGTACACCATGAAGCACATCAGATGCTACATTTAAAGTCTCTCTTTCTCTGTTTATTGCAGAAACTGGTCCTATCGACCCAGTGCTGATAGAGAAGTATAACACTCCTGGCTTCGTAGGCTGTCTCTCTAGAGTGCAGTTTAACAGCATCGCTCCTCTGAAGGCGGCTCTTCGTTCACGGCTCGCTGTTTCCGTCTCACACCAGGGCAAACTGGTCGAGTCCAACTGTGGAGCGTCTCCCCTTACTGTCTCACCGATGTCCACTAACACTGACCCCTGGCACCTGAATGCAGGTACAAAAGCGTGTTTCATGGGCTGTATTGGGCACAAACAAATTATGTAATTAAGTTTAATTTTGTAGATGCCACTGATTAAGATAAGTTACCAATTAGTGCTTTACACTCTAGTTGGACTGCCAATATATATTTATATCTTATGAATATATTCTTAAGTTTCTTACTGAAGGTGACAGTAATATAGAAGTTTTATCAACACACGGTTGACATGATGGTTCCTGTAGATGCTGATTTCCCGTTCAATGAGGAGAGAGTCGTGCCAGACGGGGTGAACAGGAATTCAGCAGTAATTGGAGGTAGGAGGTTTCCAGAGTCTTTTGTATAAGGCTGCTTCTCATGTCTGCAAAATTTCTCACTCTCTTCTCTTCAACAGTATTTTTCGAAAATAGCTTGAGTACTCGTATTCTTCCTTCCCGATTTAGGCATCATTGCTGTTGTGATCTTCACCATCCTGTGCACTCTGGTGTTCCTGATTCGCTACATGTTCCGCCACAAGGGAACGTACCACACCAATGAATCCAAAGGAGAAGAACGATTTGAATCGGCTGATACGGCCATCATCAGTGCGGAACCCAATTTCACAGAGACCATTGAAGAAAACAAGAAGGAATGGTTCATCTAAAGCATCTCTGACGAAGGACGTACAAACTTTTTGAGACTATCACCGAGGATCGAGAACAAATGACACCCCCTTCCTTTGCAATGCTTTTTATTTGTTCTCCTTTCTTGCTCCCTTCCTTTCTCTGTGCGTTTCTTTGTTCCTCTTTTTCCGTCTATCCTCTGCCTACCAGTGGATCATCAAGGCAGATTCAGCGAGTGCTTTTTGATGGTCTCTCCGTTTCTGGCTGCTTGTGAAGCTGTGTGGTCGTAAAGGAGCTGATGGATGTGACTGAGAATGAGGACTACAGTGACTTAGTGGACTCGACCTGGCTTTCTGCAGCTCCTGTGCTCAAGAGGAGAAAATGAAGACCAAGTCAAGTAGGGATGATGCTGTGAATGCATCTCCTCTGAGCAGGAAGTGCAGATCTCCAAAGCATTCTTTGGACATTCAGTAGTTCT
The DNA here is from genome assembly GCA_033459395.1 of Hemibagrus guttatus. NCBI lineage: Eukaryota > Metazoa > Chordata > Actinopteri > Siluriformes > Bagridae > Hemibagrus > Hemibagrus guttatus. Next base: position 4,918,610 of record JAUCMX010000020.1, read on the forward strand.
ACTGACAGGGAGGCCATATCCTAGGTCAGGGATTTAACATCCAAGACTTCACACTTATCGCTGGTGCCTGAGTCCTTTGATTTGGAACCTTTAAGGTCGCACTAATCTATGGGACAATCTAGAAAGATAGGGAGTTTCTGAGAGTTTAAAGAAATCACCATGTTTAGATATATTGGTAAGATGTACTTCACAGTGACATCATGATGCTGTAACCCTGACTGGTCAGAGTGTTTTGTCCCAGCACTCACCTCAGAGTGCTGTTTCATAAAAAATGCTGTGCATTTGTTAAACACAATATCTTTACAATATGGTTCTTTTGTGTTCTTTTGTAATTAGCATGTACAAGGCTATAATGGTTACAGGTATGCAATGGTATGATGATGTACTCTATGTCTATAATTATTGTATTGGTCCAGACTGTAATTTGTAGACAATTCTTGCTGTTCATTTCAATAAACCCACAATTAAAATGGCTTACTTGGATCTTAGACTTGTTTAGCAGCACCTGCTGAACAAAATCCAGAGAAAGCAAGAAGTTCAGTCAAACCACATTCGAATCCTACATTCGGATCGACTTATGAACCAGAATCAAGTCTTTGTAAATAGGGTGAACACTCTCAGAAGAAAAGGGGGATAAACTGTTAGTATGTCAGCTGTTCAACAAATGTTACATTCTGGGTTTTTTTGCTTAGCGTTTGTTCCGCGCAACGGCAGGGTCCGCTTCTTTTTTTTTTTAGCAGATCATTTCTGGTCCACTCAATTTGGCACAGGTTTTATGCCGGATGCCCTTCCTGTCGCAACCCTCCTATTTTATCTGGGCTTGGGACCGGCAGTGAGAGTTAACTCTTCAGTGGCTGGGTGGGTGCCCTGCCCGAGAATCAAACCCGGGCCGTGGCAATGAGAGTGTGGGATCCTGCCCCTGGACCACCAGGAGGCTCAAATGTTACATTCTGTTGAAATACTAATTACCTCATTTGAGTGACCAACGACTTCAAAATATGTTATCTGACAAATTCTGTTCATTTGCTTGCTTTTCATTGGGTTGATGCATTATGCAATAGTGGTATAGCATATTGCCTGACCCTTTTAATTTAGTTATTATTACACCTTGTGGTCAAAAATGGGAACTGCAACAAGCCACAAAAGTAATCACAGTGCCCCAAGCTCACTTTATGAAGGTTGCCAGATTTATATTGTTTAAAAATACAGACAGGATGATCTTGTTTTAAAAATTCCATAAACAAAGCCAGATTATAAGCGCAGGCAATGTGTATACAGGGTGTATGGCATTCATTGCAAAGACTGGGTGATAAAGGGAGATCAGTGCCTGAGCACCATTTCACGCACCAAGGTTCTAAATGATGTGTCTCTCTTTTCAAGCACCGGGTTATTTCAGCTGTAATATCCAATACAGTTGAACAAGAGTTTTGTTATACAATATTGTTGAACAAACGGCTTGAAATAATCTGCAAGACTGTATATGTTGTCGAGTCTCAAATGCCTTTTTTACAGGGTTATTTTAAATATTCCCTTGATGGCATTGTAGCATGATAGATAGTAGATAGAATAAGTCAAGTGGGATAGCCTTTAGGCTTAATTTTGTTGTTATATAGGGTCAAAATCTATGGTAACAAGCTGCTGCTGTAAACAAATGTGGTAGACTCAAGCATGCACCTTTTTCTAGTATGGAACATTAAAACTGCTGCCAGGTGAAAGGAAGAACTTTGATTATCTTGTTACTATGGCACCTGTCAAGCGAATGGTGGGATATATTAGGCAGTAAGTGAACAGTCAGTTTCCGTAGTTGGTGAGTTGGAATCATGCATCAAGATCAGGATGGAATCATGCGTCAAGATCAGGATGACTTTAACAAAGGCTAAATTGTGATGACTAGACAACTGGGTCAAAGCATCTCCAAAACAGCAGGTCTTGTGGGATGTTTCTTTTATACAGTGGTTAGTACTGTTGGTACTGTTAGTACCACTAAAAGCGGTTCAAGGAAGTACAACCAGTGAACCATTGACAGAGTCATGGCTGCCCAGGGCTCACTGATGTGCACAGGGAGGAAGGCTAGACTGCCTGGTCCAAATACATAAAATATCTACTATAGCACAAATTGCTGGCTATGATAGAAAGGTGTCAAAACACACAGATTAAATAGATCTGTTGCTAACGTCTCAGTGTCTGATACCACAAGGTCTTGTCGAGTGCTTGCCTCAATGGGTCAGAGCTGTTTCAGAGACACAAGGTTAACCAACAACCATATTAGGCAAGTGGTTTTAATGTTATGGCTGATCGGTATATATTTGTCCTAGAAAGGTTCATGTGGTGAACTTAAACTAAAAAAGGTCATTACAATGTGCTTTAAATCTTAAAGGTACACTACATTCACAATTCAATGTGACAGATACAAAATGTACAAATGCGGACAATTAGCGTACTCTGACAGCGCCAAGATTAATTAAGCACCTTTTTTTCTGAGAGTGCATGACAATGTGGGGCAGTGTGCTTTTTTTTCTGTATAAAATTGTTTTTTTTTTTTTTTTTGTTTGTTTTTTTCATTTTTTTTTTTTTATTTTATTTTCCGGGAATTTCTGATTTTGTTAGTAATGGTGGCATTATTAGCCATGAACATTGAAATAAAATAATAAAAAAAAAGCTATATAGATATTAATATACATTTTTTGTGTTTAGAATGAATACACAGTATTATATATATATATATATATATATATATGGAATAAAGAGCAGAGTTGGAACAGGTTCTGAAAATAAAGCTACTTTGTACAAAACATCAACGAGACCCCTGTAATTCTTTTCAATTCTAATTACAATGTGAAACAATGTGTTTGGTTCAATTTTATGAACAAATAATTAATCCATAAATTATTCATTAATAATTAATACTTAATTAATACTTTATTAATGTGCAATGTGTTACAGTAAGACACTGTAGTTTGAGCTCCACTTCTTAACGCTCTTTCATTCACTCTGTTTTATTGCCAGTGGTCACTGGTTCAAGATCCTCATTCATGTTTGATGCGTTGATGAGTTTCCTGAACTCCAACAGCTGCTTATCTTGTAAACATGTTCCCTCAGAAGTGCCTCTTGAATCATAAAGTGACATCTGCAAACTTAAAATGTTTCATTACTGCAGCACTTTACACTCTTCCTCTTGCTAGTTGTGATTTTTTTCCCGAGGCTGTATATGGAAAAAAAAAATTGGATTTGAGTGCCAATAAAAATGCTGAAGAGTCTTATAGGGTACTTCTGTTAGGACTGATTATTAGCTGGCAATTTCGAGATGTGTCTGAGAGACCGAGTTTCAGTACTGAACCACCTTTAATGGTGTCTCTTGCTTCACTAAGCCATGTTAATTAGTATAGTATATATATGATACATATGTAATTACATAGTTATATATGATTACACTACTAGGAGGTTAAAAAGTAAGAATCTTGTGCTTGCAATTTTTTCGGATCAAAATGAGTGTGTGTGTGTGTGTTGTAAGAAAAATCAAAGGATGAGGGCTTCGAAGATCTTAATGAACAAGAAGTTTATTGCAGCATAGCAGTGACGAAATACATTAAGTATGTTGTTCGGGTTCATCAAAGTCAAAAAAAAAACCACACGACAAATACTGCTCAAACATTTTCTACTGTGCTTCCTGTTTGTAATTTAAAAAGGGGTTTTGTTAAATATGAATTGAGTGTAAGAACTGAGTGTCACCCAAATGGCCTGTTGATACTTTCGTCTTTAACTGGTAGTCACACCTTGGCTTGGTATTGTTACAGGTATTATCCTTTGTTCAGTGATGGTCTTTGATGTCCTGCTGCCGCTCCCATACTAATAATTGATTTGATTAAGTGTTTTAAATGTTTGGTAAAGCTGCTTTGAGACAATGTTCATTGTTAAAAGCGCTATACAAATAAAAGTGAATTAAATTATACATATTCCTCTATGATATTTAAGCCTTTTTGGGAATGAACTATTTCTGATGGGTACTATGGACTGGAATCTGGGTAGAAGCAGTCTGTCGTTTACATATACATTTCTGGCATTTGGCAGACGCCCTTATCCAGGGCGACTTACAATTAATCTACTTTTTATACAATGAAGGGTTAAGGGCCTTGTTCAAGGGCCAAGCTGTGGCACCTTGGTGGACCTCAGGTTCAAACTCACAACCATCTGAGCAGTATTCCAACACCTTAACCACTAAGCTACCGCATCCCCTGTAATTGCTTAGAGTAAGTGTATGTGTGTGTGTACACTGCTGTATACTGTGTGTATATACTATGTCTGATCTGACAGGCAGAAGAAAGGATGACAGATAGGTCTTGAGGCGTCACCCACAGAGGACATGAGAGGACGTACTGACATCTTACAGCTACAGCCACCAGCTAAGTCACATTCAAGCAGCAGTCTCTCAGGGAGTTTATGAAAAGAGAAAAGAAGAGACAGATACATGCAGGGATCACAGCACTATTCACATACTACGCTGATTTACAGACAGATGTTCTTATTAGAGCTCAATCTACAGAGATACCTATCTGTGGAACATTCAGAACAATTGAAATATTTCTGGGATCAAGAAAAATTCTGGGGTTTAATCAATTTGGTTAGTATTTGAACAGGATTTGGGGAGTTTTGCAACTGCTACAGAATGTATGAACAAACAGTATATTGTTAGTAGTTTACTTTTTATGTCATTGTGTAAGACACTAGTGATAGTATAGCAGCTTTAAATAATCCATCCCGCTCTCTCACTTGATCCTCAACTGCCGATTACAGGGTCATGTTAAAATTTACAGTGCATCTGGAAAATATTCACAGCACTTCACTTTTTCCATATTTTGTTATGTTACAGCCTTATTTCAAAATGGATTAAATTCATTATTTTCCTAAAAATTCTACAGAAAGAAGTTTGATTGAAATCTTGGCAAATTTATTAAAAATAAAAAATGGGGAAAAAAAATCATATGTATATAAGTATTCACAGCCTTTGCTCAATACTTTGTTGAAGCACCCTTGGCACCAATTACAGCCTCAAGTCTTTTTGAGTATAATGCTACAAGCTTGGCACACCTATTTTTGGGCAGTTTTGTAGGTACATTTTTGTAGGTACAATAATCTGTGTATCACTGCTTTTTATACATACATATTTTTTTTGTCTGAAAAAAATCTGGATTTGTTAATGAGCTATTAGAGAGCCAAAAGAATCAACTCATTAGTGAGCTGAGCCAAAAGATTCAGTCTTCCGATGATCAGGATATACATTCAGTGTTTTTGCAACATCTTATTTCTTAAATTTCTTTCCTTCTTTGTTTCTTAACTCCTTCCAGAGTAAAAAGTTCAAGGAAAGGAGACCAGGATAGACGGAATCAAGGACCAATGTGATTCAGATGATTTTGCTCTATTATATTAGGTGAATCACACAGTTGCTTACTTATTCACACAAATTCTCTTATTAGTGATATAACAGACCTGCACACTATTCATTCATTGTCTACTGCTTATCCGATCTATTCTCGGGTCACGGGGAGCCTGTACCTATCTCAGTCATCAACGGGCATCAAGGCAGGATGCCACCTGACGACCCCCCCATAGTGCCAACCCATCGCAGGGCACACACGCACACACTCTCATTCACTCACGCAATCACACACTGCCACTCACGCAATCACAACCCTGGAGGTGTGAGGCAAACGTGCTAACCACCAAGCCACCGTGCCAGCACCCCCCTGCACACTATATAAGAAATAGTTTGGATTGGATTAACTTTGATTATAAATATTCACAAACTTAATTGTTGATTCAAATCTTCCTGAATCCCGGTTCACCCCATCTGATTTGACTCTCTGCTCAGTACACAGGAAATCAGAACCTACAGGAGGTGTAATTTGTGTCATTAACAGTTCAAGCAGTTTTGATATCACTGTCGAATTTTACCTCTAATCAATCAGTCTAATTGTTTCAGTTACACATACGGACCAACTGTTGCGTCATTATAAGAATAATCTAGTGATTCAAATTAAGAAGAAGAAGCCTTTATTTGTCACATATACATTACAACACATTGATTTTTATTCTTTGCATATCCCTGCTTGTTAGGAAGCTGGAGTCAGCGTACAGAGTCAGTCACGATACAGCACTCAACACGATACAACACGATGGATGGATGGATGTAAGGTTGTAATGTTGCTGTTGGATGGCAAATACTAGAAAATATATTGGCAGACTATAGAAAATATTGAAATGAACTCACAGATGACTTTGTTGCACCTGAAATCTTCTCATGTTTTATTTTTTTTACATCTCTGTATTTATTTGTGACTTTATGAAAATTCAAATTTATTGAACAGTTTCTTTATATAAATAAAGGAGTTTTCCACTTTACACTTCCATACCAGGTAAGAAGAGATTTCTTTTTTTTTTTGGTCTCTGAAGGCCTCGCTGATGAGGAGCTCGACACAGTAGAGTCAAAATGATTTAACTTGACAACATGAAACAGCTTTGAGCTTATTTACCGTTATCAAAGAGAGCTAATGGCTGACACCGAAAGCTTCCCTGAGGCTCCAAAATCTCTGCAAGCCACATGGCTTTAATGATCCCTGCTAATGAGTTCACAAATAAGCTTCAGCTCTGGCCTTGCGTAACGCGGTTTTGGCAAAAATTGCATCATGGCTAATTTGGTGGAATTTGAACCCGCAGCCTTCTGGTGATGAGTTACAAGTTGACGAGTGGATGGATTTCCTGTGAGAATAAATGATAAATGTGGAATCAAAGCAAGCAGTGAACAGTCAGAGCAATAACAAGAAGGGAGAAATGAAAAGTAGAAAAAGAGTTTAATGTGCGAAGATCTGATCATATATTTCATCAAGACTGGATCACAACAGCAAAGATGTAAATA
>JAUCMX010000020.1:4930519-5053019 GCA_033459395.1 Hemibagrus guttatus
CCTTTTTTAGAGAGAAAGAGCAATATATTGAATGATGACATTGATATGCAGGTCATACATTCTTCAGATCTAATCTGGGGAAAATTACATTTTCAGGTGCTTGTAAGGCCAAAATTCTTGGAGGCACAGTAGTGTATAAATAAGGCAGTGACACATGAGCTAAGCAGACTTGGAAATCTTTGTTGTATTTAATACTAATAACTATTGAAGGTGACCTGTGAGTAAAGCAGTTATTTGGGTTTATGGATTTTCTTATAATAATTGAAGTAAAACACCTTTAACAGGACTGTTAGAGTTTGTTTCAGGCTGATGTATAATTTTTGTCATGGTCTTTAGAGTGCAACGATAAAAGCAATTGCACTGCAGACTTTCCTAATGTGCTGAATGAGCCGAGGAACAAAATAGCACAAAAAAAGTCATATAGTCATATATTTTCAAGGATAATTACCCTCTGAGATACAACTTGTTCATTTTTTTCACAGCTATAATGGGATTTTTGACCAATTTTTTAAATGTGTTATTTTCATCACATTTTTCCTTGGTTGTGCTCACAGGCTCCTGCTCCAGTACACTGGAAAAAGTAGCATTAATATTAAAGTTCAGTAGGTGTTTTTTTTTTTTTTTTTTTAGTTTATTCTAAAATGAGTTAGTGATTACATTAAAATGAACACTAATGCAATTCAATTTGTATAGCACTTTTAACAATGGACATAGAAACAAAACAGCTGTGCAGAAATATATATATATATATATATATATATATATATATATAAGATGTAAATGATGCATTTAAAATCCCTGATGAGCAAGGCAGAGGCAAGTGTGATGAGGAAAAACTCTCTGAGACGATATGAGGAAGAAACCTTGAGAGGAACCAGACTCAAAACTGAACCTCATCTGGGTGACACAGCATAGTGTGATTAGAATCATCTCTCTTCTATAACAGTGTACTGGTATATGCTGAAAAATGCAATTGTTAACCAAAAAATTCATTCGTTTTAAACCTAAAGTTTATCTTGTTTATCAACTGTTCATTGATGGAGGCCTGATTGCAGAGCTGTTCATGGAAATTGCAGTCCAAAGTCATCTCCCTGGTTTATAAGTGGTACAAGTGGTATAAGCAATTCCATCTATACCATCTATCTCCAAGCTGTGCATGGGGGTCCATCCTCAGCAGTAATGAGATCTCCAACCAGAAGAAGGGCATTAGGATGGCTCAGGATCAGACAGGTCAGAAGAACAGAAGATATATATACATATATATATATATATATATATATATATATATATATATAGAGAGAGAGAGAGAGAGAGAGAGAGAGAGAGAGAGAGATCACCTATACATTTATCTAGAGGTGGTTTGTACAAAATTTTCCATACCGGTTGTACATCATCTTCCAGCCCCATTTTTTTCTCCACACTGTGTCCTTTCAACCTTTCATGAGGCTTGTTTTATTTAACACCTTCACACAACATTTATACAGCATTCTACTTTGAACATCTTGTAAACACAAGTTTTCTAGCCTTTCCAAATCCAAAAAAGCCTAACCCAGTTAGACCTTTTAAATCAGGAGTGATTAAAATTTTTGGAAAGGGATCTGAAGCAGTAAGAGTCACTTATCCATTGTAATACTCCTTCAATAAGGTGCGTTCTCCTGCTATTAACCTCTGCTTTAATAGATCTAACACTTTACCAATGTGTCGTTCACACTTAACTCCCAAATGTGATGCCACCGCTTGAACATTGCTTAGTTCAGGGACACCAATGTCCGTTAAAATTTGTAGCTTTAGTGTCTTAGACAAGTATAAAATTTCAGATAGTCCTTGTGCGGTTTTGTAAGCCACATCTAACCTCGCTCCATGAACAAGGGGTTCCCGCAGCAGCCAATACGCAGATATTGTGCCTTGCTTCTATTTCTTAAAAAGCTTCCAGACGTCAGAGTCCTTTGTAAAACCAGGTCAGTGTGTCAGTTTGAAGCTTACTAGAGTCCATTAAAAAAAGTTCGGAATTTAAATTCAGTCCACTCACACGGCTCAACATGATATCAGCCACTTTTCTCCAGACAAGATCCACTGGTCCTGTTAAATACCTCTGTATAAGCAGAAGTCTGAAGGCTGTTCTTCTGCTGGCCAGGTTGAATCTCCAGAAGAAATCCACTATAATGGTTTGTAGTTTTTCCATAAGTCCACTAGGAGGATCAAGTACGGTCAAACGGTTCCATAGTATGGATGCAGCCAGATTATTAACAACTATAACTCTTCCTCTATATGACATTTTTGGTAAAAGCCACTTCCATTTTTCTAACCTTCCTTTAACTTTTTCTATAACACCTTCCCAGTTCTTTTGCATTATATCATCATCTCCAATGTACACTCCCAAATATTTAATCCCATCTCTTTTCCAGGTCAGGCCTCCAGGTAGTTTGGGAACATCTGTAGACCATTCACCATATATCAATTCTTCACTTTTTGCCCAATTAACTCTGGCAGAAGAAATAAGCCGAAAGTCACTAGTAATTTTCTTTAACGGCATTATGTCGTTTTGATCTTTGATTAAAACATCATCATCAGCATAGGCTGACAGTATTACTTTTTGCTTGGAGTAGGGAATAGACCAGCCTTCAATACTGTTTCTAATTTTCACAAGCAAAGGTTCAATCACCAAGACATATAACATTCCAGATAAGGCACATCCTTGTCAAATTCCTCTTTCAACTTTAAAAGGTGTACAAAAACTACCATTTATTTTAAGCACACTCGCAATGTCCTGATATAAAACCCTGATCATAGCAATAAAGCCTGAGCTGAATAATAGCTAATAGCGAAAACCTTTGATAAAATTTTCCGATCGTAGCACAGAAGTGAAATGGGTCACCAGTTCTTTATATCTTTTAGATCTCCTTTTTCGGTAGAAGGGTTATGATTGCCCTTTTGCAGCTCACTGGCAACATCCCATCAGCCAGGCTTTCATTAATAACTGCAAGCAAATCATCCCTTATTACCGACCAAAAAGACTTATAAAAGTCAACTGGGATACCATTGATTCCAGGTGCCCTGCCACATTCCATTTTCTGTAGTGCAATCTACAATTCTTCCCATGAAATGGGCCTCTGGAGTTCAGAATTGGCATCATCTAACACTTTCTGCAACCCTGTATAAAATGAATTGGCTGGCTCATCCACCTCTGGACTCTCGCTCTTAAACAAATTCTAAAAGAACAGAACGGCTCTGTTCCTTATTTCCTTGGGCTCTTTTATATCTTCTCCAGTTGCTGAATATATATATATATATATATATATATATATATATATATATATATATGTCTACTTTGCCCATTCTTTTTTTCCAAGCTAAAGAAAAACTTGGTCGGGCCATTTATCTGTTCCACACTTTGAAATCGAGTTCAAACCAGTGCCCCCTGTGCTTTAATACCTAGCAAATAATCTAAACTCCTCTTTTTGGTTTTGAGAAGTTCTATATTTCTTACATTTTCTGTAGACTCTACTGAATTTTGCAATTCCATCATTTCACTCTCTAGATCTCTCATTGCCAGGGAGATGTCTCTAGTAACATTGAAAGTGTACTGACGGCACAGTTGCTGTATCTCTATTTTACCATAACCCCACCACTGTCAGAGTGACCTAAATTCATGTTTCCTTTGACAAAATGTCACCCAAAATTCGTGAACACTTCAACAAAAAACTTGTCCTGCAACAATGACACATTAAAGTGCCAGTAAGCACTCTTCGGTTTTATATTTGCAATATAAATGCTGCACTCAACTACACAGTGATCTGAAAAAACTTACGGGTAAAATTACACATTTCTTTACCACATTAAAATGATGTTTAAAGCAATAAATTCTATCCAGCCTAGCCATGGTAATACATTTTTTCCTAGCTTGTGCCCATGTATATTGTCTTCCATTTTTATGTAAGATTCTCCAGATGTCATAAAGATCTTGTTCAGCTCTAAACTTCAGTAGTCCATGTTGAGATGCTACATGAGGTTCCTTATGATTCCTTTTGTCATTTGCTGTACAATTAAAATCTCCTCCCACAAACATAAACTCTTCTTTATTAATACCAGAAAGAGTGTCATTTAATAAAATAAAACTAATAATAATAAAACATGAAGATTTGCTCCCACTTTCTGGGGCAGATTCATCAATAATATCACTCATATCTGATTCTATTTGATTCCTACTGTTTTCATCACCTTTTATTAGCATTGAATCCTCAGTTTCTTTCCTCGCCCTCATTTCATGACATTTTTTCTTCATTTTCCTCTTTACTGCAGGTGTTTTAAATATGCTGTCATCGTCTACCATATCACTGTCTTCCATACCTAAGCTGCCATCCACAGTTGCATTGCCCTCTTCTACAGTGCTTACTTCTCCAACTTTATCCACCACGTCATTCAACCTTTCTTTACCAGATTCTCCATTTTCAATAACATCCCTATTTCCTGTGTCAACACTTGACTCTTCATCAATTTCTTCCTGTCTCTGTTCTTCATTTTTGTCTGAACTTGTCTGCTCCTGGCTTCTAATCTTTTTCTGTGGTACTACCAGATTGGCCTTTTCAGGACAGGCATGAATTACATGTCCTTCCAGTCCACAGCTAAAACACTTCATGTTCTCTGAGGTGTCATAAATCACATAATCAAACTTGTCTACTTTAAATTTCATGGCCAGGTTTAGCTCCTCGTTTTTATTATTTAAGATCATGTGTGTTTGCCTCTTGAACGATACCACATGCTTCAGTTGAGGTGATCTACAACCTAAGGGTATTTTCCTGATTTTGGACACGGTTTTGCTATGCCTCATCAGTTCTCTTTCAATCACGTCATCCTGAATAAATGGTGGTACGTTTGAAATCGTGATTCTTTTTGCCGGCTGGACCAAAGGCATTACCCGAGCAGACTCATTATTAACAGCAATCCCTTTTACCACAACTTCATTAACTTTCTCTACATTGTCCAAAAAAGTCACTATCACACTATTCATTCTAGCTGCGGATGAGATACTAGTGTATCCAATGACTTCAGCAACTGCAATAGTGCACTCCTCAACAGAGCAGTTTTCTGGGGGGATGATTTTAATTCCATGCCTCCGTGTTACGTTTTCCAAACTTTGAGACGCTGCCATATTGACCAGCCTCCGCTGACCAACAGCGCTCTTTTCCACACCTAAATATACTTAGCCAAAAAAAGTTTACAGCCAAATATAAATCACAAATAAACAGCGCAAGATAGAAAAAGATAGAAAAACTCACTCATTCAGCATTCTGAAAGAGAGAGAAACAGATTATTAGGTATACTTATTATCACATAACATTGTTCAAGTTGGGACAAATACATTTTGTTGCTGGATAAACTGGTTATTAGCCTGATGGTGGGTTTATCAACTTTTGTGCAAATTTATCCTGTGTCTCATTTGTTAGTTCCAGAATTTATATACAGCCTTCCTCATTATCTACATGAGTGTAACAATGTTGTGCTGCTTCTAATGTTGAAATCATGTTCACCTGTGTATTTATAGCTCTGGTGTGGGAGTGCATTTACTTTTGGACTTTCAGTAAAGCTATCTGATGAGATCCATTATGAAAGTGTGTATGTGTGTGTGTTTATATCTCACCCACATACAGCTGGCTGTAGAGCTCCAGGCATGTGTGATCCTCAAAACTGTCTGCATTACTTATACAGCTGAACCACAGCTTCTTTGTCCTCGCTCTTAATGTCACCAGCCATCATTTCGCGAGTTGGGGAGTAAAGATACAGCTTGAACAAAAGTCCAAAAGGTTTGACAAGAATGAGAAATCACACAAGTCAACAAGGATGGGTTATGAAATGTTTATGTCAATCTAGCTTCATTATTCAAGTTGTTTATGTTCCAGCAAGGCTCAAAGGTTCTTCACAGTTCTCGACAATGAACTGTGTTTTTTTCCAGGGAAAAATTAATAATACATTTGATAGCAGTTGATATTTATTATTAAGGAAATGTGTTATTGAAAACTCAGACAACAGTCGAGCTGTTTGATACAGTCTTTTATAAAACTGAAATCTATTGGCCAAGGTTGAGTTAAGCTCATGGAGTGAGGATTTAATACCATAATTATGCACAATGTTATTCAGATCTCAGATGAAACTATGGACTGAAGAAAAAGTCAGAATACTATCCTTGCATTTTTATTCTGAGTTTAAATGTAGTGTGTTTACTGAAGTAAAATCGGATGAACTACACAGCGATGATTTGTATAAGCTGCATATAGCATCAGACTGAAGTAGGTGTGTGACACGACTCTGAATACAGGCAACTTTCTCATATAAATACTGACATATTATAAAAAATTTCTTAAACATATCACCAACCTTATATGGAAATATCTTTATATGGCTAAATTATATAAGTATATTTTAACACCATTTCCTTTGTTTTCAAATGATTGTGATGATATAAATTTGATCCTCGTAGATACCCATACACTTTTGTTATTTCCTGTTATAGCAGAACCATATGAATGTTTTCCCTTATGAATTTTCAACTTTGAAATTGAATTGAAATTTTGCAAGAAATTTGCATCGGAATAAGAGGCATTTTTGGCATACAAACGAACAAACCGGGAGCCATGAAAAACTTTTTTGTGTCATTAGAAAGTCAAGCGAAGGCACCCAAAGCCAGTTTACGAATTTTAAGATTTTTTTGCAGTCAGCAAAAGCTGTTTCAAAAGAGTCAACCCACGACACCGACATTGCCTTCGGCATGCATTCAAAAGCTAGGTGATTTTTCAGGCGTTTTTTTTGGTGACAGATTGGTGGAGTGGGTGATCTGTTCTATTTTTAGCCCAAGCTTTGTGGCACGACTTCCTGTGAGGACCCTTGACATGGAATGCTTGGCTTGGGTCAGTTATTTGTAAGCAGCCATACAGTTTACATACGCTTCGTACTGGTAATATTGGTGATATTTTTGGAAGGCTGGAACGAATTACCTGCATTTACATTATTTCTTATGGGAAAATTCATTTCACAATACAATTTTTCAATAATATGAGCTGATATACAGAAAAATAGACTTTAGGGTTGAATATATATTGAATATATGTGTATACACACACACACACACACACACACACACACACACACGTATGGCTCTTGATGCTAGATTTCAGTCATTTCTGTGGAAAAAAGTGAACACACAGAGGATGAGAGGAAGACAGCTGGTCACAGGGCTCATTTTCAGTTTGTGGCTCTCAGTGTTTGATAGACCGCAGTGAAATTTCCTCCAATATGAGATCAAACTAATCTGGAACAGAGCAATAAGCTCATTAAATTAAGGTTGTGACCATTACAGCTCTGCATGGTTAGAGTTAACAGCCTTGTATCACCAAAGCGGCCACAAAAAAACACTTTCAAAACATTTCTCAGTGCTGGAAGGAGACTTTATTGTAAGTCCTTGACTCTCACAAAAACAGTAAGAGCCTCTTACCTGACAAAAATCATTAAACACATCCACTGTGGGTGGCTGATATGAGAGCAGCTTGGGTCAAACTCATCCTCAGCCTTTCACACTGTGAATTTTTCCATCACTGTAACCCTTAAAGCATGGCTTTATTTCATGCTCTGAGTGGATTTCGCTCTCGGGTTCAGGGCAGTAACTTTAGAAAAACCAAAATCGGGAGGTTCAGATTAGGTGTGAGGGCTAAAATCGATGAGCTGTAATGGAGAGCAAAACACGCTGGAGAGCTTCAATTTCAGAACGGATCTTCTGACTCTGGAAAGGACATTTCTATACTCTCTCTCTCTCTCTCTCTCTCTCTCTCTCTCTCTCTCTATCTCTCATACACACACACACACACACACACACAGGATGGATTAATGCTGGTTGTAAATATCCAGCTTCAAAGAGTAGACAGAGTGTATTTGTGCTGTAGGTGAAAGACAAAGAAAAACATTCATACACACACACACACACACACACAAATATATTGTGTACCGCATACAGACATTGAATGCAAGAAAGTTTTCTGTTTACTGAAAGAATCCGGGACGTTATTCATTCCACTGTTTGTTTTGTCTGCATTTTCATGTCGACCCACTCTTTATGCTCTATTCACATTAAGGGTGATGAAGACATGCAAATGAGGCAAAGATGAATAGCGACACTCCAAAACATCCTCAAACATTTGCATGTGAATAATAGAGCAATGACAATGAGCCACTTTGGAAAATAAACCATTTTTCTAAGCGCTAAGGATTTCTCAAGTGTTGGGTATTTTTGCGTTCCGGCCTCGGATTAGATTTTGTCCAGTAAACTGTGTAATACAAAAAGGAGGAACATGATGAGAGAAATGTGCGTCAGAGAGATTTCTCACTATCCTGCCTTTATATTATAATTTTTAAACTAAAAGAGGATGGCTGTAAGTAGACATTAACACAAGCTGTTCTGTGTAAGACTGTGTGAAGTGTACAGTATATGTGACAGAGCAGGATCAGTGTAACACATGGGGCTTCATTGGTCAGTTTTTAAGTAAAGGTGCGTGTGAATGCTTTTGTAAGTCTAACCAAACTAAAAAAACTAAAAATTTAGGTTTCACAAATCCATCTATCCATCTAATTTCTGTACCGCTAATCCTACACAGGGTTTCAGGGAGCCTAGAGTCTATCCCACAGGACTCAAGGTGGGGGACATCTTGGACAGGGTTCTAGCACATCACAAAATTTACAGATGCCAATCATTCACAACCACAACACATAGCTTTGGACTGTGGAGGAAACCAGAGTGCCCAGAGGAAACCCCTGTAGCATGGGGAGAACATACACGGATCATGCATAACATTATGAGCACTGACAGGTGAAGTGAATAACACTGATGATCTCCTCATTATGGCACCTGTTAGTGGGTGGGATATATTAAGCAGTGAGTGAACATTTTGTCCGCAAAGTTGATGTGTTAGAAGCAGGAAAAATGGGCAAGTGTAAGGATTTGAGTGAGTTTGACATTGTGATGGCTAGACGACTGGATCAGAGCATCTCCAAAACTGCAACTCTTGTGGGGTGTTCCCAATCTGCAGTGGTCAGTATCTATCAAAAGTATCCTTTAAGTCCTGTAAGTTGCTAATCACAACTTCCAGAGAACCTGATAACTAAATTAAAGAATCTGCTGCTAACATCTTGGTGCCAGATACCTCAACACACCATCAGGACTCTAGTGGAGTCCATGCCTCGACAGGTCAGGGCTGTTTTAGCAGCAAAAGGGGGACCAAGACTATATTAGTCATAATGTTATGCCTGATCAGTGTATAAACTCCATAGACACAGGGCAGACGTGGGAATTGTACCCCTAACCCCAGTAGTGTGAGGCAAACATGCTATACACTATGCCATGGTACCACATGAATATCAATCATTTAACTCGAAAACATTTTAGTCATGGCAAAACTAATTACAATATCTCAAGTCTCCAGAAACAAATGCATTTTATGAATAGTGGATTACACTTATTACAAAATAACTCGGAGAGATTATATCTTTATTTTTAGAGAGCACACACACACACACCAAAAATAAATAAATAAATAAATAATGCCAGAAATTTAGACACAATGCAATTAACTTGAAGGTGAAATAGATAATACCAGAAACCAATGAACATACGAAACAAGAGAGAAGAAGAAGAAAAAAACTAAAAAATAAAAGCACATAGGTAAAGTGGAATATTTTAGGTGGATGGGTGTGTGTGTGTGTGTGTGTGTGTGTGTGTGTGTGTGTGTGTGTTTCATATTTAGTCACACCCACAAAACCCCATAAAAGGCAAAGCTCATAGAGAGAGCAATATGGTGGTAAACAATAAAGGAGTGAAAGAGTGCAGCATCTAAATCTTCTAGTAATGCAGCTCAGCCACACACACACACACACACACACACACACACACACACACACACACACACACACTGTTTCTCCTTTTAAATGGTGGCATACTTTCCTTTTTTATATAAAATAGGAGAAATATTTGAATACTTGTCTATAGAATTTCACAAAATTTGCATTCTTTGAATAGAAACCCAAGGGTTTTTGTAGTTTAGAATAATAATGCTTTTTATGAATCAATTTCTAGTGCAAATGAAGTGAAATTTATGACCACATTTGTTCGTATATTGATATCTGGATTAAACAAAGCCCACTCTCCTGTACATATTTTTTTTCCTTATATCTTTTTAGTCTCTAGTGTAGCCTATAGGAGGTGCATTAATACTATCTTCCTGATGTCTCTTCCTGAAAGGAAGAAGGAGAGCACAGGGCAGGAAGGATGTGTACAGATGTCACTTAGCCTGTCAATCATGTCCTCATTGAGCTGAGACGGTTCCAGGCCATCGCTGAAGCAGCTTGACTTCTGAGCAAGTGTCCCTAACTCACCCTTTCACCCCGACATCCACTGGCAGGAATCACAGTTTCATCCCTAACACTTTCAATCAAGAAAACACACAGTGACAATTTATGTATTTTTTTATAACATTAAAAAAACAATCATTTTATTTGAAATTACAATTTAACTTCCTTCTTTCCTTCCTTCCTTCCTTCCTTCCTTCCTTCCTTCCTTCCTTCCTTCCTTCCTTCCTTCCCCTCTCTCCCTCCCTTCCTCCCTCCCTCCCTCTATCCCTCCCTTCCTCTCTCCCCCCATCCCTCTCTCCCTCCCTCCCTCCCTCCCTCTTTTCCTTCCCTCCTCCCTCCCTCCCTAACTACCTCCCTCCCTCCCTCCCTCCCTCCCTCCCTCCCTACCTCCCTCCCTCCCTCCCTCCCTCCCTACCTCCCATACTGAAATTTCTGAACTTATTTATCTCACCCTTTCACCCCGACATCCACTGGCAGGAATCACAGTTTCATCCCTAACACTTTCAATCAAGAAAACACACAGTGACAATTTATGTATTTTTTTTATAACATTAAAAAAACAATCATTTTATTTGAAATTACAATTTAACTTCCTTCTTTCCTTCCTTCCTTCCTTCCTTCCTTCCTTCCTTCCTTCCTTCCTTCCTTCCTTCCTTCCTCCCTCCCTTCCTCTCTCCCTCCCTCTCTCCCTCCCTCCCTCTCTCCCTCCCTCCCTCTCTCCCTCCCTTCCTCCCTCCCTCCCTCCCTCTCTCCCTCCCTTCCTCCCTCCCTCCCTCCCTCCCTCCCTTCCTCCCTCCCTTCCTCTCTCCCTCCCTCCCTCCCTACCTCCCATACTGAAATTTCTGAACTTTATCTCATGCATTCTTTTTTTTTTCTTTAACCTCAGACATTTGCTGTTAATCATTAGTCTTCCTCACTGCCAACTTCTTAGCTTTGCTCTTTTCTGGGTCTTAAATGTTAAATATCATATATTTTATTTTAATATAAACTACAATCTCCGAATTAGAAAAAAAAAAACCCCAAAACAAATAACCTTGTATTAATTTAATTATTAAAACTTGCAACATGCCTTATTTGACCAAGTGCGTGTACGCATAATAACCTGTACATTTTTCATGTTAAAGCTGCAGGAGTAGCTGCACAAGTATTCTAGTTTTATAATGTCTGGTGAGACAGCGAACAAATGGCAGCAAATTCAGCTTGCTATCAGTACAGCATCTTTACAGGCACAAATAATTCAAGCAAACATCTGCACTCGAACATTCTTTCCCTTTCTACATTGAGATAGTTAAAAAAATAATTGTGTTAGTCGCTGGGATTTATTTATTATAGGTATATTTAAGCTATTTATTTATTTATTTTGGTTTTGCCAACAAGGCCAAATATGTCATTGTAAAATACAAATGCTAAAAGACATTGAGACTCACTGCATTGTGCAGATCTGAGGCAATTAAAACTCCTTTCCTTTACATGCCTTTGCTTTCCATTCCTTTTATTCAGTCAGAACACTAAGAGAAGAAGATCTTTATAAATGGGATCAGCACTGCATCTTTCACACAGCCATTGTGAGACATTTACTGAAGTAAAGCACACTGATTTGAGTACAGTCTGTGTTGGGAATATGGGACGTTATAAAAGCTTTATCCTTGATTTTATTCTTAAACAAATTTCAAGAATAAAATATAGAGAAATACAGTCGAGGACACAAACAGACCCAGGATTCTAACAACGCAAGCAGGTGGGCAAAAAATAGTTTCACATAACCGAATAAACTCCAAGTGAAAACACTCGCTAGCACTCACAGAAACATGAGAGCATCTGGAACATTCTCTTAATTGCCCTGTTGGATTTGTATGTTATGTTTGTATGAGAGCACTTTGGCTTTCCCTCCTCAGCAGTTAGACTGGAATTACAGTTCTGTACCTACTGTGAAATATCATGTACACTACAGGAGGAAGATCTGTTTCTATTAAAGATCTGTAATTGCCATGAAATAACACTTCACACAAATAGGAAAACAGCAGGCAAAAGACTTACATACAAACACATAATATAATAAAAGTACTGTTAAAGTGGCAGTCAATGCCACAGTGATGGGCAGTTCCAAGTGAGTAAATGAAGCACCATTGGAAAGCTAATGATGTAGCAATAGACCATAGATCATCATATTTTTAATTGGGTAGCTCTTATTGTAGGATTAATTTATGAAGCAGTCACCAGAGATATTCTTCTGTTAGAGACACTGATTAAAGATCTTGTTTTTTTGCATTATTAATATACAAAATATATTTCTGCTCTGTTTTCTGATCTGTTTTTGACGTTTAATTATGTATTGCATGTTGAGGTTACTACAGTAAAATGCCTCTAGGTGTGAATGAATGTATGAAGGGGTGGGGTGTGTGTGTGTGTGTGTGTGTGTGTGTGTGTGTGTGTGTGTGTGTGTGTGTGTGTGTGTGTGTGTGTGTGTGTGTGTGTGTGTGTGTGTGTGTGTGTGCATGTGCATGTGCATGTGCATGGTGCCCTGTGATGACCTGGCATCCCATCCCCGGTTTATTTCCATCTCTCATTTAGTATTCCCAGGAATGAATCCAGATCCACTGCCACCCTGATGAGGACAAAGCAATTACTGAAAATGAGAGAGTGAATGTGAATAATAAAGGTCGCTGCAAGCAGCAAGTAAGGGGCCAAACACTTTTTTTACCTCTTAGTGATGGAGAAAGACCAGTGAGAATTTCTGAATGGTAAAAATAATGTGGTGGTTCAAATGAAACAAAGATTATAGGTTTCTAGGGAATGAATGAATGAATAAATAAATAAATAAATAAATAAATAAAAACATCAAAATGGCGACTTCGTTTTTGTAATTAAAAATTTGTTCCATGAACAACACTCACCAACTGCACCTTCTAGGGAATCATCAAGAAGAAATATGATTTGGTATTGAGGAGTAGTTTTATTAATTTCTGAATTATGAGGGCATCTACATGTGAATCTGGACAACATATAACAGATTACTTTAGGGCATTGTCCTGGTCTCCAGTACGTTGGTCTAAATGTGTCCTTGATTCCTTTTGGCTGACTTTGCTATCAAATTTGAATGTGTTTTATGGACAAACTGTCTCATGAGACTGATCACTTCACTGTGTGAGATTTTAGTAAAGCATTCTATGGGCTATTATAGACTACCAAAAGTGAAAATGGTAGAAAAAGAAGTAAAACAATGAGTCAAAACAACAACATGCAATTACAGTAGGTTGCCGAAATACCTTTGGTGCTTGGTCTTTGTTACGGGAAGTAGGCCCTGTGTTGGGCCACTAGGGGGGTTTCCAGCAGGGGTTGTGTCATGTCATGTTATGTCATTGTTTACGTCATGTGTTTTGTTTTAGCCCCGCCTTCTCCTATTGTTTCCTGATTGTTGTTCACCTGTCCCTAATGTTAGTCCTGATTATGTTATGTATTTATAGCAGCCTTTTGCCAGGGTTCGGGGCTGGTCGTCGTCTTTGTGTAGCGTCTACGTGTGGTGTCGGTCTCGTGTTCATGTTTGTTTGTTTTAAGTTCAATAAGCCGCTGTCTGCTGTCTATCTCCGCACTGGGTCTGTTTTCTTCATGCTATGGATACCGGAAACGTGACAGAATGACCAGCCTTCACCGAACAGACCCAGCGCGATGGCGAGCGAGGATTTTTTTCCGGGTTGTGGATCATGCTCCGGCCTGGATTTTGGGATTTTGGGGTTTTTTGTTGATTCCGGCCCGTGCCCCGTTTATGTCCTCGTGAGGAACATCGTCCCACGATGAAGATTTCCGTGGGAGGCGTGGCCTCACTCGTGGAAAACGGAGGAGGGTTCCGGCTAGAAATGTTTAGATTTTTGGAGGATTTTTTTTGTTGGTTCGGCCCCGGCTCCGCCCATGTTCCCGTGAGGGGCGTCGTCCCATGATGTGGATTTCTGTGGGAGACGCTGCCTCATTCATAGATAATGGAGGGGGTTTCAAGTCAGGTTTTTTTTTTGGACCTTGTCTTGGGGTTTTTGTTGGGTTGGGTTTTTTCATTTTGGTTCCGGTTTCTGCGAGGGACTTTGCTTCATTCTGGGGTGGCAAGGGAGATCATGTGGATGTAGCTGTCTCCCACCCGCCCACCCCTTGGGGAGTTTCCAGCGTCGGCGGGACAGGGATCGTCACTCGGCGCCGTCGTTCGTCGTTGGACGTCGCTTGGCGTCGTGGCTCGGCGGTGGACGTCGCTCGGCGCTGCGACTCGGCAGTGGAGGTCGCTCGGCCCTGCGGCTCAGCAGTAGACGTCGCTCGGCTCTGCTGCTCGGCTGTGGCCATCTCTCGGCGCCTCTGCTCGATTGTGGACGTCGCGTGACAGTCTTATAACTAATAGATAGATAGATAGATAGATAGATAGATAGATAGATAGATAAAAAAAAAAAAAATAAATAAATAAATAAATAAACACTACTGCTACTACCTATAATAATAACTCTGCATTTGGGTAATTCATAAGATCCAAAGCCACAAACAAACAGTACTATGAGGTTAAGCCTATATCTACTGGATGAACCACACTAGATACTTTAATTTAAAAAAAAGTATGAATGAATAAATTACAGGCCTGAAGAACATAGCCAGAATCTGGATTCTGGCTATCTTCCCACAATATATTTCTTTTATTTGTCCATTTCCAGTCTTGTGAATTGTATTTGAAAAACACAATCCCCACAAAGTGAATCTTTGCTCCTTAAACACTTCTTTAGAAAGGTTTAATTAGACTAGGCACCATATCCAGACATAGGATTACACACACAAAACAGCATACAGATGTCTCTCTACAATCTGTATAGTTGTCCATATTGGGTTAGAGAAAAAAACTTAGAATCAAAGCCATGGTTTACTATCAGGAAAAACTAATTATGTCTCAAGCCTTCATCTCATTGGTATTGAAGTGTGTGTGTTTTTATACTGTACACACTGTATGTGTAGCTGTAAGAATAGTTATAGATCTTTTTTCTTTCCTCTGCTCATTGGTCATTCTTGCACCAGGGCTGATCTTTATCAACCCAAGCAAAAGCAAAACACAAAAATCAAACCTAAAGACATGTGAGGATTGCTTTGGGGACATAAAAGATCTGCAACTGATGGAAACAAAAGTGTACTTGAAAGAAGAATGCAGCCTTTTATAGAATCAGTTAATAGCGCCTCACTTCTTTCACAGCCTCAAAAAGGCGAAGTTGAAAGTTAAACTTCATCCTGAGCTCCGTAGGTGTTCATTATCATCAAGAACATTGTACAGTACATCATGGGGCCATGGAAGTTAACAAAATGTCACAGGACAAGAATTTCTGGGGGTCTCCCCGCCATATAAAAACCACACACAAGCAGCACCACATGAAGAATCAAGCAAAATCATTAGAATTTCTGAATCCCTTCTTAAATCATTTATATTTGTAAGACAAAAATTGCATTGTAGATGGCCTCAGATACAATACAAGCTTGAATCTCGGGCTTCTTCCTCTAACATTATGCACTGCTCTGCACATCAGGGCAGGAAGTTCACCTCTAATGACTATTCTATGACATATGAACCAGTGTAACAACATAGTAAGGTTTAATGCATTACCCTGCACATATAGAGATATAGTATGCTCATATCCACATATCCATGCTGCTCAGCTTCATAAATAAATAAATAGATATGGAATATGAAATAATAATTTGATTCACTTTCCAGGAAGAAGCTTCTTTAAAAAATGAAATTGTCTCTAAGAGAAACCTGGTGGCTTCAAGCGGCCTGGACATGGCTGCTGGAAGTGCCCAGGTGTGCAAGAAATATGAATGCTTGATTTGATGAATACTAATTACTCACATTCCCCACCGTGAATTTGGCTAAGCTGAGTCACAGGTGTGGAAGGACAGGGAAAAAAATCAAATAAAAACAAGTTGATTGTAAAAATCTGACGTCCTTGTCATACAGGTGACTGTAATCAAATACTAATCTATATAATACACCTGGTGCAATGAACCACAACAATGATGCATAAAAGAGGATTTTTTTCCAAGCAGTAATGAAAGCAGTGGGTAGATTAGACTCTGAATATGCTCTAATTTCTGGTCAGTGGCTTCTGCTTGAAAATGTACTGCAGCACTCAGTAGGTCATATATTCAGAGTAGAGTCAAATTTGCGTAATGACAAAAATTACATGTCTCAGTTTTGACCTTGACAAAATTAGCCTCAATCTTCTAGAAAGCACAAAATAAACAATTTGTCGAGCTGGATTATTTTTTGAGTGTATAAACACACAGAAAAATTGCACTGTGCTGGTTCAAGTACTATTTTAGCTGGTGAATATTGCAGTTGAAAAAAAAAATGTCTACAGTCTGCATTTTCTGTCCCCTGGTCCCCAGATCATTCATTCATTGTCTACCGCTTATCCGATCTACACTCGGGTCACGGGGAGCCTGTGCCTATCTCAGGCGTCATTGGGCATCAAGGCAGGATACACCCTGGACGGAGTGCCAACCCATCGCAGGGCGCACACACACACACTCTCATTCACTCACGCAATCACACACTACAGACAATTTAGAAATGCCAATCAACCTTGGAAGTACAAGAACTACATGTAAATCATTAAAAAAATCTGAATGTGGATCAAAAATTTCTGAAAAGTCCAAAAAATAACTAAAAAAATCAACTTACCATCTGCTCTTAAGCATCTCAGCTCCAAATATGAGGAACATTCTCTATAATTTTGCCCCTGGACTTTTTCTGGACTTATTATTCTTATTGATTCTGCTTTTCATGACAAAAGAATCATTAACAAACCACAAATGGTTGTGTATATGAGAAACAAAAGAAAATTTAATTTGAATATGATGCAGTGTTTTAATTAATCCTAAACCATACTGAGAAACACTTCACCACTTCTACATTATTCTTCTACATAGTTGAACATTAATACAGATTCCATGCTTGTGGATCATAGTTAAAGTACAGTATCATGAGTAGATTGTGAGTAGAGTGCGTTCGTGAAAAGGACTGGTGACAGACTAGAGAAAATATTTGTGTATGAGTATAAATATTTGGGTTTGTTATTACTAAATCCACCCATCCATCTGGTTTCAGTAGCACTTATCCTACCCAAGGTCATGAGGTGACTAAGAGACTGGAGACTATCCCAGAGGACTCAAGGCGGGGGACACGCTGGACAGGATGCCAACCTATCACAAGGCTATTAATAAATCAGATCAAGTAAATCTAATATAGCTGGATGCTTACTAAACAACAAAACAACATTACATTCATTCATTGTATACCGCTTATCCAATCTATTCTCGGGTCACGGGGAGCCTGTGCCTATCTCAGACGTCATTGGGCATCAAGGCAGGATACACCCTGGACAGAGTGCCAACTCATCGCAGGGCACACACACACACACTCTCATTCACTCACGCAATCACACACTACGGACAATTTAGAGATGCCAATCAACCTACAATGCATGTCTTTGGACCGGGGGAGGAAACCGGAGTACCTGGAGAAACCCCCGAGGCACGGGAAGAACATGAAGAACCCCCAACCCTGGAGGTGTGAGGCAAAACATGCTAACCACTAAGCCACCGTGCCCCCCACAACATAACATTATATTATAATGTTATTTGTACGTCAAAAACAGTTGTAAAAATGCCATTTGAACTACACAATAGATCTAAACACTATTATGCAAAGCTGTTTTAGGATTTGTTTGCCATTCTGAGTGACAAAAAAGATCAAATCAACACTGCTCAAATCAAGTAAGAAGTGTAAGTGTAAAACAACCTGGAATGCACAGGAACATTAAACAAACTGTATGATTTTAATAGTCTTAAACATATATACTATTTGCAAGCTTCATGTTGTGTGTCATTAGTTTTAAGTGCTTTTGAATTTTCTAAATTTAAAGGTAGAAGTGGTGTCTATATAATAACAAAAAACATACCTCATGAATACTTTCTAAATTAATCAACACTGTGACCAGCAAAAAATATACATTTATGAAGGTTAAAAACATTCTTCATATCCTCACCCATTAAACACCAGTTGCATTATGAGAGAAAGTGTATTCCTGGCTAAATGAAACACATTCATCATGGATAAATAATAACAGATATAACAGTGTGATTGGAAGAGGACCCACCAGCCTAATGTCCTCATTTGTCCTAATTTGTAGCTATTCATCTTGGCTCGCTGTGATGTTTTCAGCTAATGAAAATATTTCAAATTCTCATTTGTGTTCTAATGTACTGGATACAAATTGTAATCCCAAACTATGCCATCACCTGGGTTTCAGTTACTCAATTAGCGACAACACAATCTAAATAGAAACATTTTATCTAGAATAAAATGTAGTAAAATGATTGATGAAGAATAAACGGTGAAGGTCGTGTGTCAATCAGGAGAAGATTGTGTTTAGATTTCATGACTTCCTGAAATACAGTGAGGGACCTGGAACAAAACCCTTAACTCTCAGCTTTGTGCTTGAATATGTTTCCAGCTCATGATTTTCTAAATGAGTCCTGCACATGCAAACGCATTATTGAGACTATAAGAGGTATATTAATTGTGTGGGGTTTTTTTTCAGTTCAAGTTCAAGTCTCAGCTGGAAAGCATTTACAAAAGGGTAAGAAATCTTAGTAAGGCATTCTTTCTAGGCGAGTGTCTGTCTGTTAGAATGTAACAGATCAAATTGTCAAAATGCTAAACTGGCTGAGATGAAAAAAAGCTTATAAGGATTATATTTAAATAGTGTATGAGTGTGAAATTTTGGCTTAGTTACTAACATATCATCCATCCATCCATCCATCCATCCATCCATCCATCCATCCATCCATCCATCCATCCATCCATTTTCATGCAGCCTGGAGACTATCCCAGGGGACTTAAGGTGGGGGACACACTGGAGAAGGTGCCAACCCCATCGTTTATGTCTACTCATGAATATTCTGGCAACCTTCTTGGCTTGAACTAGAAGTAGAAGAAAAACTGAGGGCAAGAAGCCTTTGTTATCGTCTTGCATTCATTACAGCACAGTGGAATTCTTTTCTTTACATATACCAGCTGAGGAAGTTGGGGTCAGAGCACAGGGGCAACTATGATACAGCACCCCTGGAGCAGGAAGGATTAAGGGTCTTGCTCAATTGCCCAACAGTGGAGCTTGGTGGTGCTGAACCCTGATCAACAACCCAGAGCCTTAACCACTTGCGCCACCACTGCCCAACTACATTCACATAAGGAGAAAAAATCTGAATAAGAAGCTAGAAAAATCCATTTATGCATTTACGTAACTTATTTCTGAATATGAGGACGTTTCCCTTAAAGCGTTTCCCTGAACGCTTAAACCGACTCTGAATACCAGCCAGTGTTCTGATCAATCCTAAACACAGCAGGCATAAACAACTTGTGGAAATAAAGGAATCGCTATTTATGTTGCACATTTGAGCTCTGCAAATGACCAGATTATATATCTCTGTGTTCTGTAGACAAGTCAATAACAGTGTCTATGTTGTTGTTGGTGGTTTTCTTATTATTGATTTTCAGCATCGGGTGATGTTTGAAATAGGATTTGTTTTTGGTTGAATTCTGTATTTCTGTCAGCTCAAAATATATGATTTAAAGAACTCACACACAAGTTACAAAGAACTCACACACAAGTAACCAAGTTAAGTCACTTTATGTTTATTAGTCTATGAGTACTTTATCTAAGACTAAGTTAGATGAGACAAGATCTGATTTGCCGGAGCTGGAGATGATATAAATAGTGCATAAAAGCTTTACGAATTCCACAATGGCAACTTTTCTCTCTCTGGGTTTTGAAACCGCGAGAGAAAATCAATTAGAAGTAATTTTCTAACTTTGAATAGCCTTTAATGCTCAACATGTTTCTCTGAAGTTGGTATGAAAGTGTAAATCTGAGCAGGAAGCTGAAGCAGACGGAGCAGATCGACGTTCAACCTGAGGAGCTGAGTCATCTTCATGACACTCAATTAGCAGCACTTGCATCTGTTGCTTCAAGATAGAGCCCTAAATTAAGAACTGTGATTTTTTTCTAATACAGATTGGCAGCAGAGAGCTCACAGATGAAGCGGAGGATGTATAAGATTACCTGCCATCTTTCTACAGGCAGGAATCCAGCATGGCTTCATGAGAATGAAGATGGAACATTAACACAACAACAACTTTCAAATGCTCTTATTACTAACTCTAAGCTCTTAAACTTTCTTGAAATAAAGCCTCTAGTGTAAACAAATGCACAGAAACACAAACACTCCTGATTGAGTGCCTGAGAAAAGGTGCTAACATTGCTAAAAAAAAAATCCTAGCAGGCAAAGAGTGATGTTGGCGGATGAGATGGATAAAGCTAGACTTTTTTCAGATATGCAGCAAGCTACTGCAAAAATGCTAATTAAAATAAGTTTACAAAGTGCAGTCCAGAGTTTCCTGGTGTTTCTCTTATCTTCATGGCAAAAATGTCACATGCAAACATCTCTCTGATGGAAGATTTTCTCAGTGTGGGTCCCAAGCCTGGATAAAATAGGAGGGTTGCATCAGGAAAGGCATCCGATGTAAAACCTTGTGCCAAATCAAATATGCGGACCAGACGATCCGCTGTGGCAACCCCGAACAAGGAGAAACAAAAGTCTAGATGCAACAACATCCCTTTATCCCCCTGCCTGTTCACACGATGCCAATCAACTGCATCCAGTTAATGGATTTAATGGATTGAAGATCATACAATCCATCAGGTTTCTGTGCTCTCATGGTGGAAAGAATGACATGCTCTCTATCCCTACTATTTAGTTTAGTTCTACTTTATTTGTTTAGTGCTTTAACACTGGACATTACCACAAAGCAGCTATCAAATATACGTATAAATTCACAATGTAAATTAGAAATTTTTTAAAATCTCTAAATAATAAGCCAGAGGTGACAATGGTGAGGAAAAACCTCCTGAGATGATATGAGGAAGAAACCTTAAGAGGAACCAAGGAACCAAAAGGGAACCTCATAGTGTGATTAGAAATAATTACCCTTCTATAACTGTAAGCCCTTCTGTGGTGTTCAAACAGTGATCAGGAAATTGAATGAACATGAAATTTATCTTGGTTATTACCTGTTTATTCATGGAGATCTGTATCAATTACAGTCATGGTTCTAAATGGTACCATCTACAGCAATCCCATGTATCTCCACGCTGTTCATCCTCGGCAGCAGTGAGCAGCCTACAAGCAGATTAGGATGGATCAGGATCAGGCTGGTCAGAAGGGGTCTTGACTGGTATGTCAAGAGAGAGAGAGACATAGAGAAAAAGAGAAAGACAGTAAGTCACTCTACCCTCAGCAAACCTGAGTTTATTGATGCATCACTACCAATTGCATGCATCTGGTGAGCTCATATTATAATATTACATAATTTTGCATAATATTACAGATAGGATAATGTTTTCCTCTGAGTCTGTTACACTGCCTTGTGATGCAGCATGAGCAGCAGTTTGAATAGACCTACAATTTGGCTTTCACATATCTCAGAGGAAACATGTGTTTACCTAACAATCTCAGTTAGTAGTTTTCCTGTAATATAATAGTTAATTTTGTCACGTTTCCTGGTGTCCATAGCATGAAAGAAACAGACCCAGCGCGGAGATAGACAAAAGACAGGGCTTTATTAAACTGAAACAAACAAACATAAGCACAAAACCGACACCACATGTAGACGCTACATAAAGACGACGACCAGCCCCGAACCCTGGCAAAAGGCCACTATAAATACAAAACATAATCATGACAAACATTAGGAACAGGTGACCAACAATCAGGAAACAATAGGAGAAGGCGGGGCTAAAACAAAACACATGACATAAACGATGACGAAACATGACATCACACAACCCCTGCCGGAAACTCCCCCTAGTGGCCCAACACAGGGCCTACCTCCCGTAACATCTCCCCCCTCTCAAAGGCGCGGCTCCCGACGCGCCAAAACATGACCCTCCCCGTCAGTCTGGGCAGTCTGCAGGTCCTGGACAGGAACGAGGAGCATAGCAAGGCAGGTAGGGGGGAGCGAGAAGCATGGCGAGGCAAATGGGGGAGGGGGAGCGAGGAGCAAAGACGAGGCAGATGGGGGGAAGCGAGGAACAAAGGCGAGGCAAGTGGAGAGAGTGAAGATCAAGGCGAGGCAAGTGGGGGGAGCGAGAAGCAAGAGCGAGACAGGTGGGGGGAGCATGGGGCCCGACGGCAAGGCCAAAGGGCCCCACGCGACGTCCACCATCGAGTGGAGGAGCCGAGCGATGACCACAGCCGAGCTGCAGAGCCAAGCGACGTCCACTGCAGAGCCGCAGGGCCGAGCGACATCCACTGTCAAGTCGCAGCACCGAGCGATGTCCACCGCCGATCCACGACACTGAGCGATGTCCAACGCCGAACGATGGCGCTGAGTGACGAACTCTGTCCTGCCAAAGCCAGAAACTCCCCAAGGGGTGGGCGGGTGGGAGGCAGCTATATAAACATGGACTCCCTCACCACCCCAGAATGAAGCAAGGTCCCTCGCAGAACCCGGAATCAAAAACAGAAAAAACCCAACCCCCCAAAAAAAAAACCCATGACAAGGTCCAAAGAAATACCTAGCTTGAAACCCCCTCCTTTATCTATGACTGAGGCGGCGTCTCCCACGGAAGTCCACATCATGGGACGACGCCCCTCACAGGAACCTGGGCGGAGCCAGGGCCGAACCAACCAAAAGATCCCCCAAAAATCTAAACATTTCTGCCGGAACCCTCCTCCGTTCTCCACGAGTGAGGCCACACCTCCCACGGAAATCCTCATCGTGGGACGACGTGCCTCATGAGGACATAAACGGGGCATGGGCAAGAATCAACAAAACCCCAAAAAATCCCAAACAAACAAACAAACATAAGCACAAAACCGACACCACACGTAGACGCTACATAAAGACGATGACCAGCCCCGAACCCTGGCAAAAGGCCACTATAAATACAAAACATAGTCATGACAAACATTAGGAACAGGTGACCAACAATCAGGAAACAATAGGATAAGCTGGGCTAAAACAAAACACATGACATTAACGATGACGAAATATGACATCACACAACCCCTGCCGGAAACTCCCCCTAGTGGCCCAAAACAGGGCCTACCTCCCGTAACAAATTTAACTTCTGGGTGAGAACTGGCAAGACTAAACCTGGGGAGCAAAAAGCAGTGTCATGTCATGTAGGAAAATTATCATTTTGAAGATTTACTGCACAGATTTATTCAACAGTGTAGCCTAAAAAGAATTCAATCTAAAATGTTTTAAAATCATTATAATAATTGAGCTTTTCAACATAGTACAAGTATTACCAACAAGAACACCAAAACTCAGAGTTAGATATAATAAATAATATTAAAAGTAGGTATCTCAAAAGAAAATATATTACAATACTCTGAAATATAATATGGCCAAGATATGGGGTTAAATAGTCCAGATAAGGGGTTCAAACTTTATATAAATGATCTGTTTTCAAATTTATTACATAAATAAGACATTCAAAAAATAGGCTTATGCCACACATGCATAAAAGGAACATTATGAGTGATGCAATTCAAAAAGAGTTTCTAATTTTCTATTACTGTATCCACAGCTAGAAAATAATCTGGAGCTTGTGTATGGATGTTAATTGAATCAGTTTTAAATAAGTAAAAGATGATTTTTTTTCCTGCTCATTTTTATGTTTTCTATCTAAGTCTGTGGAATTCCCCAAGAATGATTAACATATACATAAAAATGATTACAATAAAAATAAATCTTATTAAAAAGAAGCTTAAAGAGGTCCAAAGTCTCTTATCATGCCTCCATCTGATGTGCAGTAAGAGATCTCAGGTTTCCATTAGCGCCTCTGTCTGCCACTCTGCTTCAGAGTTCATTCTGCTCCATGCTGCTGGAAAATTGTTCTCTCTGTACAGCTACCTGCAGGGAAACATAATGTGCTGGAACGATGTGGAAAGCCTCGGTCCTAAATATGACCACAGACACAAACATGGAGATCGATCAGGGCTCTGATGTTCCACTAGCTCAATCTGTCGACTTGCTTTTTTGTTGTCACGCTAGTCTTGTTAGAGATTGGACATCACATCACATCACATGTGTGAAATCTTTTCTCACAGAATCTGTTATTTCATCAGTTTCTTTGGTTATTTAGTCACATCTTTTGTCTTTTGTCCATTTCCACACGATTTCAATTATTTCTTTAGCTTTATTATTGCCAGTATCAGTCTGCTTCATAATGAGTCATTTCTATACAAACCCCACATGATGATAATTTCGGCTTGCACATCAACGCATCCCACGTTCATAAACCAGCATTTCTCCTCAAATGAAACAAATCAGTGGATGAAATTTTGAGATTAATTGACTGGCTTTAATTGACTTGTAACCCATAAAAAGGCACTGCACTAATGTGTCTGTGTAATCGATGACACAATCATAATTTTTAGACTCTCTCAGCTCAGCTCAAGGGCATTAACAAAAAAAACTGAACTCAGTTATAACACAGCCTATTTTTTCCTGTGAGAATTAAAAGGAAACGGGAAAAAGATGCATTCGTTTGCTTAGTTTGCTGCTTTAGCAGGGCATGAAGATCAGATGATAATTAGAGGAAGAAGAAACGATGCTGAGAAAGAAAATGTGACACCAAATACAGTGGGGCAAAAAAATATTTAGTCAGCCACCAATTGTGCAAGTTCTCCCACTTAAAAAGATGAGAGAGGCCTGTAATTTTCATCATAGGTACACTTCAACTATGAGAGACAGAATGAGAAAATAAAAATCCAGAAAATCATATTGTCTGATTTTTAAAGAATTTATTTGCAAATTATGGTGGAAAATAAGTATTTGGTCACCTACAAAAAAAGCAAGATTTCTGGCTCTCACAGACCTGTAACTTTTAAGAGGCTCCTCTGTCCTCCACTCGTTACCTGTATTAATGGCACCTGTTTGAACTCGTTATCAATATAAAAGACACCTGTCCACAACCTCAAACAGTCAGACTCCAAACTCCACTATGGCCAAGACCAAAGAGCTGTCAAAGGACACCAGAAACAAAATTGTAGACCTGCACCAGGCTGGGAAGACTGAATCTGCAATAGGTAAGCAGCTTGGTGTGAAGAAATCAACTGTGGGAGCAATTATTAGAAAATGGAAGACATACAAGACCACTGATAATCTCCCTCGATCTGGGGCTCCACGCAAGATCTCACCCCGTGGGGTCAAAATGATCACAAGAACGGTGAGCAAAAATCCCAGAACCACACAGGGGGACCTAGTGAATGACCTGCAGAGAGCTGGTACCAAAGTAACAAAGGCTACCATCAGTAACACACTACGCCGCCAGGGACTCAAATCCTGCAGTGCCAGACGTGCCCCCCTTGCTTAAGCCAGTACATGTCCGGGCCCGTCTGAAGTTTGCTAGAGAGCATTTGGATGATCCAGAAGAGGATTAGGCGAATGTCATATGGTCAGATGAAACCAAAATAGAACTTTTTGGTAAAAACTCAACTTGTTCTGTTTGGAGGAGAAAGAATGCTGAGTTGCATCCAAAGAACACCATACCTACAGTGAAGCATGGGGGTGGAAACATCATGCTTTGGGGCTGTTTTTCTGCAAAGGGACCAGGACGACTGATCCGTGTAAAGGAAAGAATGAATGGGGCCATGTATCGTGAGATTTTGAGTAAAAACCTCCTTCCATCAGCAAGGGCATTGAAGATGAAACGTGGCTGGGTCTTTCAGCATGACAATGATCCCAAACACACCGCCTGGGCAACGAAGGAGTGGCTTCGTAAGAAGCATTTCAAGGTCCTGAAGTGGCCTAGCCAGTCTCCAGATCTCAAACCCATAGAAAATCTTTGGAGGGAGTTGAAAATCCGTGTTGCCCAGCAACAGCCCCGAAACATCACTGCTCTAGAGGAGATCTGCATGGAGGAATGGGCCAAACTACCAAGCAACAGTGTGTAAAAACCTTGTGGCGACTTACAGAAAACGTTTGACCTCTGTCATTGCCAACAAAGGGTATATAACAAAGTATTGAGATGAACTTTTGTTATTGACCAAATACTTATTTTCCACCATAACTTGCAAATAAATTCTTTAAAAATCAGACAATGTGATTTTCTGGATTTTTTTTTTCTCATTCTGTCTCTCATAGTTGAAGTGTACCTATGAAATGTAAACCGATGAAAATTACAAGCCTCTCTCATCTTTTTAAGTGGGAGAACTTGCACAATTGGTGGCTGACTAAATACTTTTTTGCCCCACTGTATACGACCATATTCACTCATGTACAGCCCAGTGACATTTAGATTCAGATTAGATCACCAGACCTGCCAAGCATTACGTATTTTGCATAGGAATCTTTGTAATTTAACATCAGAGTACATGTATATGACAAAAGAGCAGTCCTTTTTCCATCAAGAAAAACAGCAAATGAACCATCTGTGAGCTGTTTCAAACTGGAAGGAATAAAAATAGCAGCGTAATTAGAAGCATTTAGAAGCCTCTGCTGGTCCAGCAGCAGGATCCTGCACTCTCACCACCATGGATTCGATTCCTGGGGCAAATACCAACCCAGACACTAAGGGGTTAACTCTCAGTGCTGGACCCCAAGCATGGATAAAATGGGAGGGATGTGTCAAGAAGGGAATTTGGCGTAAAACGTGCCCAAAATCCATAATGTGTAAATTGGAGCAACCCCGAAAAGTGAACATCTGAAGGAAACCATGAAGAAAAGAAAAGTTAGAAACATGCTGCATTGTGGGTAAGTGACATCAGCGACAACAAAGGATTGTGAAAGTTCATCGTTTTTCTGTTTGATGCTGCATGAATCATCACTCCAGAAGATGAAGAAGGACCAGACACTGACTAGGGAATAGTATTAAGACATGATGATATATAGCTTATTTAATATGTATGTCTACAAATTGCAGCATCTATAAATCAAACAGCTGGTAGACTTACTGTGACAATCTCCATACATATTCAAATTCTGTTTCCTAACAGACACTTTCATTAAAACTAGACACTCATTTGTATGAAGTTTGGGAATAAATGACAGAATGCTGAAGCAGGTATGTTTTCAGGGTCTGACGCTTTGCTGAGATACTGTCAAGTATTTCACGAAGCTTGCTGAAACTCGGCAAGATTGGACAGTCTCCATCATTCCCCATCCTTCAACATAAACATATGACTGCCCAACTTTAGCTGATAAGAGAGAGTGAGAAATGGAGCTAAAGATTCATTTATCTGTGCAAAATGTTTTACAAATGAATCAAACAGGAAGGAACAGCACAAGTAACTAAACAGAAAAAAGGAAGAAAGAAAGAAAAGAAAAAAAAAGAAAAGAATGAATAAGAAATGTCAGGACCTGTTTACATAATAATAATAATAATGATAATAATAATAATAATAATAATAATAATAATAATAATAATAATAATAATAATAATAATGATAAAATATATAATAACATTCATTCATTCATTGTCTACCGCTTATCCGAACTATTCTTGGGTCACGGGGAGCCTGTGCCTATCTCAGGTGTCATTGGGCATTAAGGCAAAATACACCCTGGACAGAGTGCCAACCCATCGCAGGGCACACACACCCCTATCAACCTACTATGCATGTCTTTGGACTGGGGGAGGAAACCCCCGAGGCATGGGGAGAACATGCAAACTCCACAAACACGGTGGAGGCGGGAATCGAACCCCCAACCCTGGAGGTGTGAGGCAAACATGCTAACCACTAAGCCACCGTGCCCCCCTATAAGAACATGTACTTGTATTTTTTATTTCTATAAAAAATATTCCAAGAACTGATATTATTTGACAGAACCAAGCATCTCCTGAGTGAAGTAAATTGTTCATCAGCCTGCAGACATTACCATAATGCAAATTAATTATGATAATTATCACTATAATAGAAATGCTATTTTGTTAATCTTTTCCTTCTGCTTGTACGACACGTCAATCTCAGCAGGAAGGCAACAGATAGCTATTAATGAACACCTGTTCAGCAATCAGCTCCTTGAAACGCTCTGGAGGTTTTATAGGTAAGGAATAAAATATAGCATGTGATTTTATAGCAAAACAATCAACAACAGGGTGGTGTGATGAGATCAGACTTTAGCACAGAGTTTTTGATTTTCTGATTAATTCTGCTTCACATGATTACATTCTTTTCATAATTCCTTAATCTACAAAGTACACCTTAAGCCCTTTTGTGATGTTCGGGTCAAATTGTCCTGTTTTATATTTTCACTAATTTGTTGTAAATAATCGGCATTTGCTTATGTATTTTTTTTAAATAATTCTTCAAATCAGAAAAACAAAGTAGATTACATCAAACAGCCTAGTGTTAATGCACCATGTGATAATATTGTAAACCTAAATTTCAGTTTATTTCATAGAAGAAATTCTATTTTTGCATGCCTAACTCTGAATATATCTACTTTCTACACAATTTGTTCTTGTCTTATATAAGTAATCTACTAAAAAGAGTGCTCAGTAATGAGCTGTAGATTCAGCTCCAGTGATCCATCCTAAGATGGATGTTTAATCCTCCTATATTTTTCGCCCATTGCCTTGGTAAAACCTCATTTCTCTCCAACTAAATCACTTTGTCATTTTCCTATTTCAAAATCCAAGCTTCATTAACACGCCTTTGTCAATTCTAAGTCCGCCGTCTCTACATCCTTTCCCCTCATGCACACTTTGTGTACCGAATGCTCTCGAAGCGGCTGCTTTAATAAATGTTAACGAGCACAGAAGCACATTTATAGTCATAAAGTTCATTGGAGTTAGAAATGATGTGAGGAATGTCCTCGTTCTTGGTTGGCTGACATGATCAGACAAGATCTTGCCCTGCACCTGGGAGAGCTCTTCCCCAGGGCTATTCCCTGGGGCATTATGGGATACTTAACTTGTCATACAAATGTGGAGTATATGTGGATTTTTTTTTTTTTAAATGAACAATTTGCAATGAGGCATTTCATTGAAATTATTTCATTTAGAGTATTAAGGTTACAGGGTGAAGAGGTGAAGAAGATACAGGAGTTTAAGTACTTGGGGTCAACAGTCCAGAGTAATGGAGAGTGTAGGGAAAGAGATAAAGAAGCGAGTGCAGGCAGGTTGGAATGGGTGGAGAAAGGTGTCGGGAGTTCTGTGTGAGGTTCTCTTTGGGAGTGACAAGATTGGACAGGATTAGGAACCACTACATCAGAGGGACAGCTCATGTTGGACGTTTGGGGGACAAAGTTAGGGAGGCCAGATTAAGATGGTTTGGACATGTTCAGAGGAGGGAGAGTGAGTATATTGGTAGAAAAATGTTGGACATGGAGCTGCCAGGCAGGAGGCAAAGAGGAAGGCCAAAGAGGAGGTATATGGATAGAATTAATGAGGATATGAAGCTAGTGGGTGCAAGTGTTGAACAAGCAGAAGATAGGGATAGGTGGAGAGAGATGATTCACTGTGACGACCCCTGAAGTCGAAAAGCCGAAAGAAGAAGAAGATTTCGTTTAGAGTATGTTTGATGTAGTTTACTCCTAAGTGTTAATTAATATATTATCTAACAACTTGACTTGTAGATGGTTGGTATTTACGCATGAATTCAGAAGACTCAACACTTTATCTCTGTATTATTTCATATTATTATTTCATAAGTATAAATTCAGGTATTAGTGCAGGATTAGCCATGTACTGTTAGTGTAAAGTGTTACCTCTAATTTATTTATTTATTTGTTTGTTTGTTTGTTTGTTTATTTGTTTGTCATATTTTACTTTTATCGTTTAATGCTCTCTGTCTTATTTTTTAATGTACTTACAGTACAATCTTGCTGTGCTGAAACATCCATAATACTACATCATCAGCAGCAGCAGCAGCATCATCATCATTATCAGCAGCAGCAACAGCATCATCATCAGCAGTGATTGAGAAATGCAATAATGGCTGTACTTTTTGTTTTTTAATCACTGATTTCCTTTTCAAAATGATCTTGCATTTACAAATTCCAAAAAGTAATGAATGACGAGAGTTCTTGCAGAAACTAAAAAAAATCCTGGCAAGCAGGAACAGCATTTCTTTTTACTGTGCTTGCAATTCAGTCGATGATTTCACAGTTGAATCACTTGACTTTACAAAACAGCAATCACATGTTCTATTGACTGTATTCCTATGTGTATGTGTAATAAGTTGATACCTATAATGAGAAAACATTCTATATAGCTCAAACATAAAAGTTTCCTAACAGTAACATTGAGTTACTGATGAGTCACTGCTGTAGTAGATGTTTTTATTCTCTCAGGTTATGATTCAGTTCAGCAGCCTATCCGGTCTTCATTCTCTCCTGATGTACTGACTGATAACAGGTGCATCACACTCTCTTCTACGGGATGTCATGCTGACAAACAGAGCTGCAGCACTGTAATTGGACTGAAATGAATGCCTTTGGTTTTGTAGTATGCTTATATTTCTAAGTGCACTTGTTAGATTAGAGACTCTCTGACTCCACTGGATGTATTTTTCCCCTCTATCAGCCCTTTTTTTATTTATCTTTTTCTCCTAATGCACTGGTGTATTCTCTGCTGGAACACTGACTGTTTGAGTTCGTTTCTAATACCACGTGTAGTGTAGCATTTGCTTTGTGTGTTTGTGTTACATCCCTTTTGTTTTATTTCTGTGTTTTCTTTTGTTTTGGGAGGTGTTTATGTGTCTTCTGTCCAGTAAGAAGTCTGATTGGTTTCTGCAGTCTATTTGTTGTCATGCCCTGCCTGGTCAGCTGGCTCCTTGCTACATATAAGAAACTCCATCATCACGTCCTGCTTCAGCCTTGTGCTTTATTGCTATGTTTGCTCTGCCTTGACTCTGCTAGTTAGTTACAGTATTTACATGTTAGTAAGACTGAGAATATAGCTGGGTGTTTATTTGAGTGTTTGACTGTGATAAATTGATTCTTGTTTGTTAGTGTGCTTAGCCCAACCACTCATAATACTGTCTACTCGCCTGTTCTGTGACCTTTTTGGATTGCCCCTGTTATACCTGTTTTCTCACCTCTGTAAATAATTGTATAAGGGATTTTGGGGAGGTAGGGAGACAGATAAGTATCGTGGTTGTAAAAAAAAAAATATATATATATATATATAAAAATATATATATATTTATATATATATATTTATATATATATAATATATATATTATATATATATATATATATATATATATATATATATATATATATATATATATATATATATATATATAATATGCACGAATCACAGAATTTAATACAAAATTTGCCAAAATAACAAAAAAAAAACCTAAAAGAAAAGAACAAAAGATACTAGGAATTAAAAACTAAATTTTATTTTCCTTACTTACTTTACTCGGATGCTTGTTCTTCTTGCTCATAATTAAATTTTCTCTTTATTCACACTTCAGTTTTCTGTGTTCTTTTCAAGTTGCTTGTTTGCGATTCTAAAAATCACAAGTAGAGTCACTGGAGACCGCCATTTTTTTGTTGGAAACTTTTATTGATTGTTTTTGGATAGGGAGTTAGGGAATTAATTGTATTTTATTTATTTATTTATTTATTTTTTGTGAACTAGGGTATTTAGAGGTTTGAAAACTTTTGGTTTGTTATTTTGGCCTTGTCAGCTCCCAAAGCTAAATTCCCCTAATTGTACAGTGAATCCATTGTTTTCATTAAAATACAGCTTTTACGCTTTTATTTACATCTCTCCCGTATCATCTACTCTTTCATGTTGCGCCTTTGCCCTAAATGGGGCGTAACATTTTGTGAAGTAGTGATGAAACAAAATGCTCCAAAAATAGCAAAAAATAGTACTCTTTGTTTTCTCCAGGCTCAGGTAAATAATAAGTGCATGTGACAGGATCAACTGCTGTCTGTTCAACAAATCTGTTTCTAGTTCCTGTTCAAAGTTACTAACTATTTTCTTCTATTACATTGTTGTGCTCTTTTACAATTTTACTTTTTTATGCTGCTCCATAATTTACTGGATCTGTACCGGGATCACCTGTTGATAATTATTATAAAGACTGACGACTGTTTGTGTTACTCATTATCAAGAATGCTGGCACTTAAAGAAAGTCTGACTACAATAAAAGACACATCATGTCACTGATGTCTAACTAAAGCTGTCTGGAGAAATGAAAACTGGATTAAAATCCATAAAATCCTACATTTATTATTATTCCCAGCTTGTGTATGCTGATCATCACCTGATTCTTTTACGTCACAGGACACTTTACAGGAAGCCGTAGATTTTACGAAGAAGTTTTTTTTCTGTCAGGAATTCGAAGGCTGTGAGAGTGTGTGTCCAAGCTAAAAGACAGTGACACGCTATAGATACACACATTACACACACACATATACTGAGCTAAATTCCTCGCAGCGCTACATTCATCACTGCTCTACTCCTAACATCTGCAAGAAAGAAAGCATGGAGAGGAGGTGTGTGCATATTGCTTTCAGATGACTGCTAGATTTCAGGCTGCTCATCATCATCATATACTGAAATAGATTATTTAACAGCATGTGGGGTGGAAACAGTCAGAAACAGAGCATGTTGAACTCTAGCTGGGCTTCAAATACCCCCCCCCCCATCTCTCTCTCTCTCTCTCTCTCTCTCTCTCTCTCTCTCTCTCTCTCTCTCTCTCTCTCTCTTTCTCTCAATAGCTGATCTTAACTTTACATTACGTTTTTTAAAACAGTTCACACATTTTCCCCTTAATTTTTATACAGTTTTTCAGACATTTTCAGCAGTATAGACACTGCAAATTATAAATGCTGATACCTATGAAGCACGTACCTATGAAGCAGCAGGCTGAGTTTGACTTTTATATTATTACTGCATATCTGACTGAATGATACCGAATAATACCGAATGATATTAAGGAAACAAACTCAGGCAATTTTGTAAATGTTCCTCCAAATAAACAAAATCATATAAACTAATAAACTGGTACAAAATGATCCAATCCTATGTTAGACTTCAGAATACGTGAAAGGGAAATCATTTGGGACTCATGCTATTGTCAAAAAGCGAAACATGTTTCAATCAGTTAAAGTAAAGGCTCATGTCTGCAGGACTTCGCATCTTGGTGAGAGTCAGAGTGTTTCTGTTTGTTCAGGAGGAAACATGAACTTGAATAAATGTTCATTTCACATTTTGCCTTGCTGTGTGATCCTCTAAACACACAGCTGGCGTTACAGTCAGGGAGATTAACATGGACAGTTTTTGTATTAGTCAATGATGCAGGGTTAAAGTGCTTCTGCGACATCGGAAATGTGGGCTTTTCCACTAAGTAGCTTTTTGAAATGTGTCACATTTAGGCTAAGAAGATAAAAGCTAAACACTTATCAGAGCAGAGACAACATAAAAAAGACGTTTAAAAAAAGATCTGTGACCAAGAGTGACTGCTTCTGTGTGTTATTCATTATTCCAGCATGCTGTGATGTCCAACAGATTTTCAGTAAACAGTGATGTTGCAAAACACTCCTCTGAAGTTTTCCTTGTCAACTTTAAAGCTAGTCACTAATTACCCTGATTTTCACAAGTGAAACATGATGAAATCTGCACCAACAATTTAATAATGAGCCCATGTTTCATTTTCTTTCAGCTCTTCATCCCAGTAGGTCTAATCTTTTGATTTTTTTTTTCAAGCCTTAATCTAAACCCTTATCTAAACACTCATACTGATTAGATAGCATGGGAAGTGATATCTAAGCTGGCTTCACTGGCCTCCTCTAAAATTTCATTAATTTTTTTTCCACTGAAATGTTTACAAAAGTATCTAGAATATTTATCAATCTTGGTGGAATTCAATATTTTAGTGAATCAAATGATCAAATAGCTCACTAGAAAGTCATGCTGTTTGATCTGCTTTCTGTGAACAGTGAAGTCTCATGAATGAACATGGCTGACATTTCAGCTTAAACATATCAAAAGTAGATTTGGGAATCTCTTGGAGCTTGCAGGAGTAGTGTATTATCAAAAAGATATTGTAAATAAACTGTAAATATCTGTATTATAAATAACTGTAATATAACTGTATACATTTCTATTTGATGACAATGTGTTGTTAAATGTCTAGTTAGTTAGCAATCACTTCCATTCTCCACTAACAGCTAAAATGCCATGAAATGCTACCATTTTTTATTTATTCTTTTAATAATTCCAGCAAAAAGCTCCTCTTAGCCGTCTTGGTACAGCAAAACTGAAGCCTGTGGTTATTATTTCTCTTAGATTCCAAATCCTTGGGAATGGTGGGATACTTTTGTACTAGAACCAGTTTATTTTACATATATTCCATAATAGAAAGTTGCGCTTTCCCTTTTTTTTAAAAAACAACCAGCAAATGGAATGTTCTTGCCTACACCACCATGTTGTTTTTTTCATCCAAACTATTTTTTAGTAATATATACACTGCATATCCATATTTCTCCCCAGAAATTTTAATTAAACAACATTATAAGAATATATATAATGAATTCACAGACAACAAATACTGTTATTTGTTGTATATTATTATATATTATTATTTGTATTATTGGCTACAATTTCTACTGAATTCTCTGAATGGAGAAACAACAAATAAAAGAAAGCAGCTAAATACACCACAAGATTTAGTATAGTTTAGTTAGAAAATAAAAATAAACTTCCATTAATTCACATTAGCTATACTAAATGTATACAACACATATGAAATGAATCCAATCCAAAGCACAAGCTGACAAATAATATTCAACTTTACAGCGAGCAAAGAGTGGGTTTGTATAATTGACAAGTTTCAAACCGACAATCTCCGACAATTTACACAGTTTAATAATCTCCCTTCTACTATGAATATTGCAAATATTGCTAAATTGGTTTTATAGGCACACTTATTAAAACAAAACAGTTGGAATTTCAAAAGAGCAGCAAATATCAGGCTTTAAATATGGATGAATCAAACAAACTACAGCACACTCGTGTGTATAATGAGAAATTTGATCAGAGAGTGTTTTGCATAAGTTGTATTCATTCCAATTGAAGTTATTTGGAATGGAAATCATTAGGATTATATGCCATGAATCTACACAACATAAAATCCATTTAATCCATTATTTAAAAAT
Source organism: Hemibagrus guttatus (assembly GCA_033459395.1). Taxonomy (NCBI): domain Eukaryota; kingdom Metazoa; phylum Chordata; class Actinopteri; order Siluriformes; family Bagridae; genus Hemibagrus; species Hemibagrus guttatus. The sequence continues at coordinate 4,966,122 of JAUCMX010000020.1, forward strand.
GGAACAAATGCAGCACAACCTAGATTAAGCCATTAAAAGTCAGTGAATGGGTATAACAGCCAACTAAAAGGCAACCAAAGACAATAATACAATTCAGCACTCCACAAATTTGGGCTTTATGGAAGAATAGCAAGCCACAGGAAATCATAATTGCAGTTTAAAGCTCAGTAAAATGGTAGAAAAAGGTACTCTGGTCTGATCAGACAAACACAAAGTTTTTGTGGAAGCCTGAAATTGGAGAAACACCTTCTCCAGGGTAAAGCATGGTGGTGGTAACATCTTGTTGTAGAGATTTTTTTTTTATCAGTGGAGACTGGGTAATTGGTGATGATAAGATGGATGGAGCCAAATACAGAACAAACATTAAACAAAACCTGTTCCAGACTTGAGACTAGGGTGAAGGTTCATCATCAAACAAGACAACAATCATAAGCCTACTGTAACATCTACTTAGTTGTTCATACCTTCAAACCTTAATATGGTAGAACAACCCAGCCATGAACCTGGACCTAAATCTGATTAATAATGTGGCAAGACTTAAATGTTGCTGTCTACCAATCACACAGAGCAATTTGTAAATGTTGTTCATGAAATATGTCAAGAAATTGTCATTGTGATGGTTGTATCATCTTCCATACTAAAAATGGAAATCTTGTGATGATGCAATGCTTAAACAATTACTCAAATTAGAGGAACTAAATTATAGAAATATATTCTAAATACAAATTAAATTGAAAGGAAATAGAATTATAGAAATTAAGTTATTTTTTCTAAACAGACTTCCCATACCAGTGGAATACCAGACATTTTAATATGAACATGATGATCTCAGTATGAGGCTCAAAAATCAGAAATCAGGATCCAGATGTGCAAAAATGATAGACATCAATTTCCAATAAGTATCTACTCAAGGGTGAATATTCTATGCAAACTGTTTGAAATATCTGGGGGGGGGGGGGGGGGGGGGTTTTCCACATTGTTAGTGTAACTTCTGGGTTGTTTCAGCCAACATACAAATCAATTATAACAAGACTACACAAGACTGGATAGCAAGACTTCACAAAGTGTACATGTATACCATCTGCTTACATATGTTAGAACAGGGAACAGGAAATTGTGAGTCTAATATTTACGACACTGGGACCTCTGCTAATGTGGAGGTGTAATGACCTGGGTATGTGCTACATTTGTGCATACTGTGGTAAAAATCCCAATTTTTTCCATTTCTATTTAGTTCAAGGATGTAACACTACAAACGTGGAAAAGTTCTCCAGGATGTGAATGCTTATGCAAAATCACAGCATATTACATTATCCGGACCTCTTGCTTGATGTTTTGAAACATTTTTCTGGCCTATTTTACTACTGTGAGTATCATGACCATTGACTGGTCTTTGCTTATGTAGGTAAAAGATTTAACCTTGAATAAAATAAAAATTGTGAGTTCATGTGCCTGTGAGGTTGAATGTTGGCAAAATTTCTGAACCCTAAAACACAATCTGCATTTTAATGTGCCTGTCAATCTTCTCTGAGCCATGCTGTTCTGTCACGCTCTGATTGCTATGACGGAGTGTTTTAGCAATGCAATTCATCCTTACTTCTCCCGTAAGCCTGCAATTCCCACCTACACTGCAGTCCCATCAAGTTAACACCAAAGCAAATAGGGCAAATGAAAATAATGCTTATTTTAAAGGCACACAAATCCAATTAAACTCGATTACAGACCTGCTTCCAAAATTTCAACGTTAATATTGTTTTGAAAAGGCTACAGCTACCCTGTCTACAGCTCCTGAGGATAAAAAATCACAGTTTGACTTACTGATCACAGTTAATTAGGCCACTGGTGAACAGATGCTGTTTACATGTGTGGTGATTTAATTCACAAAATTTGGCTCATCCTTTGCAGCCTCATTTTACGTAATATTGTGAATTATCAGTTCTCTCTGCTAGACAAAATGTCATTTTGGCACAGCATTAAGCAAAAAGATGAACAATAAAACGACAATAAAAAATAAGAGAGTGCATGTTAGAAGACAGGGGTATAAGCGTCTGTTATTACCTGATAGATGATTAATCCCCCTTCCTCTCTCCCACACATATTTTTCATCACCATCATAATAGAGCAAATCAACATGTTTTCTCATTACAAAACAAAGTTAGCTAATTTTTTCTTACTCAAAATAACTGTTCTGTTGTTTTTTTTTCAAATATAATTGACTTTATTATAAGAATTTATCTACATAACAAGGCTAAATTATATACTGATTAATAAAATAATTTAAAGCTTGAAATTAGTAAATATATCAAGAAATAGGCATAATTATCTTGTATTTGTTGTATAATAAGCCCTAAAGAAGTACTAATGAGAATAATAATGAGAAATGTTTCCATTATTCAAATATTTAAGATCTTTGCAAATATATATATATATTTTTGGAGCACTGTTCTGAAAGCTTTCCTTAATTTGGATTTCTTTTGCATGTATCACAAAAAGAAGTGAAGCTACAAAGCAAAAGTCTTTGTTATGGGATAAATGCATGAAAAGTGAGAAAACTGGATTTAAGGATTTTATTATGAGTGTGAATCATAGACATTATAACAGTCAGTTTTTTATTACAAATTTAATTGTTTAAGCTTATGTCTGTCGGGTTTCCAGCCAACAACTTGACCAACACATGCCATTCACTGTGAGAGGAAATGACGTTTAGCTAGAAAGGTCAAAAATTCAGCCAGTGAGACATATGACAGGTTTTCCCAGACCGCCACACATTATGTTTTTTTTAAATGAAATGTGGCAGGAAATTGTGATAGTGATGGTTGTATCATGTTCCATATTTAAACTGGAACTGTTGTGATGATGCAATGCTTAGACAATTACCCAAATTAGAAGAACTAAATTATAGAAATATATTCTGAATACAAATCAAATTAAAAGGAAATAGAATTGTCAAATTAAGATTTTTTTTTTTTTCCCGAATGGACTTTCCATTCCAGTGGAGTAGCAGACATTTTAAAATGAACATGATGCTTTGCCTCAGTGAGAGGCTTATAATTCAGAAAATGAAAAGAATTTCACTCAAAACTTCCCATCAGATATGATTTTGAATTAACTGGCAGAATGTCAATAATGTCCTGAAACCTCACAGGCAATTTAACAATTTCTGATTTCTAATAACGATGCCTCATCCAAGTGTGATCGTTGAGTGAGAGAAATCACAAACTTAAAAGTTACAGTCCAACTTTCCAATTACTGGACTTAATTCGCATGAGATTTATCACTTTAATTAGTGTCAGAATGTCAGTAATGTGATGAAACCACTGTCAATTAAAACATGTTCGATCTGCATGTGGGGTAGCCAGTATATTGCTGAGTGTTAAGTCAAATCTTTATCTTGACAGGATGTTTTGTGAGAGTATGTGACAATATAAATAAACTGGCAAACATAATATATTATATGGCCAAAAATCCTTCATTTGATGTTGTAACATCATAATAACCTCCACTCGTCTCTTCTGGGAAGGATTTCCAATAGATTTTTGAACATGGCTGTTAGAATTTAGCCCAAAAGCATTAATGAGGTCAGGTAAATTAGTGATGTCAGGTGAGGGGGTCAGGCATGCATTCGTCACTAAAGTTGTTCACTGGGGTTGAGGTCAGGGATCTGTACAGGCCTCTAGAAATCTTCCACTCTAGACTTGACAAACCGTGTTTTCCTGGAGCTCACTTTATGCATATCAATTTTGGGCCTCTTAGTTCCAGTGAAGGGAAACTGTAAATCCACAAGACACAAAGACATTCTACACAATTGTGTGCTTTCAGTTTTGTAAAGGCTTGTGTCTGCAAACCTTTGGTCATATAATGTAGTTTTTAATCTACTATAATATGGACACTTACTTGATATGAGCAGGACACACACATTACATCATTCATACCCGCACACTCTCAGTTATATAACTCTATCGACTTTAATAGCAAAGTCAGTCCAAATATCCTGTGCTGTTGAGAGTTAAAGTCTTGATTAAAGATTTAACAGCACAGTATGTTATTTGAAGTTTTAACTTTATAGCCACTAACACAGAACCTCAACATTTTATTGCACATTCATGAGACCATCATCATCATCATTATCATCATCACTAGACTCTAGTCTCATTGCTAGACAGTGCTTTAGCAGGTAAGTGACAGAAATTACAGGAATGGCAAAAGAATGATAGGGTTTAAAATAAGGATATGGAAACACAGGGAGAATTGATTCAGCCTGTGAGAGTGTATTCTTCATATCTGGTAAGTGACAATCTGAGGAACGCTCTGAGGAACGGAGTCTGAGAAAGTATCAGTGAATAACTACATGATCGTGGATTGTGCTGTGGTATCTGGCGCTAAGACGATAGTTGTGAGGTGGAGCCTCCACGGATCAGACTTGTATGTCCAAGACACCCTGGATTTAGCTCATGGCAATTTAAAGGCACTTGATAAATTATTTTCATCATGTTCCTCAATGGTGGCTTAGTGGTTAGCATGTTTGCCTCACACCTCCAGAGTTGGGGGATCGATTCCCGCCTCCGCCGTGTGTATGGAGTTTGCATGTTCTCCCCGTGCCTCGGGGGTTTCCTCCCCCGGTCCAAAGACATGCATGATAGGTTGATTGGCATCTCTAAATTGTCCGTAGTGAGTGAATGAGAGTGTGTGTGTGCCCTGCGATGGGTTGGCACTCTGTCCAGGGTGTATCCTGCCTTGATGCCCAATGACGCCTGAGATAGGCACAGGCTCCCCGTGACCCGAGAATAGTTCGGATAAGCGGTAGACAATGAATGTTTCTCAAACCATTCCTGTAAAGTTTTTGCAGTTAGGCAGGTTGCATTATCCTGAAAGATGACTCTTCAGCAATGTTTATATAGGTGGTACGTGTCAAAGTAACATCCACATGAATTCCATTGTAGGCCCAAAGTTTCACACCTGAACACCGCACTGCCCTAACAGCACACTGCCTTCTTCCCATTATGCATGCTGGTGCACATCTCCACAGAACAAGGACCGGAAAAAAACAACTTGTTCATGAAAGAGTTCGAAATGATCAGAAAGCTATGGTAACTCAAATAACCGGTCTGTACCACCGGTGAGCAGAAATGGTGAGCAGGAAACCATCTCAGAGTGCTTTCAATAATATTAGTCTGGTTCCCAAGTTCAAAATAAGATGCTCTTTTGGGTTTGTTTGCTGTTTTGGTTTCTTTTCTAACAGCAAATAATGAAATGAAAGAATAAACAAATATAGTTGGTTGACGAGTGTGTATTTTCCAATGTTTTTTTTTTTATGTTTTGACCTAAATTCTATCATTCATACTTTTCCGCTTTGTAAAAGTTAACTGAAGTTTGTGTCCGTTCTCATTTTGCCAGACAATTTGATTTAATTCGCGTCTCATCACATCAGTGCAGAGATCCATCAGACTGCTCAGACTACAGACTTCACATCTTCCATAAATTGATAACATTTTTTATGACCTAAATTTCCACACGCTCCTTTTATGTTATTGATTAATGGTATATTTGACACTTTATTGGACTACCGGGATGTCTAATGGCTGTAATCACTGCTGTGCTACAGGACATAGTTTCCATGGAAACCAATGCAAAAGCAGTCACTTGGCTTGGTTTATTATGGTCTTTTTTAGTTAGAAGTGAAATTTGTGCTATATAGAGTAAACATAAGCTTGTCTTTTTTTAATTATGTGTTTTGAAGACCTTGTATGATGTGTTAATATAAAGTAAACCTCTAGGTGTTTAGAAGAAATACGTCATCAATAATTTCATACGGCATTATAAACAAGCGTACAGTGTACAAGTTTACTACAAGCAAGCTGTGTTTTATTTCTTTGTTTCATTTATTTTAGATCATACTTGTTATTCAAGAATGCCTCATTCAACTAATAATTCATGCTAGATGCTTGAGAAATCCTCATCTGAATTTAAAATGAAACACACAGAGTTTGGCTCATTTGTACAAACTGATGTCACCACATATTTCATTCAAATGGTGACAGATACACGATTAATGACTTCAATAGTGAATTAATGATAAAAGTCATCTATTTGTTGTGTATGGAAAAGATTCAGTTGCAGATCACACTGGAGGGGTAAAATGGGGTACTGGATCATGTGTTAAACCACTATTTTCCCATTTTTATACAGCATATATTGTTGGTAGGCAGTGGGCAAGATAGCAAAAAACAACATAGCAGTTGCTAATATAGTAAACACTGCTGAAATAGTAGTACAGTGGAACCTCGGCATACGAATTAAATTGGTTCTGGAGGTGAGTTCAAAGGTGAAAATTTGTATTGTGAGACTAATTTTCCTGTAAGAAATAATGTAAAAGCAGATAATCCATTCCAGCCACCCAAAAATATGACCAATATTATCAATATAAAGAGTATGCAAACTATATGGCTGCTTACAAAGAACTGACCCAAGCTAAGCATTCCATGTCAAGGGTCCTTACAGGAAGTTGTGCCACCAAGCTTGGGCTAAAAATAGAACAAGACCAACCATGCCACCAATCTGTCAACAAACAATGTGTGAAAAATCACGTAACTTTTGAACGCATGTGATAGACAACGTTGGTATCGTGGGTTAACTCTTTCAAAACAGCTTTCACTGACAAAAAAAAATGCCTTTGTAAACTCACTTCGGTTGTCTTCACTTGGCTTTCCACCAATGCAAACAAGTTTTGAACAGTTCCCGGACATACACACAACTTAGCCAGTGCTCAGTTTGGTTCGTTCAAATGCTTCGTATGCTGAATTTAAATTCTTAAGGCGAAAATACATAAGGCAGGGAAATTGTATACCAAGGTTCCACTGTATTTGAGTCCAAAAGAAAATCATAGATCTGGTTCTTAGATCGTGTTGATGTTGAAGCAATTATCTCCACCAAACCTCATTGATATCATGTCTAATTCTAAAGTCTTGAAACATGTACTACAAGCTGCTTCATTACACCTTTCACAAAACAATTCTTGCTTAAAACCAAAGGACAATAAAATTCCAGTAAGAACCACTAAATGATTGAGCGTATGATTGACACAGTACATTGGTACTATCAAGAAGCCATAGGTCTCATTATTTTCACACTGCTTCTGTGTGACTCATGCTGTCACACTTTGACAATGCTTCACACAAAACTGAAAAGGTTATTCATTAAATAGAAATACTTTCTGAGCTAATGACCTAAATTGCATTTTCAGTAATACAAGCCAATCAAGAGGTTTTTATATAACAGTGCAGCTACAATCATGCTTACTAATGCTTGCTGACATCAAGAAGTCCTTTAAAAACCCATGTAAAGCAGTATAGATGTTCTTCTGACATTTGACAGAGGAAATGGTCACTATAACAAAAAAAACTTTAATTATGCATAAAGTAATATAGATAAAGAGCTTTGTGAAGACCAGAAATTCTCCACAGCTACTGCACAGAAGCGTGAATCTTCACAGAGAAAGCTTTTATGTGGGGATTATCTTCACTTAAAAAAGTCAAATATGTACAATATTGTCATCATATCCACACACATGCATAGAATGAGGTGCAATATCTAATATAAAGCATAATAACTATGATGTACTAAACTGTTTGCACCACTTTAATGAAAAATTACTGTGTACAAATAATAATCTTGTAGGAAACTGGCATACAAGATTAACTGGCATCATGCTCAAGCTTTTTACCAATACACTCGTGTTCAACTCTGTCAGTGATATGGGAATTGACTTATGGGACATTTTAAATCTGCACTGGTTTCTGCTTTGTGAGGACTGGTGTATTCAAAGCAACACAGCCAACCCTATGTGGACGACAACTGTTACGGCCGGTAGTGTCCGGCGAGATGGAACAGACTCAATGCGAGGGTAGACAACGACAGGGGTTTATTAAATGAAAAACAGCAAACATAGAACAGATGCACAACACTACTCACGCCACTTTAAATGAGGACTAGCAAATGATAAGGGCACAGACACCACTATAAATAGAGGAAGAAATCACAGGGAACATTGGGATCAGGTGAACAGAGGCAGGAACACATTAGGATAAGGCGGGGCTAGAACAAACACATGGCAGACATAAACAAAAACAAACATGACAGGACAACCCCGGCTGAAAGCCCCCTAGTGGTCCTACATGGAATCTTGCCCACCGTAACAACAACAACCTCCTAATTAATTTACACAACCTTCTACACATGCTGTATCTGCATCACACAGTTGACTATACATAAATGCAGAAAGGACATTGTTCATATCACACTTTACAGTGTCACCCAGATGAGGATGGGTTCCCCTTTGAGTCTTGGGGCATCTCAGAGAGCAGAAATGGGTTTGATATCAGCATTTACTTTGATTTTGAAAGATTTTTTTTTTTTTTAACTTTTCTATGAATTTCTTTTCCTTAGTAAGCTAGGAAAAAACAGAAATACCACCACTATGGAGTGGGACATGACCAAGACTTGAAAAAGAATTCTGGGAATTGTCTCTGGAAAAAAGAGTTAAGTTGTGCGGCTTGTATGCGGCAACACACAAAATATACATCTTCTTATTAAACAGTAAATTTTTTTAGATGTAACTGAAAAGGTAAGGTAAGGTAAGGTAAGGTAAGGTAAGATAAGATAAGATAAGATAAGATAAGATAAGATAAGATAAGATAAGATAAGATAAGATGCTTCATTCTCATTGAATATAATACAAATAAAATTTAGTGTGGTAACTCTCACAAAGCAACAAGGACATTTAAACCTAACACTTATGAATTAAATTTACATTAAGAAGGTACATACAAATTACTTTATTTTCCTATTTAAATATGTGTATTTTTATTTCTCATTCTATTTTTTTGTTGTTGTTATTTGTATTGTTGTTGTTATCTCTGTGCACTGAAGCTTGTAACACTAAAACAAATTCTTTGTATGTGCAAACATACTTGGCAATAAAGCTCTTTCTGATTCTGATTCTGATTCTGATTCTATTTAAGCAAAGGTTACACTGTAAAATATCTACACAATTGCACATGAATGCATTGCCTTGATTATTAAAATGTATATTGAGTTGTATACATTGCACATTAACTTAAAGCCATTAGAGGTTCATTGTAGAATCATGACAAACGTGGACTGGCAAACGTAAGCTAAGTTCAAAATAGTCTGTAACAGTTGTAAATGGCTGGGGAAGCTACAGTTTTGTAGAAGAAGTACATTATTCAGATTGTGTTCTTCTAAATGAATACAAATGCAAATATACAGTCGAGATGTATTGAATATTGTACAATAATTTCCCATCAGAACTTCTAAATGACTAAGTATTCATCTGACACAGTACACGTGTGCAATTAAGTCACATTATTGTGTCATTTTCTATGTGACTCATGTTGTCATAATTTCACATTGATTCACACAACAATGAAAAGGTTATAAAAGTGATTTTTTTCAGACACTTTCATATTCATTAAATATAATTACACTTCCAAATCTAATGGCCTACATTTTCAAAAATAGAGACCAGCCATTTTTTTTTTTTTTTTATTCTCATGCTGATTATTGCTTGGCAGCATCAGCCATTTATAATCTAGCCATGGGGGTTACAGTCCAGTGACTTCTGTGCCGGTCCCAAGCCCGGATAAATAGAGAGGGTTGCATCAGGAAGGGCATCCGGCGTAAAACATTGCCAAATTTAACCATGCAAATCGTCAGTACTCTGAATTTCATACCGGATCGGTCGAGGCCCGGGTTAAAAACGACCGCCATCGGCGCCGTTGACCTACAGGGCGCCGGTGGAAATTGGGCTACTGTTGGTCGAAGAAGCAGAGGAGGGAGGAGAGTGCACAGACAGAGAGAGAAGAGGAAAGGTAAGAGTGTAGGACTGAGAATAGGAACTCTGAATGTTGGTACTATGACAGGGAAAGGTAGAGAGCTGGCTGATATGATGGAGAGAAGGAAGGTGGATATACTGTGTGTACAGGAGACCAGGTGGAAGGGTAGCAAGGCTCGTAGTATAGGAGGAGGATTCAAGCTGTTTTATTATGGTGTGGATAGTAAGAGAAATGGGGTCCTGAAGGAGGAGTTTGTGAGGAATGTTTTGGAGGTGAAGAGAGTGTCAGACAGGGTGATGAGTCTGAAGTTAGAGATTGAAGGGGTGATGTTGAATGTTGTTAGTGTTTATGCCCCACAGGTAGGTTGTGAGTTAGAGGAGAAAGAGAGATTCTGGAGTGAATTAGATGAGGTGATAGAGAGTATTACCATGGGTGAGAGAGTGGTGATAGGAGTGGATTTTAATGGACATGTTGGTGAGGGGAACCGTCACGACTCGCGCTAGAGGTGACCGTGAGAGGGAGCCCTCGCCCGTGTTTTGAATCATCTTCCGGTTCACTGGAGGATTTAAAAATAGTGCGCACTTCCTGTTCGGCGCGAAGTATATTTACCGAGCGTTGGAGTACTGCTATTTCTGATTGGATTACCATGTATGACCTGGATTGTTTATTGTTGCTTCTTTTGTTTTGCCCCAGATATCTCTGTATTTGGATTATCGACCTCGGACTGTTTTCCGACTTTCGCTTTTGGATTAACCCTTTTGGTACTGTCGATTGGTTTGTTGTTTTCCTGAACTAATCGTGTCCCATCGCCAGCTTGGCATATGGATCCGGCCACTTCCGCCTCCGGCGGCCTGCCACCACAGATTACAGATTACACAGATATCACGGATCCAGCAGAGCTGCGTGATATCATCATGTGGCAAGGAGCGATCATTCGCTCCTATCAGGATCAGTTAGCGGCGCTGCAAACCCAGCTAAGCGGCGTGAGTATCGCGGCACCACCTGATCCACCATCTGCACGTGGTGAGTCATCCCGGCTGGCTCTGCCAGAAAAGTTTGATGGGTCTGCTGACCATTGTCGCAGTTTTTTACGACAATGCAAGGTTTTCTTTTCGCACCAGCTGGGGATGTATCATGAAGAGGGGACTAAATGTGCTTTTTTACTCTCGCTGATGATGAGTAGGGCTTTTGAATGGGCTTCGGCCGTCTGGGACGCTGATCCTCAGGTCAAATCGTCCTTTGCTTACTTCGCGGGGATGATTCGGGGTTTTTTTGAATACCCTGCGGGCGGCAAGGACATCTCCCTCCAACTCATGGAGTTGCGCCAGGGCTCCGAGACTGCAGCTGATTTTGCCATCAGGTTCCGCACCCTGGCGGCCCAGTCAGGCTGGAATGACGCGGCACTTTGGGCCATGTTCCACGCCGGTCTAAACCCCGGTCTCCAGGCTGAGCTAGCTTGCCATGTGGAGGCGACCTCCCTATCTCAGTTCGTGGCTACGGCCATCAGACTGGACAATTTGCGGCGCCAACACCATACGGGGACCCAAGCCTCTGCCTCTGCTCACCCCAGAGTACACACGGATTATCCTGATCATCGGGAGGAGGCGATTAAACCTATGCAACTAGGGAGATCCAGGTTGGCGGCACAGGGACACCGGCCCCGCGGTCAGATGCGGTTATGTTACAACTGTGGGGCCTCCGGACATTTGAGTCCTCGGTGTCCAGAGAGGTCCTCATCGGCCCAGGTGGGTGACAGTTCCCTGTTCTTCAGTCTGACGGTGCCGGTGTCACTCCATTTTTCTGACCGATGGTTCTCTGTTACAGCGTTAATTGACTCTGGAGCAGCCGTGAACCTCATTGACGGGGCGTTGGTGGAGGAGCTCAGGATCCCCACCTTCCCCTGCGTACCATCCTTGAGGATCACGGCCATTGACAGTCAGCCCATTGGGGAGGGCTACCTAAAACGTCAGACAGAGCTCTTGGACTTCCAAGTAGGGCTCTTCCACCATGAACAGTTGGCCTTTTATGTCACCTCGTCACCGGCGAACCCTGTGATAATGGGCTTCCCGTGGCTGAGGCGCCATGACCCCCAAATATCATGGTGTTCGGGGGAGCTAGTCCGCTCACAGACACCTCCTGTACCAGTACATGGACTTCATGGAGGTCTTCAGTGAGGAGAGGGCGGCACGCTTGCCCTTCACACCAGGTCTGGGACTGTGCCATAGACTTGCTGCCCAACACCTCTCTCCCTAAGGGGCGGATCTACCCTCTTTCTCTTCCAGAGTCCAAGGCCATGGAGGAGTATATCGAGACCGCCCTGGCAGCGGGGCTCATTCGACCATCCACCTCCCCAGCGGCAGCAGGGTTCTTCTTTGTCGGTAAAAGGGACGGAGGCCTGCGGCCCTGTATTGACTACAGGGGATTGAATGCCATTACCGTTTGGTACCCCTACCCTTTGCCCCTGGTACCCGCTGCACTGGAGCAGCTGAGGGGTGCGAGGGTGTTCACTAAGCTAGACCTCAGGAGTGCCTACAACTTGGTGTGTATCCGCGAGGGTGATGAGTGGAAGACCGCTTTTCACACGACAAGTGGCCACTACGAGTATTGTGTGATGCCTTTTGGCCTCACGAATGCCCCAGCGGTGTTTCAGGCCCTCATTAATGTGGTTTTCCAGGACCTACTAGGGAAAGAGGTCATTGCTTACATTGACGATATATTGGTGTACTCTACTTCTATGGAGGAGCATGTGCGTATGGTTCGGGAGGTGCTTTGCAGACTGCAGCAACATCACCTATATGTGAAGTTGGAAAAATGCGAGTTTCATTGGCCCACGGTGACATTCCTGGGGTACGTGATCTCCCATCACAGGGTGGAGATGGACGTGGTTAAAGTCCAGGCGGTGACTGAGTGGCCTGCTCCCACCTTGGTGTGGGAGCTACAGCGTTTCCTGGGCTTCGCCAACTTTTACCGGAGGTTCATCCACAATTCGACATCCAAGTTCGGTAGCCGGTCCGTTGACGTCACTACTCAGGGGTAAGCCCAAGAAGCTGACCTGGACGGACCAGGCCCGGTTGGCCTTTCAGCAACTGAAGAACTGTTTTACTATGGCTCCTATCTTGTGTCACCCAGATCTAGATCTACCGTTCGTGGTGGAGGTGGACGCATCCAGCAGTGGACTCTGGGCGGTACTGTCCCAGCGGCATGGCAAACCCGGTAAGCTTCACCTCTGTGCTTTTTACTCCAGGAAACTGACTAGCACAGAGGTGAACTACGACGTGGGTAACCCGGAATTGCTCGCCATCAAAGCAGCGCTGGAGGAGTGGCGCCACTGGCTGGAGGGAGCGCGTCATCCGTTCCAGGTTCTCACGGATCACCGCAACCTAGAGTATCTTCGGGGAGCTAAGCGACTGAACCCATGGCAAGCCAGGTGGGCCATGTTCTTCACTTGTTTTGTGTTTACGGTAACATACCGTCCCGGGTCCAAAAATGGCAAAGCAGATGCCCTATCTAGACAGTTCGAGGTGGCCAACGAACCGGCTCAGCCAGATGTCATCTTGCCGGCCACAACAATCCTGGCGCCGGTGCAGTGGAACCTCGTCGAGGAGCTTCGACGGGCCCACGCCGACGAACCGCCTCCCGCCGGCTGTCCACCCACCAAAATCTTCGTGCCACTGCACTTCTGGCAGCAGGTTATGCAGTGGGTGCACGAGGCCCCCAGCTCCGGTCATCCAGGCATTCGCCGATCTACCCAGCTCGTCCGCCGCCGGTTCTGGTGGTCCTCCCTGGGTCCGGATGTGGAGTACGTCAGGGCATGCTCCATGTGCGCGCAGGCGCGGACCAGTCGTCAACTTCCGGAGGGGCTGCTGGAGCCTCTTCCGATCCCTTGACACCCCTGGTCGCACCTGTCGGTGGACTTCCTGACCAACTTACCGGACTCAGGAGGCTTTACGACAGTGATGGTGGTGGTGGACTGTTTCTCGAAGGGGTGTAAGCTGATCCCCCTCAAGGGATTACCCACGGCCATGCAGTCAGCGGAGGCCATGTTTAATCACGTGTTCCGCAACTTTGGCCTGCCTGAGGACATTGTTTCAGATCGGGGCCCACAGTTTACCTCCCAGGTGTGGGGTTCGCTGTGTGCGAGATTGGGCATTGGGGTTAGCCTGAGTTTGGGCTACCACCCCCAGTCGAACGGGCAGGCGGAACGCCTTAATCAAGAGATCGGTCGTTTTCTCAGGACATACTGTAGCCGGGAGCAACAGCGATGGAGTGAGTTCCTGCCATGGGCTGAATACGCCCAGAACTCTCTCATCCACTCCTCTATGGGGCTGATGCCTTTTCAGTGCGTACTAGGGTATCAGCCACCACTGTTCCCCTGGTCGGGGGAGCCGTCCGAAGTCCCGGCAGTGGAGGAGTGGTATCGGCTAAGTCAGGAGGTTTGGGAGCGAGCCCACGTGCGTCTACAAAGGGCAGTGAGGAGGCAGAGGATTCAGGCTGACTGACGCCGTCGTCTGCACCCCTCCTACCAGGTGGGACAGAAGGTGTGGTTGTTGACGCGGAACCTTCGTCTGAAGCTGCCCTGCCAGAAACTCAACCCTAAGTTCGTCGGGCCTTTTGAGATTGTCCGCCAGGTGAATCCTGTGGCATACCGACTTCGGCTCCTGGCGTCCTACGGTATATGCCCCACCTTCCACATTTCCCTCCTCAAGCCAGCATACTCGTCCACCGTTGAGACAGGGGTCTGTGAGGAGCCACCGCCACCCCTGGACATTGAGGGGTCCCCGGCGTACCAGGTGCAGGCCCTTCTGAACTCCAGGCGGGTTCGATCCCGTCATCAATACCTCGTGGACTGGGAGGGGTACGGCCCCGAGGAACGTTCGTGGGTGGAGGCCGCCGACATCCTGGATCCATCACTCGTGGAGGATTTCCACTGCGACCATCTGAACAAGCCCGTTCCGTGCTCAAGGGGGTGCCCCCGGCGTAGAAAACCAAGTGGTGGAACCTGAAAAAGGAGGAATGTTGTGAGGAATTTAGACAGAAGTTAAGGCAGGCTCTGGGTGGTCAGGTAGTGCTGCCAGATGACTGGGAAGCTACAGCAAAAGTAATCAGGGAGACAGGGAGAAAGGTGCTGGGTGTGTCATCTGGAAGGAGGAAAGAAGATAAGGAGACTTGGTGGTGGAATGAGGAAGTTCAGGATAGTGTCCAGAGGAAGAGGCTAGCCAAGAAGAAGTGGGACATGGACAGGACTGAAGAGAATAGACAGGAATACAAGGAGTTACTGCGCAGAGTGAAGAGGGAGGTGTCTAAGGCCAAGCAGAAGGCATATGACGAGTTGTACACTAGGTTAGACACTAGAGAAGGAGAGAAGGACTTGTACAGGTTAGCTAGGCAGAGGGATCGAGATGGGAAGGATGTGCAGCAAGTTAGAGTTATTAAGGATAGAGATGGAAGGGTGCTCACAAGTGAGGAGAGTGTACAGAGGAGATGGAAGGAGTACTTTGAGGAGCTGATGAATGAGGAAAATGAGAGGGAAAAAAGAGGAGAAGGGGTGAACTCTGTGGAACAGAAAGTAGATAAGATTAGAAAGGAATAAGTCAGGAAGGCTTTGAAGAGGATGAAAAGTGGAAAGGCAGTGGGTCCTGACGACATCCCGGTGAAGGTCTGGAAGTGTCTAGGAGAGGCAGCAGTGGAATTTTTAACTAGTTTGTTCAACAGGGTTTTAGAGAGTGAGAGGATGCCTGAGGAATGGAGAAGAAGTGTGTTAGTGCCGATCTTTAAGAATAAGGGTGACGTGCAGAGTTGCAGCAACTATAGGGGGATAAAGTTGATGAGCCATATAATGAAGCTATGGGAAAGAGTAGTGGTAAGCAGTATGGCTTCATGCCCAGAAAGAGCACAACAGATGCAATTTTTGCTCTGAGAATTTTCATGGAGAAGTATAGGGATGGTCAGAGGGAGTTGCACTGTGTTTGTAGACTTGGAGAAAGCGTATGACAGGGTGCCAAGAGAAGAGCTGTGGTACTGTATGAGGAAGTCAGGAGTAGCAGAGAAGTATGTCAGAGTGGTGCAGGACATGTATGAGAGGAGCAGGACAGTGGTGAGGTGTGCTGTAGGTCAGACAGAGGAGTTCAATGTGGAGGTGGGACTACATCAGGGATCGGCTCTGAGCCCCTTCCTGTTTGCTATAGTGATGGACCAGTTATCAGAGGAGGTCAGACAGGAGTCTCCTTGGACAATGATGTTTGCAGATGACATTGTGATCTGTAGTGAGAGCAGGGAGCAGGTGGAGGAAAACCTGGAGAGGTGGAGGTTTGCGCTGGAGAGAAGAGGAATGAAAGTCAGTCGTAGTAAGACTGAGTACATGTGTGTGAATGAAGGGAGGGAAGTGGAACAGTAAGGTTACAGGGTGAAGAGGTGAAGAAGGTACAGGAGTTTAAGTACTTGGGGTCAACAGTCCAGAGTAATGGAGAGTGTGGGAAAGAGGTAAAGAAGCGAGTGCAGGCAGGTTGGAATGGGTGGAGAAAGGTGTCGGGAGTTCTGTGTGATAGGAAAATATCAGCAAGAATCAAGGGGAAGGTGTACAGGACAGTGGTGAGACCGGCCATGCTGTATGGTTTAGAGACAGTGTCACTGAGGAAGAGACAGGAGTCAGAGCTAGAGGTAGCAGAGCTGAAGATGTTGAGGTTCTCTTCGGGAGTGACAAGATTGGACAGTATTAGGAACGAGTACATCAGAGGGACAGCTCATGTTGGACGTTTGGGGGACAAAGTTAGAGAGGCCAGATTAAGATGGTTTGGACATGTTCAGAGGAGGGAGAGTGAGTATATTGGTAGGAGAATATTGGACATGGAGCTGCCAGGCAGGAGGTAAAAAGGAAGGCCAAAGAGGAGGTATATGGATGGAATAAATGAGGATATGAAGCTAGTGGGTGCAAGTATTGAGGATGCAGAAGATAGGGATAGGTGGAGAGAGAAGATTCACTGTGGCGACCCCTGAAGGGAAAAGCCAAAAGAAAAAGAAGCATCAGCCATTTATAAACCTAATTAAAATACTTTTTTTATATATATATATATATATATATATATATATATATAGCTGATGTTCAAGAGAAGAAATGGCAGATTTAAATTCTAATTTAAATATACAAAAATAAATAAATATATAAAAAGCCTTGCATTTGAAGCTTATCCACTCCACATTTATAAAAGCCAGATTTTTTTGGAAATACAGAATGCATCCCTTTTGTTGTTGTTGGTGGGGTTTTTAACATTCATTATCAGAGAAATTCTTTATTTATGAATTATGTGTAATGCACAGCAGATAGTGTTCTGAACATCTCTGTTATGTTTTTTTATGTTCTTCCTGCATCTGTGTGGGTTTCAAACTCATTGTCTAGTTCATTAAACAAATGTCCACTTTGTCATGTAAAGAAATGGCTGAAATGGCTGAAACTGAAGATAAAGCATCATAATAAATTTCAGACAAAGACAGGCAAAATTGAGATCAAGGACAGGCAGAGGTCAGACCATGAGCAAACAACAATCCAAGGTTTAGACCAACAGCTGACCAACATCTTTATAAACTTGTTACACTTCTCTTTAAACCTACATGTACTGTACTTCAAGAACAGTCACTCACCACTTCATCCCCATATGTTACACACACTATATATACATTTATAACCTGTCTCGTAATTTTATATCTGTACTTTTGAGGGTCATCTCAACAGTGGGTATCAAATTCCTTCTGTGTGTAAAAACATTCTTGGCCAATAGACCTTTTGAATTCTAAATCAGTGATCACAGAAACAAAATCACAAAGGGCAATAAAACACAATAAAATGTTGGTCTGAAAGAGTGCTAAACATCACACAGTGTATACTTCATCATGGAACCTGTTAGTGGGTGGGATATATTAGGCATCGAGTGAACATTTTGTCCTCAAAGTTGATGTGTTAGAAGCAGGAAAAATGGGCAAGCATAAGGATTTGAGCGAGTTTGATGAAGGGCCAAATTGTGATGGCTAGACGACTGGATCATCGAGCATCTCCAAAACTGCAGCTCTTGTGGGGTGTTCCCAGTCTGCAGTAGTTAGTATCTGTCAAAAGTGGTGAAAAAAAGGAACAGTAGTGAACCAGCGACAGGGTCATGGACGGCCAAGGCTCATTAATACATCTGGGGAGCAAAGGCTGGCCCGTGTGGTCCGATCCAACAGATGAGCTACTGTTGCTCAAATTGCTGAAGAAGTTAATGCTGGTCCTGATAGAAAGGTGTTACAATATTCACTGCATTTTGGCAGCAAAATGGCAACCAACACAATATTAGGCAGGGGATCATAATGCTATGCCTGGTATATATATATATGTATATATATATATATATATATATATATATATATATATATATATATATATATATATATATATATATGTGTGTGTGTGTGTGTGTGTGTGTGTGTGTGTTATTTTTACTGTCATATTTTC
The DNA here is from genome assembly GCA_033459395.1 of Hemibagrus guttatus. Lineage (NCBI taxonomy): Eukaryota > Metazoa > Chordata > Actinopteri > Siluriformes > Bagridae > Hemibagrus > Hemibagrus guttatus. Next base: position 4,984,452 of record JAUCMX010000020.1, read on the forward strand.
AAACCCATTCAACCTAGTATTTGTCTTACTAGCCAGTCAAAATCCAGAGTTTAAAGCACAGCGTAGTCACAGCTTGCTTGCTTATAATTCAGCTTATTTCACCGTGATCTCTGATCTTCACAGCCTCTGAGAATTAACCCCCAAAATACTGTTCACAATCAATCAAGATGTGCACTAATCACAGAAAGATACACTATTTATCCTTCAATTGGTCCCCAGTCCAAATGAAAGAAAGAAACAAAGTTAAAACAATTAATGGCTTCACTGCCTTTCTCCTTGATGTAATTATTCATCTTTGAAGGTAATTTAAATTAGCGGAGAGTTCCGAGATGAGACATGGTGACGCATGCCTGTGTTCGCAGAGGACGATTTCTGAGGTTCGTCTCGTCTTCTCTATTTCAAACCCATTAGCACAGCTGAATGCAGTGTGAAAGAAAATTTGAGCAGCAATCCTCTCTGAGCTAATGCTTGGTGTCTGCACCTCACAGGCAGGGTGATGAATATGGAAGTTTTATGGAGACTTTTTTTATTGTCCTGTGGGTGGTAGATGTTCTGTTGGGACTTTATCTGTCATGAACGATGGGATTAATTGGGTTTAAGCTTCAACCATCTGCTGCTGAAGTGCTGGAGATGAGTAAAAGTTTCACAACATGCCAGCGTAGTTTCAGTTTAAACAGATGCATTTTAATGAGACTAGTTAAAAAAAAAAACTGGATGTTAACTTTGGATGTTAATGTTAGCTATCCTGATATTAATGTCTTTTTTTTTATGAGTAGTTCAAAACTTTGTCTTCTGAGTGTGTAATGATGATGTGGCACATGAGTAATGTGGGCATATTGACATTCATTCATTGTCTACCGCTTATGCGATCTATTCTCGGGTCACGGGGAGCCTGTGCCTATCTCAAGCATCATTGGGCATCAAGGCAGGATACAGCCTGGACGGAGTGCCAACCCATTGCGGGGCACAAACACACTCTCATTCATTCACGCAATCACACACTACGGACAATTTAGGGATGCCAGGCATATTGACAACAGTTATCTAAACACAAACTGATTTCATTAGGTTTATATGTCCGTTCTGCTAAGACGTTTAGCTAGAGAAAAACATGATCAATATTTGATGAGGTTTTATACATTGTTAGACAGAATGACCAATTGGTGTGTGCTATATTTAAGAGTGATGGTCAAAAAAAAATAAAAAAATTGGTCTGTGGTAGCTCAGGTGGTTAAGGCTGTGGGTTGTTGATCGGAAGATTGGAGTTCAAGCCCCAACACCTTCAAACTGTCACCATTGGGCCCTTGAGTAAGGCCCCCAGACCACACACCCTGCTTCAGGGGTGCTGCATCATGGCTGACCGTGTGGTCTGACCCCAAACCATCCAAGGATGGGCTATCCGAAAAAAGCATTTCAGATGTGTGACAAATAAAGTCTACTTAACGTTATTTAAAATAGGAAATACAATGAGACACAGACCTTGGATTTAACAAAAATAATGCATGATAAGACAATAACAAACACCATGGGCTATTCATTAAAAAAAATTAATCAAGGACTAACACAGTACAGGTTAACACAATCAGGTAACAAATAAAGATAAAGACAGATCTAAAACAGCAACCAAAATCTAAGGTTGTTGCCATAGTAACCATTATTCATAGTGAGAATCCATTATAATTTCCGGAGCTAAAAACTTTACAAAAACTAGGATTTAGAAGTAAATAAAAACCAACAAATAGCTAAGTGCAAAGTATTACATTGTGATTCCTTTTCTTTTTCATTGTCTTAATCTCACTGATAATACTTGCTTAACAGCCTGTTAAACAGTGTGTTAGCATCCTACCAGTGTGTGAGCATGAAAGAGGAGGCTCGGTGAGAAAATGCATGAATAATCAATAAATATTAATATAGAAATATAGTAATATAGAAATATAGTAATATAGAAAGCTTGTGCTCATATTCCTTACATCAAATACACATCGGAGTTCACAGATCATTAGTGAGAGCTTTTTACTGTTTAGTTGTCATTTTGATTTTTACATAGTCTTCACATTTGAATATATTTTAGATACACTTTTGGTTTATTATAAAATAAGTTAACATTTAAGGAAGGAGTCTACAGTATCAGTGTTTTGTAGCAATCAGTAAATTTTCCACCATGGACAAAAGTTTAGCACTTTCTGGTGTCTGGTTTGCTAAGTAACATTACAAGCTGCATTTTTTTATTATTAGAGAGAAAAAATACGTGATGGAACAATTGTTTGTAGCTGCATGAACCCCATGGACATTATGTCTGAACATATAATTACAGCTGATAAAATACCTCCACTAAAATGCTGTTAGGCACATTAAAAATACACAAGAAAATGAAGATAATCATGAAGAATCATCTTAAAGCCAACATACATAAATTATGTAGCGTCTAATCTACAGGTCCTGGAGTAACTGGAGTTAATTTATTAGATTTATTGTTAATTTATTATTTATCCCTAATTTATTAGAGATCTGTATCCATGAGGTCCATGAGGAGATGGTATATGAAGACAATATGAAGAAAAAAATAAATAAAATAAATAAATAAAGGAAGCTGTTATTTAGTTATTAATTAATTAATTAAACAGACTAAATAACTAATTAACTAAAATTAATAAATGAATAAATAAATAGATAGATAGATAAATAAATAAATAAATAAATAAATAAATAAATAAATAAATAAATAAATAAATGTTTTCCGCAATGAACCCTTCTGAGATTCAGCCAACTACCTCCTGACAAGGAAAAGGCAAACTGCAGAATCTAGAAGAGACAGTTTTTTTTTTTTTCACAAGTTCTAAAAGTTATCAGGAACATCTGTTGCCATTCTCTAATACCTTTGCAACAGAGTGTTTGCCTGAGCAACAGAGTAAAAGGAGCATGAAGTGAGAAAGTGAGAAACTCCCAGTGGTGGACACATGACAAGATACACATGAGGAATACTCACATCTGGTGAGAAACACAGGATGAGCAGTATAGCATCTGATCCGCTCCCAGGGTGTGTGTGCATCTATATGAAAAACTGCCAAGGGAATTCTGGGAATAAATAAAGACAGGAGGACACCAGATCTTGTTAGCTATGCTTGGACAACTAGGTTACTGCAGCCTGACTGTCATTGTCTAGTGTTATAATTAGATGGGAAAAAACGTTTTAAACACGGTCATAGAATTAGAGGGACCAGGATTTGTACTATTCACAGTATATGTGTGGATGTTTTCCTTTTCATGGTTGAGGAGCTTTTTTCTTGCCTTTAGCAGAGGAACATTGAGACATTGTTTTTCATTTAAAGCTTCTCTGTGATTTCATCACACTTCAGTTGCCACTAGAACCACCGTTATGTGAACTTTTGTCAAATTATAAAGCATAAAAATTTGTAATTGACGTACTGTTTTAGTGTAAATGAGCATTTTAAGTCAGCAGTGTCTAGAGTCTCAATAGACACACCAAGTATAAATCTGTATTATCGATTTTCTCTACACACTGGGGTGAGTCAGAGCAGAATGGATGCTAGTTCTTTAATAGGCCAAAATATAAAATCATAAAAAGGGTCTACAGTGGTGTCAAAATGCAGGCAGGCTGAGTAAAATAAGGATCATCTTAATAAAGACTTTGCAACAAACAATTATGCACAGAGAATAGAAAAAGGCAAGCTAATCATGATCTAAACACAGAATAGGTGAACACAGTCTGAAAAACAAACCAACGACAGGACCTGGGCAGAGACAGGGTGATAAAATAGTTGAAAAAAGTCAAAACAATCATGAGCTAAACATAGAACAGGTGAACACAGTCGGAATACAAACCAATGATGAAATCTCAGCAGAAATGAAAACAAAATCAAACATTATACCACAATAAAGGCTTTTCTTCTCTTAGAAACTTCATACTTGCACCAATTGCCACTCACTTATTACTTTACACTTTATAAATTTCTTTCATCATGCAGGACCACTCCAGACTTTGTATCTTTTTATTTATTACACATTATTTGTTTAATACAAACAATGCATTCATATCTGTCTACATTCCTAAGGTAAGGCAAGTTGTACTGTGTGTTGAGAGATCCAAAACGTTATAATAATAATAATAATAATAATAATAATAATAATAATAATAATTCCAAAAATTGTCACTTTTCAATCAATAGTGTACAGTCTGGACCTTTTCCCCCTGCCTACCATTAGACCCATTAGACAAATAGTTGAATATTTAGCTGAATATTTTAAACTTAAACTTAAACTATAATTAGATATGGGAAATCAAGATCGTGTGATATATTTAACCACCAGCAACCATGTAATGAGACGAATATATTTCAGTGCCTGTGGAAGAGCTTTTGCTGTTTGGACATCCAGACTGAAAGCTTCCATTACAGATAAATATTAGCAATATTAAGCATCAAATCCTCCAAAAACCCTTCACAGAGAACACTTAGAAGAAATTGCCTTCATACACCGAGGGTGATTTCATAATGTGATGCATAGGAAAATATCTGATAACAGAGACTGCAAAGTTTTCTTGAGTGATGTTATATTAATTTGCTTTCATCTAAATTCCAATCATACTGATATTCTTTATATTTAAGCTCGTCTGTCTTTAAGGCTTACAGAGAAGAATGGCATTTAACATGAAAATGTGCTGATCAGGACATTTAAAGATTCCCTGTCCTTTTCCACTTTGCTAACCATAGCCTATGACCTTGTGAAAATACCGTAGTATTAAATGCTAAATTACTTACTGTGACAGAAATCCACACATGAGCCTCATACAAAAGGCAAAGATAATAAAACTGTAGTGATCTGTTCTCTCATTTTCTGTTGTTATATTTTGCTATTTTTATTCTTCAATATGTTCAAGTACTCGTGCAATCTCAACAAGGATGATAAAAGAGTGAAATATTGGGAAATATTGGACGCAGAATCATATTTGTTAGAGTAATATTCCTTTCTAAATAAAACAGAAACCATAGCTGGAATTCTATTGACCATCCATACAGTCGACGCAATGAAATTAACCAAGTAAACGGAGTGTATCTGATAAGTAGTCCAGAGAGAAAGAAAGGAATCAGATAATAAGCAACATGGTGTGGTGAAATGGTGCTGGAATGGATACAGTGAATGCACTGACAGTGGAGAACATTTAGCAATAAACCACTTCTCATTAGCTGCTCACAGAAAACTCAACCAGGCTTAGTGATTTGTTGAACTGATAATCTTTGACCTTGCTGTCAGTGTAGCTTTGATTAAACAGAGTGCTTGATTTGATAACTATATCCAATTAAGTCTGCTGTACTTAAGCCTATGACTTTTAACACGAACAGGTTCAATTACACTGCTGGTTGGCTATGCTAGCACAGAGCTGGAACAGACATCAGTCCATGAGCTTTAACCTCTATCTTCAGGATGAAAATGAAACACCGGAGGTCTGAGTTAACTCAGCATATATGTGTAATATGTAAGTACATATGTCCTAAACTTGTTTTAGTTACCTTATAAAATAGGGGTGGAAATTCTCTGCAGAATATTGATATTCCCTAGTCATTTAGCATTAAAAAAAGGTGCTATACAATGAAATTATCCTAAACTGATTCTGGAAAATGAGCATTTTTTGCCAGTTTAGGTTTAAGGAGACTACAGGGGTGAGCCATAATATTATCAGCTATGTGGTCTGGAAATGCTTGTTGGCAGTGGCAATCGTGAAAATCCAGCTGGATGGTGGATTTCTGGGTGATTTCACCAGAATGTAGACTTCAATAACAGCACAAAGGTACATTTTTGCAAACTGCTCCACATGGCTGAACCCATTTTCTATTTATCATTATCATTAACATTAACTTTGTGATAACTTCCCTAATAAATATGATTGATCTTATCTATATACACTGATCAGGCATAACATTCTGAGCAGTGAGAGGTGAAGTAAATAACACTGATTATCTCCTCATCATGGCACTTGTTAGTGGGTGGAATATATTAGGCAGCAAGTGAACATTTTGTCCTCAAAGTTGATGTGTTAGAAGCAGGAAAAATGGGCAAGCGTAAGGATTTGAGCGAGTTTGACAAGGGCCAAATTGTGATGGCTAGACGACTGGATCAGAGCATCTCCAAAACTGCAGCTCTTGTGGGGTGTTTCCAGTCTGTAGTGGACAGTATCTATCTAAAGTGTCAGTATCTAAAGTGGTCCAAGGAAGGACAAGCAGTGAACCTGCTTACTGATGCACATGGGGATCGAAGGCTGGCCCGTGTGGTCTGATACAACAGGCGAGCTACTGTTGCTCATATTGCTAAAAAAGTTAATGCTGGTTCTGATAGAAAGGTATCAGAATACACAGTGCATGATGGGTCAGGGCTGTAATGGCAGTAACAGAGGGACCAATAGAATATTAAGCAGGTGGTGATAATGTTATGCCTGGTCGGTGTACTTATGTAATGTTAATAAAAATATACATTGATAAGATTTAAAACATTTTCCATTTAACTTGAAAGAAAATGTAAACACTGCACGAGCTCAGCTAAGATCATGAGAGTTAGTGAGAGTCACTAAGATCATCGCTCATATATATACAGGTGCATCTCAATAAATTAGAATGTCGTGGAAAAGTTCATTTATTTCAGTAATTCAACTCAAATTGTGAAACTCATGTATTGTTATGGTTGGCAAGTTCCCTTTGGACCACTAGGGGAGGTTTCAGCGGGGGTTGTGTTTTGGTTTGTTTATGTATGCCATGTGTTTGGTTTAGCTCCGCCTAATCCCTAATGTGTTCCCACCTTTGTTCACCTGTTCCCTATGTGCCTGTGATTATGTTCCTTATTTATAATAGTGTCTGTGTCCGGGTTAGGGGCTAGTCCTCGTCGATGTATCCCTAGTTATCATGGTCCTTGTCATTGTAGTTTCAGTCTTCGTGATTCTATGTATTTATGTTGTTATGTTAATAAACCCCTGTCTGATGTCCATCCCCGCGTTTGGGTCTGCTCCATCTAAACCGGCACGACCGGCTCTGTGACATGTATTGAATAAATTCAATGCACATAGACTGAAGTAGTTTAAGTCTTTGGTTCTTTTAATTGTGATGATTTTGGCTCACATTTAACAAAAACCCACCAATTCTCAACAAATTAGAATATGGTGACATGTCAATCAGCTAATCAACTCAAAACACCTGCAAAGGTTTCCTGAGCCTTCAAAATGATCTCTCAGTTTGGTTCACTAGGCTACACAATCATGGGGAAGACTGCTGATCTGACAGTTTTGGCACCTGCCCACACTGCCAAAAGCACCAAAAGTTGGTTAAATGACCATGGTGTTGGTGTGCTTGACTGGCCATCAAACTCACAAGCCCTGAACCCCATAGAGAATCTATGGGGTATTGTCAAGAGGAAAATGAGAAACAAGAGACCAAAAAATGCAGATGAGCTGAAGGCCACTGTCAAAGAAACTTGGGCTTCCATACCACCTCAGCAGTGCCACAAACTGATCACCTCCATGCCACGCCGAATTGAGGCAGTAATTAGAGCAAAAGGAGCCCCTACCAAGTATTGAGTAAATGTACAGTAAATGAACATACTTTCCAGAAGGCCAACAATTCACTAAAAATGTTTTTTTATTGGTCTTATGAAGTATTCTAATTTGTTGAGATGTGAATTGTTTATTGAATAAACAGTAAATAAATAGTGAATTGGTGGGTTTTGTTACGGGTAGCAGGGCTGAGGGTGAACCACTAGGGGGCCCTCAGTAGGGGTTGTCATGTCATGTCTGTTTATGTTTATGTTTTGGCCATGTGTGTGTTTAAGCCCCGCCCTAGCCTAATGTGTGTTTCTGCCCCTGATCACCTGTTCCCAATGTTTCCCTGATTATGTTCTCCATTTATAGTCCTGTCTGTGTCATCATTATTTGCTAGTCCTCGTTCGTATGTAGGCCGAAGTGGTGTCGCGGTTTTTGTTCCATGTCATGTCTCGTGTGTTATGTTTAATAAACCCCTTTTTGTTCACGGAAGCTTCGCGTTGGGTCTGTTATATCCAGCTGGACACCGCCGGTTGTAACAGAAGGACTAGCCCAAACCGAACAGATCCAGTGCGAAGCTTCAGCGAAAAGGTTAGTTTTTTCGTTTCCGGGTTTTATTGTTTTGCCTGTTTTCGTTTTGCGCTCCGGTTCGGAGTGGTGTTTTTCGGTTTTTTTTTTGTTGATTCCGCCCCTCTCTCCGCTCGTGGTTAGGGAAAGGAGGAGGGTTTCGGCAGAAAATTTACATTTTTGGAGGATTTTTGATTTTTCTCGTTCCGTCCATGTTCCCGTGGGGGGCGTCGCCTCACAATGTAGCTTCCGTGAGGGGCGTGCCCCCATCTTTATCCCGCGAAAGAGTTCCGGCCAAGGGCCGGAGTTTCAAGTTTTTGTTTCCGGCTCTCGCTCTGCCTAGGTTCCGGTGGGGGGCGTCGCCCCACGATGTAGCTTCCGTGGGGGGCGTTGCCCCAATGTTCGCCAGCAGAGGAGAGTTCCGGCCAGGGCCCCGGACCTTGAATTTTTTTTACTGTTTTGTTTGCTCCGACTCTCGCTCCGCCCATGTTCCTGTGGGGGGCGTCGCCCCATGATGTAGCTTCCGTGGGGGCACTGCCCCACCGGTTGCCAGCGGAGGAGAGTTCCGGTAGCACCTTGCTCCCACCCTCCCGCCCCTTGGGGAGTTCCAGATCCCAGCGAGACGGACATCGTCGCCCCGGAGCCGTCGTTCGTCGGTGGACGTCGCTCGGTGCGAGTGCTCGGCGGTGGACGTCGCTCGGCGCTGCTGCTCGGTGGTGGACGTCGCTTGGCCCTGCGGCTCGGCTGTGGACGTCACTCGGCTCTGCTGCTCGGCTGTGGACGTCGCTCGGCGCCTCCGCTCGGCTGTGGACGTTGCGTTGGACCCTTTGGCCTTGCCGTCGGGTCCTTTGCTCCCCCCACTTGTCTCGCTCCTGCTTCTCACTCCCCCCACGTGCCTTGCCTTGATCCTCGTTCCCCCCACTTGCCTCACCTTGGTCCTCGCTTCCCCCCACTCGCCTTGCTTTTGCTTCTCGCTCCCCCCCCAAGTGCCTCGCCCTGCTTCTCGCTCCCCCCACCGGCCTCTCTACGTTCCTAGCTCCTCCCTGGGACCCATCGCTGGACCGGACTTTTTGGGAGGGGCTAGGGTTTGGCGCGTCGGGAGCCGCGCCTTTGAGAGGGGGGAGATGTTACGGGTAGCAGGGCTGAGGGTGAACCACTAGGGGGCCCTCAATAGGGGTTGTCATGTCATGTCTGTTTATGTTTATGTTTTGGCCATGTGTGTGTTTAAGCCCCGCCCTAGCCTAATGTGTGTTCCTGCCCCTGATCACCTGTTCCCAATGTTTCCCTGATTATGTTCTCCATTTATAGTCCTGTCTGTGTCATCATTATTTGCTAGTCCTCGTTCGTATGTAGGCCGAAGTGGTGTCGCGGTTTTTGTTCCATGTCATGTCTCGTGTGTTATGTTTAATAAACCCCTTTTTGTTCACGGAAGCTTCGCGTTGGGTCTGTTATATCCAGCCGGACACCGCCGGTTGTAACAGGTTTTTGTTAAATGTGAGCCAAAATCATCACAATTAAAAGAACCAAAGACTTAAACTACTTCAGTCTGTGTCCATTGAATTTATTTAATACACGACCTTCACAATTTGAGTTGAATTACTGAAATAAATGAACTTTTCCACGACATTCCAATTTATTGAGATGCGTGTGTGTGTGTGTGTGTGTGTGTGTGTGTGTGTATATATATATATATATGTCTGTGTGTGTGTGTATGTATATATATATATATATATATATATATATATATATATATATATATATATATATATATATATATATATATATATGTAATGCTCAGCAGATCTGGTAGGTAATTTAATTGAGTAAATATGCAATAAAGATTGCTTATTTGTTGCTTATTTTTTAAAGAACAGACAACCCTACTACACTTATCTCTGATTATGTCTTAATTCCCCATTCACCCCAAGTTCACATTACAAGAAAAGTTCAGGAGACTTAATGCTTAAACACATATAGTCATTATCTCTTCATCTCCATCTAAATCACTTCCATTATTTCCATTCTGCTGAATGCATTCTGCTGTCTCCTGTTCCAGTAACGGACAAAAAAAAAAATGCATGGCTCTGTGTCAAAATATCCATTCTACAGGAAATGAAGGCTAAGATCACAAAGGTGCTGATATTAAATTCAGATCTGTGGATGATATTGAAGGTGCTGTGCAATGAGTTAGCTTTAACAATCATGCACATGTGGAAGTGAAAAAAAGGAGCAATATCCTCTTCTCACTTCAAGCTAAACTAACAATGTCATGCCATTCTTTTATATATATATATATAAATTGTTGATCCCTGTTACAAAGAGTGATTGTTTGAGTTCTGTCATCTTGAACCAGTCTGGCCATTCTCTTTTGAACTCGATCAACAACAGAGGTTTCCATTCTGTGTAAAAGAAAAAAACAAGAGAATTTCCTGAAATATTCAAACCTGCCTATCTGGTGCCAACTACCATGCCATGGTCAAAGTCAGTGAGAACACATTTTACTAAATATGATGCCTCTGTAAAGATTTACTAAATCTCTGACTTGTATCTATATGATATATGCATAGCATTGCTGTTACATGATTGGCTGATTGGATAATTGTCTGAATGTGGAGTACACATATTTCTAAATTGAACCATGAATGCATTTGTAGTTATTATTTTAGATAGCATAGATGCTTAGGGTTTGATGTTTGCCTTTTTAGCAAGGTCACTGGATTTCTCAAACAATTTTATTTAGCATTTAAGACACTATTTGACATTTTAGAGAAATTTATATCATTTCACTTACAGTATAATGTGTCCATAATGCTTCATCTACTACCACAGGATTAGACCAAATTCATCTTTTAAAACTTTTAAAGCACTAATCCATCAAAATCCTAATAGCAGTATGAACAGGCTCTTTGTCTCTTGACCTTGTCCAGTTTTTGCTGAATCCATATATTAAAGCAATAAATGCAGGCTGCAGGGATGAGAGCCAAAACCTGAGAGCATATATTTCTGTGCTGGTTATAATGGTGGGAAAGGAATATCTGGCAGGAAATAAAATGCTCATGATGAGGGAGGGTAATAGCAGCATTTAAATTGTCACACTAGCACATCAAGACAAAGGTGACTTAAACACCACCAATAAAAATAGACCATGATGGGGAGTACTGTGTGAATCTTTTTGTACTCAATGCAAAAACAGAACTATAAGACCCCAGACTTGATTCTATGAAGTAGATTCATATTTAAGGAATAATCAGAACGTTATGGTTGGGTTTAAAAACTAGTGAAGGCACATGTTAACTTCAAAAATATGAGTTGCTTAAAGTATGCTTTGAAACAAGGGTTAATAGAGTGCTCTGATTGGTCAGTAGGTTTTGATTCATTTCCTGTTACAGTAGCTTTAGCTTTGGCAGTTAGGCTACAATATTGGAATATGTTTCTATAGTAACAGCTACACTATATTTAAAGTGTATGCTAAATACACCATACATCAAGTCTAATAGACATGCTTCTGAAAGTTTAAGCAACATTGTTTGCTGGCCTATCTAGAAAAAAAGAGTTCCTTCCATTTATTCTTATGTCCACATCTCCTCTCCTAACTGCCTTTACAAACTGCTCAAATCTGAGAGAGCTGCTATAGAAGTGCTGGTAAAAGCTTCTCTGTGAGTACAAATGCCATAAAAAATGATTTAATTTGTGATTCCGTTTCCTTCTGCATGGTAAACAGAAACACTGACATGATGCATTTATTCCTTTGTGTAAATCTGGGCATCAAGGGGTTCTGGGTAATTATGCAAACTGATGGCACATACCATCAGGACATAAGAAAGAAAATACAGGAAGGAATTTTATGTAGAAGCAGTAAGCTTTGGAAAATGTTACATTAAATTGTGACAGTTGATGATTTATTGAAGCCTTAATTCTGTTGTTTAGTGAAAATATGATGTAATATATTCACAAAACAATAATTGTACAATCCAGAATGTTGTCTATTACCCTATTAAATATATTAGTTTTTGGTTTTGTGTTTTCTTTTTTAATCACAGATTACCACCATTTTTTATGTGAAAGCATTGGTTATAGTCATCATACAGCCAACCTGTCCTTGATTACTTTCCTTTAAACAGTCTCCACCTTCTTATGTTTTATTACTTACTTTTGAGCTTTTTGTCATCATGTTACAAGGCTTCTAACATTTCAATCATTGCAAGAATCCATGCGTGTTATCTAACTTTTTTCCCTAGGACATTAATAAAAATTGTGAATTATCTCATTATAATAAAATTGAAAATAATCTCATTGAGCATTTCTAATCACTAAAAATGTTGAAACACCCAATGATTACAACCAAGACCTTGACCTTGTACTCATTTTAAAGCAGTGTCCCAAACACTTATTTAAAGAAATTTGGTGATTTTGATTGCCTCTGTTAGACAATACCATCCTGTGTCCCAAAGTTTCACAAATCAGCCACATTTAGTCAATATGCTCCAAATCTTCTACATCAGAACAGCTATGGGACTCAATCCTCCAGGCAGTCAAGCTATCTTTCCTCAGTGACAGAGAAATTTGTTAAGATTGTCCCTTCAGCCTTTAGAAAGCAAAGTGCCAGTGCTTTCCAGTCCAGGTTGGTTAACAAGTCCTTGCCTTAACACAAACATTTAGGAGGTGAATCTATTTAAGCTTCCCTTCAAAGTAGCCATGGTGTTCAGTACTCTAAATCCAAATGGCATGCATCATACGGATTGGGCCAAAGCACAAGTGCTCAAACTACTAATGAAGGCAAGGCTCTTTACCTTGTTTTAAACAAAATCCCAGTGTGCATCTTGGTGTGACTTCTGACAGTCAGTAATTTGAAGCAAGCCTTTCCTTACTTCCCAAGAAACTAAGAGCACAAGGTCAGCCATGACATGGTATCTAGGGAGTAGTTAGGTTAAACATTTTGATCAAGGGCCCTAACAGTGGCAGCTTGAACCCAGAGCTTTAACCTCTGAGCTAAGGCACTAAGGAATTTGCAAAATGAACCACACCTTATGTCACTTTACCTTCTCAGTGGTCAAGAAAATGACTGCTTTCTATCCGCTTTCTGCATTTCAGAGTGGTCAGTGTAGATTCCAGGCATAAGTCCAAGTGAGATCCAAAATGAGTCAGGCCCCTTCAGGGTTTTTTGATGTCAGGGTTTTACCAACATCACAGTTGTGAGCAGGGCCATCGTACCAATCAGTAAAAGGGCTTAAACCTAGATCCAGATTTAATTATGACCTAGTAGGCCTCTGAAGGTAGTTTTACAACTAGTATCTCCACTATCTCTTCAAGTGATTTTGAAGCCAACTGACAGTAGGTTGCCGCAAGAGCCCTCCAGCCACCAAGGCCTTGTGCAGACTGAGTAGCTACAAACTGAGTGGACCTTAAAACAGCTGAACACTAATCAAGCTTTAATTGTAACCCCAGAGACCTCTGAAGTGATCCTAATATCCGGTAGTAGCACTACCCTTAGTACTTCCTCAGGTTCTCAAATTCAAACCACAACTGATTATTTGCTTTCTCAAGACAGTGTCCTGGCACCTTAAATATAACTTGAAATTAAATAGGGTGCAGAAAAAAAATGGCCATAGCAACTTAGATAGATAGATTTAGATTTGGTAGCTCAGTGGTTGAGGTATTGGACGACTCATGGGAAGGTTGTGAGTTCAAATCCCAGGGCTGCCAAGCTGCCACTGCTGGACTCCAAAAGCCCTTAACCCTCAATTGCTTAGTTGTATAAAATGAGATATAAATGTAAGAAGCATATTATAATAGACTCTGCTCATTGCTGAATGGTGGCACAGCAGAAGAGTGTATCACTAAATAGATCATTTTATATTATATCTCCAAGCCTTAATGGTGTTCCTTGAAGAAACTAGCTGGATCATTACTCAGGACTTTGCTAATCTTTGCTGAAAACCCTTCCGTGACTGGCCTGTTTGTCTAAATATTTTTGTCCTGCTTGTAGCAGTCCATGTCTGCCCGCTGATGTCTTAAGCCTGCATGATAAATGAAATTCTAGTTGTAGTAGGGTTAAATTCAGTAGCTTTCGGCTGCTCCCTGTACGAGGTCGCCACAGCGGACCAACTGGTCCGCACAACAACTTGGCAAATGTTTTACACCGGAGGCCCTTCCTGACTCAACCCTCCCATTTTTCCGGGCTTAGGACCAGCACAGCATCCAGTGGCTGGGAATCAAACCCAGACCTTCTGCATGATAGGCAAGAAACCTACCACTGAGCCACCAATGCCCCAGTAGGGTTACACTCAGTACTCATTCATTTTTAAAAGGTGACTTGAAGCTATTTATGCAGGTTTAGACCCTGGTATATTTTAACTTTTATATAAAAGTATTCTGCAAAGGATTCTGGATGTTCTCTAGCAAAAATTATGTTCTTCTTACAGACAGTAGTTTGCAAATTGATTCTGGTAACATATCCTCCCCGCAACAAATCCCCCATCATTCAGTAGGTTAAGGGGGTTCAAAATATTTTTCACAACAATGCTATAAATATCACACATTTTGTCGAAGCACTTGGATTTGTTTTTGAACCAGCATTAGAATACCAGTCTGATCATTTTCAAGCAGCAGTTTAGCTTCTGTCTGTCTTTAATATTTCAAGTGCTGCCCTGCAGTGCTTATGCACTGTGCCGTTTGTGATATTAAAATGAGTAAAACTGACAACTGTTCTGCTAAACTGAGTTTAATAGCTTACAAGCTGTTCTAAATTTACAGCCTGTAGAAGTGATAACCTATAATGTCGAACGCAGTACTAAGCTAGGAAGAAGTTTTAATGTAATGTTCTACCACTGAGTAGAGTGTAAAATGTGATTTTGCAGTTGTAGACCTTCAAATGCACTTAAAGACCTAAGGAAGTTTTGTCTGCCTGATACGCTAGATACACACCAGTCTGTTTTTTTTGGGTTTTTTTTAAGTTGTAGCTTATACTGCGTTAAAGTGGAGCTGGGTTTGACAGTTAAACCTACTTGTGATAAAATATGTGAAGAAATTGAAGCCTTTTTGTTGTGGCTGATAAATCCTGGAAGTCAAAACTATAAATCTATCCAAGCATCTGTTTTTTCATCTACATTTTCTGCTCTGATGTTCCTCTCAGAGACCCTCACAGTTAAGAACACTCAATAATTACGTACATGACAGCATCCTATTTTAGGTTTGTATCATTGCACTTGAAGCTCAAGAGGTAAATTGTTTTGTTTGATTAGAAATAGCTGTTTTCCCTAATCTAATCAATGCTCGTCTTGAAAAGACTGACAAGAGACAAGAGGGACAAGAGATTTTCTCCACACATGCTGACTATGATAATGTTTTATTCTCCATTACAAAGAGATTGATTACTTTTAATCCACGCTTGATTAAAATATAAATGGACACATTGATTAAAACCTAGTGCTGTAAAGCTGAGAGCTTTTGTGTTCAAGGCCATAAAAAACCTCCGGAATCACACTGTGAATGGATTAAACTTAATTAGGTTGTATGTTCCCACATCAAAAAAGTAAGTACATCTTGAACCTCAGTTATTAGGCAATTTTTTTAATGTGTAAAGAAAGTAATTTGTATTATGGACCAATTACTCTCCTAAAATATGCCCACAATAGATCTTATTAAGGATTAAGTTTCACAAATGTGTATTATTTCTACATTTTGATCTTTTAGCAAATCGTTCTTGTGCCATTCAAGGACAATATTATACATATACATAGACAGTAAATATGACACAATTAATCAACATTTGTACATCTAAAGTTCACAGTTTTTTTAACATTGAGGAAGATTGAATTGGGCGGCACAGTGGCTTAGTGGTTAGCACATTCGCCTCATACCTCCTGGGTTTGAGTCTTGCTCCTGCTCACTGTGTGCTTGATGGATTTCCTCTGTGTGCTCCGGTTTCTTCGCACAGTTCAAAGACATGCTTCTAGACTGATGTTACGGTGGGCAAGATTCTTTGTAGAACCACTAGGGGGCTTTCAGCAGGGGTTGTCTTGTCATGTTTGTTTTTATTTATGTCTGCCATGTGTCTGTTCTAGCCCCGCCTTATCCTAATGTGTTCCTGCCTCTGTTCACCTGATCCCAATGTTCCCTGTGATTACTTCGCCTATTTATAGTGGTGTCTGTACCCTTATGATTTGCTAGTCCTCGTTTGAAGTGGCGTGAGTAGTATCGTGCATTTGTTCTATGTTATATGTTCTTTTGTTAATAAACCCCTGTCGATGTCTACCCTCGCGTTGAGTCTGTTCCATCCCGCCAGACACTACCGGCCATAACAACTAATTGGAGTCTCTAAATTGTGAGTGTATGTGTGTGCCCTGCGTTGGGTTGGCACTCCATCCAGGGTGTATCCTGCACTGATGCCCGATGTCGCCTGAGATAGGCACTGGCTCCCCGTGACCCGAGAATAGATAGGATAAGCGGTACTGACAATTTTTGAATTGACTGTGTTATAATTGAAGATATCTCAAGGTATAACTTTTCATAAAATTATGAACATCTCTTACTTAAAATGAGCTGTAATGCAAAGCAGATGAATGTTCAATCAGCTGATCAATCTAACCATGGGCATGCTTTCTCGTTCTATTAAAAGCCCTACATCCTGTGCACACTTTATTCTTTCATTCTTGACAGTGATTTAAACTGTCAAGACACTGTCATTACACTGTGTGCACAATACACCAACACTTTCACACCACTGTATTTGTTCTGTTCAGTGAAAATTTGAAAAAAGCATATTCAAATAAGGCTGAAGAGATTCTATCACTTTGCCCCTAAATATTTTCCCCTTTTCCAAATTAAATGTCCATCTCTCCACTATTAAAAAAAAAATGCTTTTCTATACAGTTTACTGTTATTTTTTTGTATATGTTTTTTTTGGGAGAAGGGCCCAGTTAAGCATTAATATTTTTAAAAGTTTCCTCTTTTTTCCTATTTATTATTAATATTCCTAGGGCTCCTGCTGCTGGACCACTGGGGACAGAAACACATTACTGTACTTAAAAAAAACAACAACAGCATAGCAACATTGAATGTTTGAACTACACACAGGTGGTTGAAAAACCAACTGTGCATACACCTAACTTTCTCTGTGTAAGCATCAACATAATTTTTGGACTCAATTTTCCAACTCTGAATACACTCCCTAATCTCTAATCTAATCTAATCTAATCTTCCCCTTTTACCCGATCACAAGTAAACAAATCCATCCTCTACAGTCAGAACAGAGTTGTCTTTCTTCTCATTCTGGCCTTCATTTCCTTTTCATGTCTGATTATCAAATTCCTATCAGTTCTCTCTTTCACCAGCCAACAAAGGAATTTCTGGATCCTGAATGCACATCTTATTGACTCCAGCACCAAAATTCCTGGGTCGGCAAGGGCAGTAATAAGGCAGAAAAGTATTGTATGATTATGCAGGCAATGGGATTTTTTTTTTGAAGGTTCCTTTCTATAGTGTGTTAGTAGGCAGTGGGTGGCATTATCAGTGTTCACAGTCAGGTGATGAGGTGACAGAGGAATGCAAAGACATTCAGTGGCACTGACAGACTGGGGAGTAAGGTGATTATAACAGAAACATCAGACGATTATGGACAGCGGTATGTGAAGGATGATGCATATCCCCAGTTAGAAGACTCGGATCAGATGTGGATCCATGTAATATTCACAACAACCTAAATGTATGTCAAAAGACAGGAACACAGAAGATGACAACACTGTGTGGAAGTGATGTATACCTACATGCTGCACATTTCCAAGTTGTGTACTAGAAAAATGCTTAATTGCATTAGTGTGATAAATGAATTGTGCATACCACCGCTAAGCCTAATTGATGTGCAATTTAATTGATTTTTTTTTATCAAGACTCATTTGGCTGTGGTAATAAGTGTTCTATTAAAAAAAAAAACAGCATCAAAATGTTGGCCTCATATATGCAATTGGTATTTTGTTTAATAAATAAACTTATTTAATTATATATATATATATATATATATATATATATATATATACATATATACTTTTTTGAATTAAAACTCAAATCATATCAATTTAATAACACTGCCATTTTTCTGTTTGTTTCATTGTTTTCTATCTATCTATCTATCTATCTATCTATCTATCTATCTATCTATCTATCTATCTATCTATCTATCTATCTTTCTTCTTCTAGTTGCACATGCATGGTGAAAAACTTGGGCTGTATTTGATGTACCTCATCAGTAGGAAGTCAATCAAAATATGTTTGATGCTATTAAAAAAATATTTAAAAAAAGATTTTCTTTCTTTCTGATGGGAGCCACATTAGAAAATACACAATCAATACACACCTCTTTAAATGTGCTGGAAATATAAATTTCTAATATAATGTATTATGCAAAAATCACAACTTTTATGCAAATTAAAAATGAATATTCATGTAATGATGAATAATTCAACTTGTTAATATATAATCTATTTCTATTCACTTGATGCCACAGTGGATATCTTTGGCTCTGGGGCTGACAGCTGATGTTTGAATAAGGAATAATGAGTGGAAAGGCAGTGAGTGAGAGAGAGAGAGAGAGAGAGAGAGAGAGAGAGAGAGAGAGAGAGAGAGAACCCAGAAGGATGAAGTGAAGAAATCAGGCCAGAGAGCAGCATTAAATCTCATGACATACCAGTAAATATCTTTTATAAATGCTTGCAAATAATTTCATTTCCATATAAAACTTTGCTTCCAGAAGGCAAACTGCATAAGACTAGTGTTTCTTTTTATTGTTATTAAAAACAAAACAATCATTAAGCAATCCCAAGTGTATTCCTTCCACTTCCAGTCAACACGTTTTACACAAAAACGAGCAGAATGAACTCATTTGGATGCAGTTCTTTACAATCAGTGTTTAATTGGTTGGCCAAATTTGAAGTCACACTGAGACTCTGCTTAACAGCATGTGGTTTAATCAAGTACATTCTTAATTTAAAGTGGATGAAGAGAGATCGAGACTCTTTCATTAGGAGAGGAATTGAGGAATAGGCAACAATCCAGTTGTAACTATCACATAGGGCATATTGCACAAATTTACCTCTAACACAGCTGCCACTTGATTTATGACTTTAGTTATAACCGTTGTACATTTCTTTTATACATACACTATCAAACTGTTATATACATAGCTATAATACAGTTTTAAACTGCCAAGCTGTATATTTTCAATACAGAGGCATCAGTTTCATTTTTCATTTCAAGGGAAGTACTACAGCGCTCGTGTCCACTTCTGCTTTTGTTCATTGATTTGTGTATATTACCTTGTGTGTTTTGTCTTAATTATCATCTACTCCCATGTCCAGTTACACTTGTGTCTCGTTTCTCCTAGGTCTCATCACCAGCACCGGTTTGGAGTTTTGCCCCTTGATTAGTCCATTTATTTAAACCCACATCATATGTATGACATTCAGAGTTAATCATACACCCAGTTACTTTGTCCTTGACATTACCAAGCCTGCTTCTTGAATCTTTTTTAAGTTTATTTTTGCCTAGTCCTTGATGTTCTATGTTTTTGCTACATTTAGACCACAGCCTGTTTTTCAACACTGTTTTTGCCCGGTTCTGAATTTGTCTCTTGGATTGAAAAGAAAAGCCCACCTGCACTTATGACCTGGCGGCCCTGATGAAATGAAAATTAAACAATATTATAAAAAAAAAGAAATCTGATGTGTTTGTGGATAATGTGGCCCTAAAGAGAACTCATTAAATTAATGCACAAAAAAACACACAGCCAATGTCATTGTCTCATGTGCCAGAGTTGAAACACGGAAGAGGATGCCAATACATGTGGTTCAGGTTTTAATCCAAAACACAAGGCAAAATCCAATGAACTGAAGTCAAAAACATGAGAGCAAAACGTTAAAAAAAAGAAAAAAGAAGCTATGGCTAAACAGCAAACATGACACATGCAAGGCTACTTTTCCCCAAAACCACAACACGAGGGTTTAAATACCTGACAAATCATAGGGAGAAACAGAGATGAGAATAATCAGAGACATTAAGGCAACAATTAATGACGGGACAGGGATGGAGACAAGATCTGAATCAAAACAAACACAGCACGTGCTTAGCACCAAAGTGTGAGTCCGGAGACTCGTGACATATCGATATATTAAATAACAAAGGTTTAATGAAATGTTTAACATAACGTCAAATCAATTAACCTCTTTCACAGTACCAATTTTAATGGATTGTTTGCTGTAAACTTAATGAAAATCCAATAACTGCACCTACGGTGAACTCAAGTGGCATCACAGATTAATATAAAACCTCCCACGAAATGTCAGAATCTGCAAACTCCTAGGATGAAAAAGTCGGAACTAATTAAAATCACTAATTAAAAATTCACTGACAACAGCGATACACACACAGCTCCAAATGATTTACAGACTTTTTCCTGTCTTAGGTGTTGAGTCACCGTCACATCCGAGAACACTTTTTTTCTTATGTGCCATCAGAGAAAAGACATCTTTCTGCCTCCAGAGTGAAAATAAAATGTGATCCAGCATTTAAGAGACTATTATCTTCAGGGTTTGGCATCTTCCTCTACCTTCTATTCACTTGGGGGCTTTTCTGACAGATAAGACAAGCTATTTATGTGACACAGCAATGGAAAGAGAAATAGAGAGATAATGAGAGAGGAGACAGTCAGAGGGAAACAGTTGGAAAGAGAGAGAGATGACACTGAATATATATATATATATATATATATATATATATATATATATATATATATATATATATATATATATATATATATATCTATATCTGCTTAAGAGTGTAAGGGAGGGGAAAAGAACATTTTAGGTTTACTGTAGGAACACTGTGTAAATACAGCCTGGAAGCACAACTTTGAACAGTGTAACACAACGTGATGGTCTGTCATAAAGACAAATACTGACATGAAGAGATGCTGTACATCTTTTTTTTTTTAATTATTTTAAAATAAAACCCTCTTACAAAAAATACTGTGCAAGAAAATCATGTGAAAATATACGGATTTTACAAAGTATCGCAAACTTTTATTTTTTATTTATTTATTTTTTTCCTATTTATTTATTTATTTATTTATTTATTTATTTATTTATTTATTTATTTATGGCCTCTGGAAAGATGAAGGTGAATAGCAGAAAAGTGAGTTTTATACTTATTAATAAATAATCACAGAGCTTCAAAATATAATTATGAAACATAATAAAATAATATACTTTAATATAATACAATTAATAATTGATATTTTAAAAGAATTAATAATACACTTTATTATTAATATGTGTATTTAATGATCTATTTGCACACATAGGCAAGGACAGGGGAATATATTTTTGTCTGAAATGTGGGTGAAAAAAAAAAAAAGTTTAATAAGTAACAAGTGAGTCGAGTCAAATTATAGTGAATATTTTAAGAACCACTGAAGTTTCGTTCCAATTCAATGCCACACACAGACACACACACAAACTGTGTGCTTTTAGAAAATCGCCTTAAGCTTTCTGCCTCTAGAAATCTGTCTCTTCTATTAATTGCTTGAGGCAGAAGCCCATACACTAGGAGATAAAAAGGCATATTTAAAACTAGAGAAGCAAAATGTCAGGTTCATTTTCCAGAACAAACAGCAGTGATGTTAATAAGATGTGATGTATCCCTAGTGGGATCTGCTATCTCATCCTATTACGCAGTCATTACTTGACATTTGGATTCAACCAGATAAACAGGGTACACTGCTACAAAGTCAATACTCTGATTTGGGAGCTCTTAAAGGGACATGATGCTATCTTGCTGATAAGTGCACACAAATGAAGATTTTTTTTAAAAAACACTCACACACACACACACACACACACACACACACACACACACACACACACACACAATAATCAGTATGAACCCAAAATCATAGAAGAGAGAAAGATGAGTGAAGGGGATGGAGATGAGAGACGAGCCAGGGGGCAACATTACTGCAACCTGCCATGAGGACAGATGTTCTGTGAAGATAATTAAAGCAGACTGAGAAGACTGAAAGAAAAACAGGGCTGAAAAAGAGAGAAAGAGAGGGAGGAAAAACTGCTCTGACACTCAGACTGTGGAGAGACTTCTAGGGAGGAAAAAAGTCCCTAATAATAAAAATGTTTTTAAAATCATGGTCAGACCGGATGTTGACTACAGCTTGAGTACAAAAAGTACCTGTAAAACAGAGGCTCAGGAAGAATTCATGCTGTGCCATGTGACATCCGTGATCAGGCCTTAAATGGTCTACTTTGAGGTGAGAGGGTTGTTGTTTTTTTTCATAACTGACAGATGCTCAGGAAAGAGGCTTGAATGACAAAAATAAAAAATTGTAAAATCATTCAATTCAAATGAAAAAGTTAAGACTAGGCTTAAGGGCGAGATTAATACTTGCATTCCAGAAAAAGACTAGAACATAACCTTGTATTTGAGGAAAACCCTATTGATATAAACAGCAGCTCACAGAGATGATTTAATCCACTCAGGATAGAGGAGGAATGAAAAAGAAAATGAAGTGCATCTTATTAACACTCCGATCTCATGCACGGCTATGATGGTATTGAGCAGATACCTCGTTCCTGCGGATAAATGCTCAGAACCCACCATTCACCCTTTCACCTTAACCGATTCCCATCTCTTCCTTTCATTAGCTTCCTGCAGTCTGGTTATTCAGCCTGATCGTCTCGTCCCACTCTATTTCTATCCCCCTACCTTTCCATTTCCAGCTGTGATTGACAAACAGGTTTCCACTCAACAGGGATTTTGTCTTTTCTCTTCTGTCTTTATCTCACGGTTGAAGAGATCGATTAAAGCCTGGATCTGGTGTGATACAAAGAGAAGTGCACTGCTATAGATAAGGAATGGCAGGAACTTTTATACTACAAAATGCTTTTTTTTTGTTGGTCATGCTAGTTGAAAGTTTTCCAAGTTGATCATTAAAAATACAAAACATCAAGTCAAGTCAAGAAGCTTTTATTGTCATTTCAACCACATATAGCTGATACTGTACACAGTGAATGTTTCTCCAGGACCCCGGTGCTACATAAAACAACATAAAACAAAATGGAAAGTATGCACAGTAAGCATTCTTTTTTTTTTTCAGCCAATAATTCAGCCAATACTAATCAGCCATAACATTCTGACAGGGGAAGGGAATAACACTGATTATCTCCTCATCATGGCACCTGTTAGTGGGTGAGATATATTAGACAGCAAGACAATATTTTGTCCTCAATGTTGATGTGTTAGAAGCAGGAAAAAATGGGCAAGCGTAAGGAATTGAGCGAGTTTGACAAGGGCCACATTGTGATGGCTAGACGACTGGATCTGAGCTGGTCTGCAGTGGTCAGTATCTATCAAAAGTGGTCCAAGGAAGGATCAGTGGTGAACCGGCGACAGTGTCATGGGCAGCCAAGGCTCATTGATACAACAGTTGCTCAGATTGCTGAAGAAGTTAATGCTGGTTCTGATAGAAAGGTGTCAGAATACACAGTGCATCACAGTTTGTTGGGTATGGGGCTGCATAGCCACAGACCAGTCAGGGTGCCCATG
This sequence comes from Hemibagrus guttatus, assembly GCA_033459395.1. Taxonomy (NCBI): domain Eukaryota; kingdom Metazoa; phylum Chordata; class Actinopteri; order Siluriformes; family Bagridae; genus Hemibagrus; species Hemibagrus guttatus. Next base: position 5,008,162 of record JAUCMX010000020.1, read on the forward strand.
CTGACCCCTGTGCACCACTGAAAGCAACAACAATGGGCACGTGAGCATCAGAACTGGACCATGGAGCAATGGAAGAAGGTGGCCTGGTCTTATGAATCAAGTTTTCTTTTACGTCATGTGGATGGCCGAGTGTGTGGCTTACCTACGGAACACATGGCACCAGGATGCACTATGGGAAGAAGGCAAGCCGGCGGAGGAAGTGTCACGCTTTGGTCAATGTTCTGCTGGGAAACCTTGGGTATGTACCACCTACCTAAGCATTGTTGCAGACCATTTACACCCTTTCATGGAAACAATATTCCCTGATAGCTGTGGCCCCTCTTAGCAGGATAATGCGCCATGCCAAAAAGCAAAAATGGTTCAGGAACAGTTTGATGAGCACAACAATGAGTTTGAGGTGTTGATTTTACCTCCAAATTCCCCAGATCTCAATCCAGACGAACATCTGTGGGATGTGCTGAACAAACATGTCTGATCCATGGAAGCCTCACCTCGCAACTTACAAGGCTTAAAGGATCTACTGCTAACATCTTGGTGCCAGATGCCACAGCACACCTTCAGGGATCCAGTCCATGCCTCAACTGGTCAGGGCTGTATTGGTAGCAAAAGGGGGACCAACACAATATTAGGCAGGTAGTCATAATGTTATGGCTGATCAGTGTATGTAAATATAAATCAATAAACATGACGCTATTTATGAATGAAAAAATATATATTTTTAATGTTCACATTAAAATATTTTACAAAGTGTGAGAAATCTAAATGAAGTAGAAGAGACAATTATTCTGATTATGGTCAGCTTATCCTTCAATCCATCACATGTAATATTTGAAGGCGTTATCTTCACCCACTAAAATTCAATGTAAGGTTATCCAACAAAGGTAAAAACACACATCTTACACTGAATGCCAACAGAGTCCTGATTCTGATTTTATATTAGACTTGTGGTGATAAAGTAATTCATTTGTTTATACTGATTGAAAATGTCTGACAAGTAGATTTCTATTCTGCCAGCTTGTACTGGTAAAAAGGGTTAAGGAAACTGTAAAATTAAAATATACAATATACAGTGTGTCTGTGCTGTTATCCAAATTATTATAGCTACAAGTTAAGAGTATTGGAAACCTCATGATCGACTGTTTAGATAAATGCAAGTGCAAGGCACAAATGATTTTTGTCCACACCAGTGATTTAGGTCCAGAAATGTCATCAGTAATATTCACTGGTGAGAGCAGAAATCTGTGGCTGGCATACAGACATCTTAATCCCTTTATTGACAACCATGACAGCCTTTTATAATGCTGCTTTTCCTCGTGTAGCTAGCAGACTGTCTCGGTGATGTCATCAGCTATGAATCTGCTGAGGTGCCATTATAAATGTTGAGAATGTTCAAATGAGATGAAATGGGACTTTCCATCACCATGATAACGAGAATCCAAAGTCTTATAAAGTAGGAGGAAGGAAGATGCCATGTTGAGGAAAGGAACCATGTCCTGGTGTCAAATTTAGACCAGATTGTAGAGTGAAAGGCTGATGATCACACTTTATCCGGCAGTGTGTAGGTGTCCTGCAGTGTCGCAGTGTGACGGCACACATTGTGTCGCAGAGATCCTGCTGATGGAAGCAAAGCCTCAGGCCATGTCTTATAGATTATTCACACAAAGTCCAATAAGACTGGCTCAAATACCAGAGCATGCCTTGCATTCAAATGTCTGGGTTCAAGACACAGTCATGTCCAGGCGTCTGAGGTCTGATAACCAAATTTTAGGTTTTCAGAGGCAAAATTTTTACAAGATTCCATATTTGTGTGTGTGAGACTTCCTGTCCTGTTCAGTTAAGTGTGTTTAGGAGTGTATGTACAAGGGGATTTCACAGACTCCAGGTTAGCATAATCCTCAGTTATCTTCTTTTACGTTTCACAATGGTCATACTTTGCCCAGGGTTAAGAATTAATTCCGGATATTTATAATGTAATGTTTCACAATACACATTCCTAACTCTGGATTAACATTCCTATTTGCATATTTGCAGCATCAAAAATCATGATAGAATAAATAAAGAATTAATTTTATTTTTGTCTTTTTAAGTTTATCATGTACTTGACCAGAATTTAATGATACTGAACTTCTGCTAATTTTCAGGGTCACCTATTTCCACCTCGCTATGTTGCGTACGTCATTCATATATTCAGTATTCGGTATTTTGCCACCTGATGCTACCTACTGAGCCATTTTTGTTAAGTGTTGCTTTGTCCTGGTTTTTACGTTATATGAGGTACGCAATATTCAATTTCTGATTAAGCATCTAGTCATAAGGTTCTAACACCGCATCATATTGTTACACACTCTAGACCCTTAGCACAGAAGTTATTGATTAACACTGTAAAATGAGTTTGATAAAAAAAAAAAGTGGTGACAAGTTAGGTACTAAATTCTCCTGAAATTAAAATTTTAATCCTCCTGAATTTGTTTGAATTTGAAACCAGAAACTGTCTAAAGGTGGACATTGAAAAGTCTTTACTATTTTATTTTTTAAACCCTAACCCCTAACCCTTAACCCAAACCTAAATTTTAATTCAATTCAATTCAATTTTATTTGTATATCGCTTTTAACAAAGTGCATTGTCTCAAAGCAGCTTTACAGAACATAGGAAACAAACATACAAACAAACAGTCCTAGATGTTAGACAAAATTTTCCCTAGTGAGCGAGCCTGAGGTGACTCAGGCGACTGTGGCAAGGAAAAACTCCCTTAGATGGAATAAGGAAGAAACCTTGAGAGGAACCAGACTCAAAAGGGAACCCATCCTCATCTGGGTGACACCGGAGAGTGTGATATGAACAATGTCCTTTCTGCATTAGTTGTGTGATGCAGATACAGCATGTGTAGAATGTTATGTGTAAAATGTCCACATAGGGTTGGCAGTGCTGCTTTGAATACTCCAGTCCTCAAAAAGCAGAACCCAGCTGGAGCTGGTCAATCTCTGGATGCCACCGGAGCTGGCACAATCTCTGTGTGACTCGGGGGTGGATAGAAAAAGGGAAACAAGTGGAGAGGAATTAGCGTAGCTGCTATTCATAATATTAGCAGACACTAGATGATAATGTGTATTTAATCAGATGTATTGGAGTACAAAGTTATGGGATGTATTACGTGTATGCCTGGCTAAAGAGATATGTCTTTAGTCTACGTTTGAACTGGGAGACTGTGTCTGAGCCCCGAACACTGTCAGGAAGACTGTTCCAAAGTTTAGGAGCTAAATATGAAAAAGCTCTACTCTCTTTTGTAGACTTTGATATTCTGGGAACTACCAGAAGTCCGGAGTTTCGAGATCTTAAGGAGCGTGCTGGATTGTAACATGTTAGAAGACTGGCTAGATATGTGGGAGCTAAACCATTTAGAGTCTTGCATGTAAGTAGTGCTAAAAATTTAAATCAAAATTGAAACTGGAAACTGTCTGCAGGTGGACATTAAGAAAATATCTCTAAAGCCCCCTAGTTGCTGGCTTTAGTATGGTTTTTAACCCCGCCCATTTCCATATAATTAAATAGAAAACAAGCCAAACATTTTAATCTCCACAAATGATTTTTTTAAAAAGTGTTCTGTCTTCTTTACAAGGTCAGTTGAGCGTGACTTATTTTAATGATAATTATATGGGCATAGTTGATGAGGTAATTGACAGTCTACTAATGCCTCAATATGCCAGCACTTTCCAACACATACCTTTTTGAGAAAATATAGAAAACTTTATTGATTTATTGTCTTTCAAACTTTCTACCAAAGATGTTCAGCATTCACCAATTTGATAGTTCTGTAGTAAAGCCCTGTCTTGATGTAGTTTTGCAGGTTTTTTTTTTTGCTATGTGGCTCATTTTGATGCTTAAATGAGCTTGTTAACTAGCTACCTAGCTGCTAGTGACATTAGCAAACTCAAACACCTTGAAGCTAATTAGCTTAATGTCATTATATTAATTTGGTTTGGATATTAAAATTTCCTAATTGACAGCAGTGAAATTTAACCAACATTTAAGTCTAACAAGTTAAAATAAAAAAAAAATGTGTAGATGATGAAAGCCAATGCAATGAAATTGCTATACGTTGATGCAGCTCTGATCCTACACCCAAGAGGAAAGAAATCTAACGAGTTCTCAACTCACAAATCATATCTTCCACTGTGGACATAGATGATACATCTTACACTGGAAACTCAGACAGATAGAAAGAAAGAGAAAGACTAACAGGCCAGAGACGCTTACCTTAGTTCCTAATGAGAGTTTGTCATGATCCAGCATGATTGCCTTTGGTCGCACCCATCCCAAGGCAAATCACTGTTCTATTCTGAAATAATGAGTGGAAATTTGTTTCTTAAAGATGACACCACTAACCGAGAGCCACACTATGTCTCCTTGCATTACTCTCATTTCAGTGCTCAAAACATCAGCACCCAGAGGATATCTGAAAACCCTTGACAGTTACATGGCTTAGAGTCTGTGAATGTCAGTAGTTTCCCATGCTGCTGTATTAAATAGCTCTGAAATTTAAAAGGCATCTGCAATGGAAGTGAAAGAACTGCAATCACACAGATTTAATATATTTATGGATTTTCACCAGTTGTAAAAAAAAAAAAAAAAAAAAAAAAACTGTCTAAATTTATATTAGTTGGGAGGGTGCAGTTGTATTTCACTGGAACAGGAAGTAAATTAAACTGACACAAAATAAAATAAAACAAAACATTACACAAATAAAATTAAATTTGCTGTACATTAAATAATAATTATGTTTAACCCTCTGACAGACCCATGCAAGCATTCAATAAATACAGAGAAAATTAAAAGAGCAGAAAAGAAACACATAATAAAATTTGTCTTATTTTTGAGGGGAAAAATCAGCTTTATTACCAACTACTGTGGGTTTTACACGAACAAGGAATTTGCCTTGGTGTATTGATGCACAACAATAAAAAATATAAACATAAAAATATAAAGAGAAATCTAAGAATTTTAAGCAAGATTAACTGTGTTGAAAATATAGATAAATATATACACTGCATAATAGTGTTGTATTATATTATATAAAAACATGAACCAGTGCAAACAATTAAATTACCAATGCTGCAGTCAGTACAAATGGAAACATTAAATGTACATTAATTGTACATTAGCTAGTAGTGTAAAACTTGCAGTTTCATGTAGGATTGTTATACAGTAGTATAGACATGCCCTGAAAAGCTTGCATCTATCTTTTTAATGCCATTGAGCCCAGCATCCTGAATGAATATTCAATAACAATCAATGGAGGAAGAATTTCAAAAGTCTAAACAGACAAAAGTAAATAATCTCTCCTATAAAGTACTGCACAACCGAATGCTCCATCCTGATTGGTCAATAGGTGTGGATTCATTTTTAATACACATATTTGATAGTATTCCTGGTTTTAGTGCAGTAGTGGTAGCTCTCTGGTTAAGGTGATGGACCACTGATTGGAAGGTTGTTTGAAGGGAGTTTGAATCCCAGGTCCATCAAGCTGCCATTGCAAGGCCCTTAACACTTTAATGTCTGCAACAAGAAAACTTTTTTTATTAAGAGGTATACTTGAGTCAATAATAACAATAATATAGAATATATATTTTTTTACAATTTATATATATATATATATATATTTTTTTTAACAGACCCCATAATTATTTAAATATTTGCCACTACCAAACGGTTGAGAAATCCCTTTGTGACTCAAAATATGGGCTACCAAAAGATTGCACAGAACATTAAAGGGTTAACCCTCAATTGCTCAGTTGTATATCCGCTCTGAATAAGGTCGTATAAAGTTTATATCAATGTGATCATGGTAACACTTTACAATAACAATACATGAATAATCGTGCACTAATACCTGAATTAATGCTTACTTGAATATGACTAATAATGAGTTTTGTACTAATCCTGAACTAATAACAAGCTAACTTTGGCCTAATGGCCTAAAGCCATGGCATAACGACCACCTTAAGTAACGAAAGAATATGAATTAAATGAGCAAGTTAAAGGAATAGTGTCATGCAGAGCTTGCACTAATACTACAGTGGAAGACCATTTGAAGAGAAATGGATGGATGGTTTGTCTTTCTACAACTGTTGAGGAGGATCAGTGTAAATGATAAAAGTAATCCAGCACCATTCAGTGATTTACTACATACCGTTCAGCTTTACTACATACAGGAAATGATGCATGTTTAATTCATATTCTTTCTTATAAATGAGGTTTAGTTCACTCCTAGGTGTTAATTAATACATTAACTGACAATCATGTTCTAACATGTACTTAAGGTGGATGAGTTCATAAGCTCTTCATTATTTCATAATTAGTACATGCCTTAAATTATTATTAGTTCAGTTATTAGTGCAGGATGTGTTCTTGTGATCATTCTAATATGCTATTAGTTTGTATAGTAGCAATTTAAATAGGGACTTTATTAGTAGATGCTCAGCATGAATGGAATATAAAACAGAGTTTAATTGTTGATACGGTGAAGTTGTCTGTAACAAGACGATTAGAGCTGCTACAGTGTAAGCAGATTTTCTCTTTTCTTTTCTTTTTCTTCCTGACTAACTAGGACGATCCTAATCAGCTTCCCACAACAAACAACAAAAACAACCTAGATTTCTACCAATCTGTAATTTATGACATTTACATTTACATTTCTGGCATTTGGCAGACATTCTTATCCAGAGCGACGTACAAAAGTGCTCTAAATCTCTATCAATGAATAGATTAACACTGGTTCAATAGGACACAAACTTGGGATACCATTAGCCTAAAAACTGAGTTGGGGATTTATTTATATTTTTCTTTTAAAAGATACAACATGATACATAAACAGGGAAAAATAAGAGCTAGTTTAAGTGCTTCAGGAAGAGGTAGGTCTTCAGTTGGCGTTTGAAGATGGTCAGTGACTCGGCTGTACGGATATCTAGGGGAAGTTCGTTCCACCACCTCGGTGCCAGAACAGAGAAGAGTCTAGATGTATACCTACCTCTTGCCCTGAGAGATGGTGGGACCAGTCGAGCAGTGCTAGTTGACCTGCAAGTTGTGCATATATCCCCAACATTCAACCAAAAAGCATGGAAGCAGGCATGACCCTCAAACCCATTTCAGATATCAGATATTCACTGTTTCACAGATTCTAATCTGCCAATGAATATTAAATAGTATCCTGTTTTATCCGCTCTAAATTTTGCATTTCCATCTTCCAGTGACAGCAGGGTGGCATGAGTACCCATGTGTGAAATTGCTGGTCACAGTGAATGAGTATTACGGAAATTAAAAATGACCAAAGGTGCCCTAAAAGTTGGGAGGAATCAGGTTACATAAACCGAGTGACATTTTCCGTCATTCAGATCCAGATTGTGTAATTATGGCCTCCTGCTGAGTCTCCTGAACACCAGCAGCACCAACCCTGTAATATAGTCAGTATCATAATAACAACACATACCTCAAGCTCTGCTCTCTGTTTCACACAGGATGTCCAATCGATATTTTTTTAATCACACAAGTGAAAAAAAACTCTTCTCAGTCATTTTATATTGAAGTTGAGGCACAAATATGTGGTTGGAAATCTGATGGATGCCTAGAGGTTAGTGTTATGTATACTTATTAAGGGTAAGATGGGGACGGGAAACGTGTGTGTATATGAAGGGTATGCTTAAGAAAATGTCATCATAACCAAGGTCAACATACCAGAAGGTAGACTCAAACATATATACACTTTTCTATATGACCAAAAGTTTGGGGAAATCTAAAAATCTCACCTATATGTGGTTCTTCCCCAAAATGTAGCTACAAAGTTGGATCCACACAATTGTCTAGAATGTCTTTGTATATTGTAGAATGATAATTTGTCTTCACTGGAACAATGGGGTTTAAAACATGTTCTAGCATGACATGTACACAATGCGAGGTCCATGAAGACATGATGGTTGGGACCCTGATTTGGTTGACAACATTATCCAGAGCAACTAATTTATCTCATTTATACATTTGGAGAGTTAAGTGTCTTGGTCCAGCAATGGTAGCTTGGCAGTGAGGGGATTTTATTTCATGACCTTCCAAACAAAAGTCCAATGTCTAAACTATATATGAGAACTTAGTCCATTGTATAAATACGTAACAGAAAATGAGTTGGAAAGCACAGAAAGTGGATATAGGGTAGGATATATGGATATAGAAACAACTATATCCAGGAACACATGAGTACCTGGATATAGGCAAGACTTTGTGAAGAGATGAAGGAACAGGTGGAGATAAATAATAATCCCACTAATTAAGGGATTAATGCAGAACAACTAAACACATCGGAGTAATAATCCAATGATACAACAAAGGAGTCAAAACCAAAAATCAAACCAAAAAGAAACAAATTTTAAAAAAAAACAAAACTAAAGGGGCTTTTTGTGACTTTTGGAAAAAGGCATTTTTTTGGGCCAAGGGGGGCCCTTTTTTTTCCCAACCCAAAAAAATTTTTAATTTTTTTGGGGAAAATTTTGTTTTTAATTTTTTTTTAAAATTTAAAATTTTTTAAATTCTTTAATTTAATTAAAAGAAAAAACTTTTTTTATATTGTTTTACTTTCCGTAAGAATTTAAGCCGTGTTAAAAAGAAACAAAAAATGCATCCTTGTTTATTTACAAAGGCATTTCACAGAAGAGCAGTCAAGGCTGCTTTCATTCAGAGCTGCAGATCCACTAACAATGATGAATGATGGATGATGGATGATGGTGAGGGAAATCTCTCAGAACTGCTATACAATATGTTAAGTCTTTCCACTTGAGTGAAATGCTGCTGTACGTTATAGCAGTCAGATTAATAAAAGCCTTTCACTGACCATTTTTGGAGCGCTAAACAGCTACTGAACGAAAGATTCTAGCAGGAAGTTAAGGCCAGCTAGAGTGTCACAGAGAGTAAAAGAGGCCAGTCTTTCTATCATGGACACATATACAAGTTAAAAGACAGAGTTTCAGCTTTTTTGAATCTAATTAGTCAAAAGTTATTTATTAGTTTTCTGTAAAAGCAGCGAGAGCAAGGAAAATGACAATATTTTTAGTTTATATTAATGCACTTTAATATATTTCTGTAGTAATGACACAGGGACTTGTATGTTGGACACACAACATAATCAAATGTTAATTTGATGGGGGCAGTGGTAGCTCAAGTGGTTAAGACTCTGGGTCATTGACCAGAAGATCAGGGGGTTCAAGCCCCAGCACCACCAAGCTGCCACCGTTGGGCCCTTGAGCAAGGCCCCCAACCCACCCTGCTCCAGGGGCGCTGTATCATGGCTGACCCTGCGCTCTGACCCCAACCACCAAGGATGGTATATGCGAAGAAAAGAATTTCACTGTGCAGTAATGTATATTTGACAAATAAAGGCAACTTTAAAAAATAAATAAATAAATAAAAAAAAAATAAAAAAATGAAAGACTCAATAAACATGTGCTCTTATCTAACAAAATCCATCCATCCACTTATCCTACACAGGGTAGCAGGGGACCTGGAGCCTATCCCGGGAGACTCAGGGTGCCAACATAAAAAGTACACACTCCCTGTAACGTTCTGGAGACACCATCTGAAGTGGGAATCAAATCTGGATCTCTGTGGTAGTCACGATCACCTGCGTGCAGTTTATCTGACCCGCAAGCAGGATTACATTAAAACGCTGCTTTATTAACATAACTAAAACAAGATTTACACAGAACACTTGACAAATACAACATGATGATTATGTAACAAAACATAATAATAACATGGGAACCTGGAAACACAATGGTGTCTGACTGAACAACAAACAAAAAACAATGACTAACAAAGACAGATACAAAAGGGCTGGTATATATAGGACAAAACATTAGGGTAAATGGGTAACACGTGACATGGTGGGAAAGTGGAACAATAGGAAGGGCGTGGCACAACACACATGGGGACTACAGAAACAAAAAGCAGGCTATGGTTAATCGCCTGCCAGCACCCCTTCTGGTGGTGTGGCAGGGAACTGTCCCAGTATCTCCTGACACATCCATTCACACACTGAGGACAATTCAGAGATGCTAATCAGCCTACCACACATGTCCTTGGACTGGGGAGGAAACCAGAGTCCCCGGACATGCACACAGAAGGAAGAGATGGGAATCGAATTCTTAACCCTGGAGGTGTGAGGCGAGAGTGCAAACCGCTAACCACTAAACTACTAAACCACTTTATTCAGCATTTATGGAAAGAGGTCTCCAGTGTCAGTAATGTGAAATATGTTTTCCATGAAAAAATCATCTCAGAAAGTTTTTTACTTTACCACTGTAGCCTCTGACTTGCTCATAGGGGATAAATTTCAATTTTAAATATTATCATTTGGATTCTGGATTTTTATAATCTTAAAAATCTGATTTATTTCAGTATCCACAGGTAAAAATGCTATATAAATAAAATTGAATTTAAATAAAGTTTTCAGACAAGTCTTCGTGAGTTTGGCATGTTACAGTTCCATAGGAACGTGAGCGTTTTTTGTTTTAATTTCCTTTAAGACAGAAAAAAAAGCTGATAAGGGAACAGTTTTATCTGCTAAAATATAACTGATAACAGGAACTAACTTGTTTGTTGAATGCTCCACAAAATTATTACTTTAATCAGATAAAAATTCTGAGATGTCGTTCTTTAAAAATATATAATATTATCAATAAATTGCTGTGGCATAACGAGAAGTAAACATTTAAAGGTGTGATTCTTATGCCAGAAAAGCACACCTAGAAGTGTAATTCTATACACAATAACAATTAAGGCCAAATTTGTCGCCATGGAGCTTCTGTCCATTTTTAAAGTGTACACATGTGCCTAAAGGAGAGATATTGTTCTGTTTGAAGCCTTTGGCTGGAATGTGTCATATGAATAACCTTCCAGTTGTACAGGGCTTTTGCACCCATCACCTTTTGTGTTCAGATCCTGACAGCCATGTCAGCTTCTTTTTTTTTCCCTTTTCAGCAGCACATTGTCAAGTGTTCCATTTTGTTCCCTCTCTCATCTTGACTGCAGAATGGAGGAGGGGTAACCCAAGGTGATCAAAGTGGGAAAAATTCTCTCTTTTAGTTGGACTATAGAAAAGATTTCACATGTATACTGTATAACGCATATACAGTATATGGAAGGCTAAGAAGAAAGAAAATGTAATATGGAAGACTGAAAAGAAAAAAATCATGTTATAAACATTATCTTCCTCAGTTTCTGCAGTTTCAGTGAGATGATAAGAGAGAGGCTTGTTTTATTTGAGTGACAGTTTTTGGAGGAAAAAAAAGGAAGATTTTCACTTCACTGAACTCCGTCAGAGAAAACACTTTTGTATGAAATATGACTAATCCCACTATTGTCCTGTTCTGCCTATTTACATTTTTATGTTTTTCTTTTATTACATTCAGCCGCTTTGAAAAGAAGAGACCTTGTCACTCAGACTTTGCATACCGATCCATATGCATGTATTAAGCGTAATTACTGCATATTTCTTTTCTAAAGGCCTACTATAACTAATCCCAGAGTAGTTTGTGTTCAATAAAGAAATTGCTGTTAAAAGACTGCAGTCAAAGGCAAAGCTTTAAGCATTTCTTAGAGATGAACCATCTGTTGATGCTGCATTCAAACCTCCTTGCAATGAGTAAAACATTTTTTGATGTTTTAAGCATATTTTTTCCTTCTGTAAATTTTATTCAGGTGCAAATAGAGACTATGGATGAGCAAAAAAATGCCTTATTTTCAACTGGTCCTACATTTGCATTTCCCCAAAACAGTTTCGAACTCAACCATTGCTTCTCATGTGAATTATGTAGATTTGTGAATAAATGCTGATGCTGCAATCATAAAGGCAGTCCTCTGCTCATCTAAAGACAGTCACCTGCTCAAATTTTCATTCTGAACATCCTTTCAACACAGTTAATCGTTGATTTTATCTAGTATCACCCAGAACATTTACATTACAGCATTTGGCAGATGGCGTCATCCAGACCGACTTACACACATCTCATTTATACAATCAAGCTGGTTGATAGTTAGGGGCCTTTCTCAATAGCAGTTTAGCAGTAGTGCACTACACCATGCTCCTTGTGATCTACTAGCACTGCTCAGCTGGTCCCACCATCTCTCAGGGTACAAGATAGGTATACAATGGGGCAAAAAAGTATTTAGTCAGCCACCAATTGTGCAAGTTCTCCCACTTAAAAAGATGAGAGAGGCCTGTAATTTTCATCATAGGTACACTTCAACTATGAGAGACAGAATGAGAAAAAAAAATCCAGAAAATCACATTGTCTGATTTTTAAAGAATTTATTTGCAAGTTATGGTGGAAAATAAGTATTTGGTCAATAACAAAAGTTCATCTCAATACTTTGTTATATACCCTTTGTTGGCAATGACAGAGGTCAAACGTTTTCTGTAAGTCGCCACAAGGTTTTTACACACTGTTGCTGGTAGTTTGGCCCATTCCTCCATGCAGATCTCCTCTAGAGCAGTGATGTTTTGGGGCTTTCGCTGGGCAACATGGATTTTCAACTCCCTCCAAAGATTTTCTATGGGGTTGAGATCTGGAGACCCGTTGCCCGGGCGGTGTGTTTGGGATCACTGTCATGCTGAAAGACCCAGCCACGTTTCATCTTCAATGCCCTTGCTGATGGAAGGAGGTTTTTACTCAAAATCTCACAATACATGGCCCCATTCATTCTTTCCTTTACACGGATCAGTCGTCCTGGTCCCTTTGCAGAAAAACAGCCCCAAAGCATGATGTTTCCACCCCAATGCTTCACAGTAGGTATGGTGTTCTTTGGATGCAACTCAGCATTCTTTCTCCTCCAAACACGACAAGTTGAGTTTTTACCAAAAAGTTCTATTTTGGTTTCATCTGACCATATGACATTCTCCCAATCCTCTTCTGGATCATCCAAATGCTCTCTAGCAAACTTCAGACGGGCCCGGACATGTACTGGCTTAAGCAGGGGGACACGTCTGGCACTGCAGGATTTGAGTCCCTGGCGGCGTAGTGTGTTACTGATGGTAGCCTTTGTTACTTTGGTCCCAGCTCTCTGCAGGTCATTCACTAGGTCCCCCCGTGTGGTTCTGGGATTTTTGCTCACCGTTCTTGTGATCATTTTGACCCCACGGGGTGAGATCTTGCGTGGAGCCCCAGATCGAGGGAGATTATCAGTGGTCTTGTATGTCTTCCATTTTCTAATAATTGCTCCCACAGTTGATTTCTTCACACCAAGCTGCTTACCTATTGCAGATTCAGTCTTCCCAGCCTGGTGCAGGTCTACAATTTTGTTTCTGGTGTCCTTTGACAGCTCTTTGGTCTTGGCCATAGTGGAGTTTGGAGTCTGACTGTTTGAGGTTGTGGACAGGTGTCTTTTATACTGATACCGAGTTCAAACAGGTGTCATTAATACAGGTAACGAGTGGAGGACAGAGGAACCTCTTAAAGAAGAAGTTACAGGTCTGTGAGAGCCAGAAATCTTGCTTTTTTGTAGGTGACCAAATACTTATTTTCCACCATAACTTGCAAATAAATTCTTTAAAAATCAGACAATGTGATTTTCTGGATTTTTTTTTTTCATTCTGTCTCTCATAGTTGAAGTGTATCTATGATGAAAATTACAGGTCTCTCTCATCTTTTTAAGTGGGAGAACTTGCACAATTGGTGGCTGACTAAATACTTTTTTGCCCCACTGTATATCTAGACTCTTCTCTGTTCTGGCAGCGAGGTGGTGTAATGAACTTCCCCTAGATGTCCACACAGCTGAGTCAGTGGGCATCTTCAAACAATGGATTAAGACCTACCTCTTCCTGTAACACTTAAACTAGCTCTTATTATCCCTGTTTGTTTTATGTATTGTTGTATGTTGTATATACAGGTGCATCTCAATAAATTAGAATGTCGTGGAAAAGTTCATTTATTTCAGTAATTCAACTCAAATTGTGAAACTCGTGTATTAAATAAATTCAATGCACACAGACTGAAGAAGTTTAAGTCTTTGGTTCTTTTAATTGTGATGATTTTGACTCAAATTTAACAAAAACCCACCAATTCACTATCTCAACAAATTAGAATACTTCATAAGACCAATAAAAAAACATTTTTAGTGAATTGTTGGTCTTCTGGAAAGTATGTTCATTTACTGTACATGTACTCAATACTTGGTAGGGGCTCCTTTTGCTCTAATTACTGCCTCAATTCGGCGTGGCATGGAGGTGATCAGTTTGTGGCACTGCTGAGGTGGTATGGAAGCCCAGGTTTCTTTGACAGTGGCCTTCAGCTCATCTGCATTTTTTTGGTCTCTTGTTTCTCAATTTCCTCTTGACAATACCCCATAGATTCTCTATGGGGTTCAGGTCTGGTGAGTTTGCTGGCCAGTCAAGCACACCAACACCATGGTCATTTAACCAACTTTTGGTGCTTTTAGCAGTGTGGGCAGGTGCCAAATCCTGCTGGAAAATTTAATCAGCATCTTCAAAAAGCTGGTCAGCAGAAGGACGCATGAAGTGCTCCAATATTTCTTGGTAAACGGGTGCAGTGACTTTGGTTTTCAAAAAACACAATGGACCAACACCAGCAGATGACATTGCACCCCAAATCATCACAGACTGTGGAAGCTTAACACTGGACTTCAAGCAACTTGGGCTATGAGCTTCTCCACCCTTCCTCCAGACTCTAGGACCTTGGTTTCCAAATGAAATACAAAACTTGCTCTCGTCTGAAAAGAGGACTTTGTACCACTGGGCAACAGTCCAGTTCTTCTTCTCCTTAGCCCAGGTAAGACACCTCTGACATTGTCTGTGGTTCAGGAGTGGCTTAACAAGAGTAATACGACTTGTGCATCTTTTTCTTCCACACTTTTTCCTTCCACTCAACTTTCTGTTAACATGCTTGGTTACAGCACTCTGTGAACAGCCAGCTTCTTTGGCAATGAATGTTTGTGGCTTACCCTCCTTGTGAAGGGTGTCAATGATTGTCTTCTGGACAACTGTCAGATCAGCAGTCTTCCCCATGATTGTGTAGCCTAGTGAACCAAACTGAGAGAGCATTTTGAAGGCTCAGGAAACCTTTGCAGGTATTTTGAGTTGATTAGCTGATTGACATGTCACCATATTCTAATCTGTTGAGATAGTGAATTGGTGAGTTTTTGTTAAATGTGAGCCAAAATCATCACAATTAAAAGAACCAAAGACTTAAACTACTTCAGTCTGTGTGCACTGAATTTATTTAATACACGAGTTTCACAATTTGAGTTGAATTACTGAAATAAATGAACTTTTCCACGACATTCTAATTTATTGAGATGCACCTGTGTGTGTATATATATATATATATATAAACCTCCCAGCACAGCTTTTAGATAGTATCCTAAGTCTGTGACCTGAGAAACAAAATCTCTGAATTGGACAGATTTCCATAAAACGGTTTTGCGACAATGTCTATAATTAAAAGTGCTCTACTGGCAGAAGTAAACTGAATTGAATATGCCATTTATGCAGTTGCTAATGATAACAGCTTGGCATTGTTTGTTTCCGGGGCATCATGACTAATGAGCAAGCATCATCCATGCTGCAAGTTGAGGATTCAGGGCTAAAGAGATGACATTTCTAGAGCAGAGGTGCTGACTGAGTGTTACAGTGATATAGTGTGTGTGTGTGTGTGTGTGTGTGTGTGTGTAATGGCCATCTGGGCACGTTCTCGTCCTACAGTGCCAGTAGTTAATGGAATCTAATTACTGTCAATTGTTCCCAAATCCTACAAGACCCACCCTCCTTACAGCTAATTAAAGAACAAACCTAACTGCTTCTTGACTTAAAGCCGAGTTAAGGAAATGTTTTAGTCGCTGGAATTCTGCAATGAAGCCAAATGCAATTCAAAACATAACTCTTATTTTCAATAGCCCAAAGTTACGTGAAAGAGATTCAGTGCCTCTCTCTCATTATAATGTGCCAAACTTAATGAACGGATTGCATGATGACAGCTTAATGAAAGAGAAGTATCCACATGCCGAATTGAGAGTTAGAGGTAAAATGAGTTCATTCAGCTTCACTAACAAGTTTATCCTGCTCCGGGCGGCACTGGCTCCGGATCCTATTCCAAGAGATTTAAATGTGAAATGTGATTTCTAACCAGTTGTTGAGTTTGAGTGAAGTGAACTGAGATCGGTGAAGACAGTAATGACATCATCTATCACTCACTCACTCACACACACACACACACACACACACACACACACACACACACAAACAAATTATAATTAATTGAGATAATTCTATGCATCAACTGCAATTGACACATCACTGCACGCGGAGGACGCTATCTCTGGAGCAGGAATGTCAGATGATCAATTAGAGACTTTTCAGTTGGAGGGCTTAATTAATTCTCACATTCCCCACCACCATCTGGTGGCTCTTTCAGCTCCTGAGCTCCTCTGGCACAATCTGATTGATGCCCTACATGATGGAAATCTGCTATCGCTGGCTTTTTTCCCATAGTGCACTGTGAGGACATCAGGGAGAGCATTCAGCTGTGTGTTCTGTCTCTTTACTGTGACAATGGGTTGAATGGGCTTTTGTGGTTGGAATTAATCTTGAGGGATTTCGGTGATGTGGAAACTTGAAGCATCGCATCATGCCAAGTATGAGACCAACTTGGACACTTAAAAGTAGGGTAGCTAGCATCTGCAAGGATTTGCATAAACTAGCAATTGTGCAGGGAAGTGTGTATTCAAGTCCAATAAAAAGACGTCCAAAAATAAGGACTGGAGCTGACTGGTTGAGTCAACTGGGTACAAAGGAAATGGCACTTCCTGATATATTTCCAACCATGCCGGCAATCACATGGAAAGAAAAGGAATCAAGATCTGAGAGCTTGTTGAAAAATCACAGCAGGTGATTAATTGAAAACATGTCAAAACACTGTACAAGCTTTGTTACATTCTTGACACTTTATATTATGTGAAGCCGGTCATTGTGGCAACATATAGCATTTTTTTTCCCTTTCTCAAACACAAAAGTTTGACATTTGCTGATTCAGTTCCAACAGGAGACTCAGACTAAGCTCTGAATATAACACAAAGACATAATGTGGATACGGATCTGTTACCGTATACCCATATCTGTTTCTGTATTCAGGATTAAACCCCAACTGGGTAAATCCAGGATGGTTTGTTGCTTACTTGATCACTCAAGTATGAAGCTAGATATATATTTGGGACTTAGAAAAAAATCTTTTTCCAGAGTGTGTCCATGTCCAGCATTGAATGTATTTGTCATGCCATATTCTATAGTGGTGGTTAATATGATGCTCACATAAAAGTAGACACTAAGGGCTTTGCATCAGAATTTGTATTAAGTAATAAGTATTTCTGTTTTTACCAAGCCTATTAGGGGCAATATATTCATAGAAAAGTTCTAGAAATGGTGTAAATGTTGATATCAAACCTATTTCTGCTCTCTGAGATGCCCAAGTGTTGTTCATAAGCATCTAAAATTTGAAGGTGTTTATTTTCAACCACTAAAATTCTGTGTAAGGTTATCACACATGTCTCAGACTGGAAGACTTTAGTCCAGAAAATAATTCATTTGTTTATGCTAATTAAAAATGTTTATAAATTCATTTGTTCATACTAATTAAAATGGAAAAGTCGATTTCCATTCCCCCGGCAAAATGAGACGCCAGTGTACTGGTAAAAAAGATTACTCTATTTGTGAGGATTTTGTTTTTGTTTGCACCTGTCCACATCATTCTATGGGCTTCATTTTTGCAATACACACACTAGCATTTCCTCCTTATAAACATGATTTTTCTTTGTCCTGACAAACCTATCTGCTTGCTATCACCTGCATGAATGGAAGAACTTTTGCATGACTTATTTTTTTTCATCCCATGGGATCCCAGTTCCAGTGCACAGCTCTAGTCTTAGCCAGATGCCCTGTGAACCTTCTGCCAAGCTGTTAAAAATATAATCATATCTGTATATTTATTCAAACACATTATCACAAGTTCAATCAAAATAATGTATTCAGATTCTGGTACATCCCTGCACTCATTCATAAAGAGAATTATGAATACCGAATACAGGTAGGTAAAGTCCAGTTTTTTCATTCATTTAGTACTGTTTACAGGATATCTTGTAGGTGGGAGTCATGATGAAGTTATGGGAGCATCTGAAATGGAAAACTTGAATCATACAAACAGCTTCAAAACGATGGTAATGAAATTGCATTGCTTTCCAAACAGACAGGGTTCAAAACCATGATAAACATTTGCATAAAGACTTGAGGTCAAAGCCAAAAAGGGAAAAAAAAGGCAAAACAGTTCAGAGAAGGAAGGTTTGAAGCACACAAGGATGTAGCAAAAGTGACATCTAAAAACAAGTCTGATTAGCAGTCAGCACAGGACACTTCACTTCTTTACTTTCCATATGACCTTTGTCACTCCCATGTTAGCATTTTGAACATGGCTGCATCACCCAGGTGTCTACAGACTGGTGGAGTTCAAAAATAAAAAGCTGAACTGCAAATTAATGGTGTGAGTAAAGACTATGGCAGCAACGGTGACAAGGTAATAATGTGTGATAGTTCTGGAAAGATTACTACATAGACAAAGTCTTTTCTTAAGATGTGGATTACTGAGGTAGCTGGATGGGATTGTTGGCAATGCCATTGTAAAGAATAGTTAGATTTATTCAATGTAGTCTTATTCAGATTTTTCCAATATAAGAAAGATTAGACACATTATAATAGTCCAACTACGATGGCCGAAGTGCAAAACAACTAACAAATACAAAAACAATATAACAAATCAGGAAAAAAAATAACAAATTTGTTGTTTTGCTTTCGGATTTGTTGTTTTGTTTACAGATTTGTTGTTTTGTTTTCGGATTTGTTGTTTTGCTTTCGGATTTGTTGTTTTGTTTACGGATTTGTTTTCTGATTTGTTTTCCGATTTGTGTTTTGTTTTCTGATTTGTTGTTTTGTTTTCTGATTTGTTGTTTTGTTTACACATTTGTTGTTTTGTTGTTGGATTTGTTATTTTGTTTTCTTATTTGTTGTTTTGTTTACTGATTTGTTGTTTTGATTTTGGATTTGTTATTTTGTTTACTGATTTGTTATTTTATTTTGTTATTTGTTGTTTTGTTTAGTAATTTGTTGTTTTGTTTACTGATTTGTTGTCTTGTTTTCTTATTTTTTGTTATGTTTTCGGATTTTTTGTTTTGTTTCAGATTTGTTATTTTGTTTCTGGATTTGTTATTTTGTTGTGCACTTTTCAGCCACTGTAGCAGACTCCAGTTCCACCACAGCCGACAAAAGCACTTTTAACTCTTTACCAAAGGCCACAAAATGGAATTTTTCATCCATTTTGGTTGTCCATGTTCAGCACTGAATGTCTTTATCATGTCACACTCTACAGTGATGGATAACGATTCAAATGATTTGTAGGAAACTCAAAGATATGTAGTTTTTTAGAAGTATATGGTTTTACCTAGCCTACTAGAGGCAAAGTATTCATAGGAAACCCAAATGGTTATTTTTAATAATATAAATGTTTCTGTCTTCAAAGTAAATACTGATATCAGACCAATTTTTCCTCTCTGAGATGCTTTTTCATAAGCCTCTATAATTTTAAGGCATTATCATCTTCTTCTTCTTCTTTCGGCTTTTCCCTTCAGGGGTCGCCACAGCGAATCATCTCTCTCCACCTATCCCTATCTTCTGCATCCTCAACCCTTACACCCACTAGCTTCATATCCTCATTAATTCCATCCATATACCTCCTCTTTGGCCTTCCTCTTTGCCTCCTGCCTGGCAGCTCCATGTCCAACATTCTCCTACCAATATACTCACTCATCCTCTTCTGAACATGTCCAAACCATCTTAATCTGGTCTCCCTAACTTTGTCCCCCAAACGTCCAACATGAGCTGTCCCTCTGATGTACTCGTTCCTAATCCTGTCCAATCTTGTCACTCCCAAAGAGAACCTCAACATCTTCAGCTCTGCTACCTCTAGCTCTGACTCCTGGCTCTTCCTCAGTGACACTGTCTCTAAACCATACAGCATGGCCGGTCTCACCACTGTCCTGTACACCTTCCCCTTGATTCTCGCTGATATTTTCTGATCACACAGAACTCCCGACACCTTTCTCCACCCATTCCAACCTGCCTGCACTCGCTTCCTTACCTCTTTCCCACACTCTCCATTACTCTCGACTGTTGACCCCAAGTACTTAAACTCCTGTACCTTCTTCACCTCTTCACCCTGTAACCTTACTGTTCCACTTCCCTCCCTTTCATTCACACACATGTACTCAGTCTTACTACGACTGACCTTCATTCCTCTTCTCTCCAGCGCAAACCTCCACCTCTCCAGGTTTTCCTCCACCTGCTCCCTGCTCTCACTACAGATCACAATGTCATCTGCAAACATCATTGTCCAAGGAGACTCCTGTCTGACCTCCTCTGACAACTGGTCCATCACTATAGCAAACAGGAAGGGGCTCAGAGCCGATCCCTGATGCAGTCCCACCTCCACATTGAACTCCTCTGTCTGACCTACAGCACACCTCACCACTGTCCTGCTCCTCTCATACATGTCCTGCACCACTCTGACATACTTCTCTGCTACTCCTGACTTCCTCATACAGTACCACAGCTCTTCTCTTGGCACCCTGTCATACGCTTTCTCCAAGTCTACAAACACACAGTGCAACTCCTTCTGACCATCCCTATACTTCTCCATCAAAATTCTCAGAGCAAAAATTGCATCCGTTGTGCTCTTTCTGGGCATGAAGCCATACTGCTGCTCACAAATTTCCACTACCTTCCTTAACCTAGCTTCCACTACTCTTTCCCATAGCTTCATTGTATGGCTCATCAACTTTATCCCCCTATAGTTACTGCAACTCTGCACGTCACCCTTATTCTTAAAGATCGGCACTAACACACTTCTTCTCCATTCCTCAGGGATCCTCTCACTCTCTAAAACCCTGTTGAACAAACTAGTTAAAAATTCCACTGCTGCCTCTCCCAGACACTTCCAGACCTCCACCAGGATGTCGTCAGGACCAACTGCCTTTCCACTTTTCATCCTCTTCAAAGCCTTCCTGACTTCATCCTTTCTAATCTTATCTACTTTCTGTTCCACAGAGTTCACCCCTTCTACTCTTTTTTCCCTCTCATTTTCCTCATTCATCAGCTCCTCAAAGTATTCCTTCCATCTCCTCTGTACACTCTCCTCACTTGTGAGCACCCTTCCATCTCTATCCTTAATAACTCTAACTTGCTGCACATCCTTCCCATCTCGATCCCTCTGCCGAGCTAACCTGTACAAGTCCTTCTCACATTCTCTAGTGTCTAACCTAGTGTACAACTCGTCATATGCCTTCTGCTTGGCCTTAGACACCTCCCTCTTCACTCTGCGCTGCAACTCCTTGTATTCCTGTCTATTCTCTTCAGTCCTGTCCATGTCCCACTTCTTCTTGGCGAACCTCTTCCTCTGGATGCTATCCTGAACTTCCTCATTCCACCACCAAGTCTCCTTATCTTCTTTCCTCCTTCCAGATGACACACCCAGCACCTTTCTCCCTGTCTCCCTGATCACTTCTGCTGTAGTTTCCCAGTCATCTGGCAGCACTACCTGACCACCCAGAGCCTGCCTCAACTTCTGTCTAAATTCCTCACAACATTCCTCCTTTTTCAGCTTCCACCACTTGGTTTTCTTCTCGATCTCTATCTTTGACCTCTTCATCTTACAGACCATCAAAGTCATCCTACACACCACCATCCTATGCTGTCTAGCTACACTCTCTCCCACTACCACTTTACAGTCACTAATCTCTTTCAGATTGCCTCTTCTACATAGGATGTAGTCTACCTGTGTTCTCCTACCTCCACTCTTGTAAGTCACTCTATGCTCCTCCCTCTTCTGAAAATAAGTGTTAACCACAGCCATGTCCATCCTCTTAGCAAAGTCCACTACCATCTGTCCTTCAAGGTTCCTTTCCTTAACTCCAAACTTGCCCATCACCTCCTCATCACCTGTGTTCCCCTCGTCAACATGTCCATTAAAATCCACTCCTATCACCACTCTCTCACCCGTGGGAATACTCTCCATCACCTCATCTAATTCACTCCAGAATCTCTCTTTCTCCTCTAACTCACAACCTACCTGTGGGGCATAACCACTAACAACATTCAACATCACCCCTTCAATCTCTAACTTCAGACTCATCACTCTGTCTGACACTCTCTTCACCTCCAGAACATTCCTCACAAACTCCTCCTTCAGGACCACACCTACCCCATTTCTCTTACTATCCACACCATAATAAAACAGCTTGAATCCTGCTCCTATACTACGAGCCTTGCTACCCTTCCACCTGGTCTCCTGTACACACAGTATATCCACCTTCCTTCTCTCCATCATATCAGCCAGCTCTCTACCTTTCCCTGTCATAGTACCAACATTCAGAGTTCCTATTCTCAGTCCTACACTCTTACCTTTCCTCTTCTCTGTCTCTGTCTGCACACTCTCCTCCCTCCTCTACTTCTTCGACCAACAGTAGCCCAATTTCCACCGGCGCCCTGTAGGTCAACGGCGCCGATGGCGGTCGTTGTTAACCCGGGCCTCAACCGATCCGGTATGAAATTCGTACTGACGATTCGCATGGTTAAATTTGGCAATGTTTTACGCCGGATGCCCTTCCTGACGCAACCCTCTCTATTTATCCGGGCTTGGGACCGGCCCAGAAGTCACTGGACTGTGACCCCCATGGCTAGATTTAAGGCATTATCATCAACCACTAAAATTCTGTGCAGCATTATCCAAACAGAGGTAAAAACAGTATCCTGATGGATTTTATATCAGACTCGCAGCCATAACTTAATTAATTTGTTTATACTGATGAATGTTAAATGTTCGATAAGTTGATTTTCATTCCGCCGGCAGAATGCGATGCCAGTGTACAAATAAAAAGGATTAAATAAGTATCACTAGGGGTTAAATAACTATCTGCCTTACCTTCTCCATGTTAAAACATTGCTTATAAATGTTTGTAGCACTTTCTTTTAAAGTACCCAAAGCAACTATAACTATTTCATAGGTAACTATGTGGTAACTAATAATAATAGATGTATGGCAATTAGACACTCTTAATAAATTGTTTAAAAGACCATTTTACACTGAAACTTATGCAAATGAGTATTGTGCTTTCCCAGCACAAAATCAACATATGTTTCATTAACACAGTTCATCATCGTTGTTAATCCCACTGGCTTTCATTACAACCTCAGAAGAGGGCTTGAAAGCATTAAAAAAAGCCATGCTGCTCCCAGGCCCATCACAGACCTAATAAAACACAGCAAAAGCCCTTTACATAATAAAAGTAATGTAAATACCAGAGGGATGTGAAGCTTGTTGTTAATGAAATTGATTTGTTGATATAAAAAATTGATTAATTTCCTTAGAGATTGTAAGACAGTTGCTGTAGAATGCATGGCCTTGTGACCAGACCTGTAGTTAGAACCCAGAAGATCAGTTTCTTGAAGGTGTGAAGACAGTAGTGAGAGAACAGCATGTTCCAGTGTCTTGAAGGAGAGAAAAAGGTCTATAATTAGCAATATTACCAGCATCATACAGAGAGGTGTGACTCAGGCAGACATTGATGGAAAGTCTGATTTTTGATGATCATTACGGTCACATGATTCAAGGTTGGTCAGAAGCATCTTCAATGAGAGGGCAGAGAGAGTCCAGTGATATGGATTGAGATGTAAAGAAGAAAGAAGTATCTGTATTGGCAGACAAATCTGCCAATAAAAAAAGCAATCTAGGTATGCTGATGAGAGCACAGGAGAAAATTCAGATTAAATTTTCTTCTAAATCTAACAATAAAAGTGGGAGTGTGTCGGTGGAGAGGTTTCAAGGACCAGCATAAAAGCAAACAAGACATAGTCTTATACATAAACAGTACTTACTGTGTTATTTGATGCAGTAGAGCGGAGTGGAGTTCATGGTAACAACAATAACAAGCCTGAGGCATACTCTGTGGGCTGGCAATGACTTTAAGTGAACCAGGTTGAAGGATCTGGGATGCTGGAGGATGGTTGACCACAATGATATGAAGATCTCAAGTCTGGGATAAGTCATTCAGTTTTCAGGTGAATCACTCAGACGCATAAAATGAGTGAGGTGGCAAGACTGGCTTACTCTACTGATGTGCAGTAAGTGAGAATCCTCCAGAAACACAGGATTATTAGCTATAGAAATCAAGTATTTATAATAGATAAAAAGACAAACAGTCAGAGAGATGTGCTCTCATGTCTCATTGTCCTTTGTTGGTGTTAGACATCAGGGGGGAAGGAAAAATACAGTACTTACTTAAGAAAATAATTCTCAACTAATTAGCTTGATTAACGAAACAGCTGAGAGCACCGATGAACTGCTAATTGTTTAGTTTTTAAGGTGCTAAGAATGAATGCTATGCACCTTGCAGTTTCCCAGCTAAGGCAGTTAGCTTGGAGAATTCAGTCAGGAGGAAATAGAATCAATAATGTGTAGATTGTTTCCTGTATTTACAAGAATAGAGCTAAACTATTAGCTAAAATGTGTATACAAAACTAACCAGGGTTCCCTTGGTGCTTGGTAGGAGTTCGATCCTGAGCTTGGGTTACTGTCTGTGCTGAGTTTCTGTTGTTCTTCCCACATCAGCAGGGGTTTCTTCTGGGTTTCCTTTCACCTAAAAGAATTGGACTGGCTTCAATAAACTACTCTAGCAGTATACAAATGGTGCCCTATGATAAACTGGGATTTCATTCAGGGTATGTTCTGGCCTCACTGTTCCTGGAATATGATTCCAGTCCACCTTAATGGACTACAGATTCACTGACCATGATCATTATAAAGCAGTTACCGAAAAGAAGATTACATTAAAAGACTATACTTATTTACCAAGCAACAGTACCTTATATTGTACACAAAGCCAGAACAAGACTGTCAAAAGAAAAGCTTATGAGTTTTATGTCTTATGTCTTAGATTACCAGCAAGCAACTGATTGGCCCTTGATTTGATAAAAGTTCAGCAATACAGCAACAAGAGCGTAATTACATTGCCCACTATAGAGTGCTTAATGACAATTTTGCGATTAATGTTAACTTAGCTCATGAAAACAAGTCTACAGAAGACTTAGAATACAGAATGACCCATTAATTAACATCCTCTGAAAAGTTTTTCGTATGAGAATGAGATTAGCTGCATCCAAACATCCGTACTACACTACTATACAGTAGGCAAAAAAGTAGTACACCAAAATAGCAGTATGTCTGAATTCTCAATATTCATAAAACAGTAGGTGAGAAATGCCTGGAGAAATTCCACTGAGATTCTACATTATGGAACCGTGCTATTATGGTTGCGCGCATACTGCGCTATCCCATACAACGGGGAAGATTTAAAAACAGCTGAAAGAACGTTTTAAGAGTGAGGTGTTAACGTTGTTCCTTGTGGTTAAACCATACTTGTTAAACACCTAAGTAAATTTTTAACTTGTTGAAGGTTTAAACAAGAAAAACAGTTGATTTTGAAAAAGATTTGGGGAAAACAAATGCAGTGGATCACATAGCAATGAAAAAATGGTGGATGCTATATTTCTGAATTATATTCATACTATACACACGTACTGTATAGACAGCCAAGAAGTAGGAACTGAATCGAATGCTGTAGGTACTAACACGGTAAGCAATTTCGGTTTTGCTTGAATCTCCTACACCTGTGCTCTCTCCATCTGGCAGCATTTTACTCTTAGACCTAGGAAAGCATCAAATTTGGGCAAAAAAGTGTTTACTCTGCAGGAACCATCTCACACTATCTAGTCCAGGGATGTCTAGTTTTATCCAGAAAGGGCCGGTGTGGGTGCAGATTTTCATTCCAACCAAGCAGAGGCCACACCTGAGTCTACTGAAAGCCAAGATCAACTGATTAAACAGGTGGAATCAGGTGTGGCTTCTGCTTGGTTGATCTGAAATCTGCACACACATCGGCCATTTGCGGAAAAGATTGGACACCCCTGGTCTAGTCTAACCTGTAATGTACAATATAAGAAAATGACTAAAAGGAACATACAACAAACTGCAGGCTATGTTCTTTATTAGAAGCTGGATGTCTGTACATGTGTTTTTCCAGTGTTGCCTTGCAGGTATTTGCTTGCTAAATCATAATTGCTGTCAATTTACTTGTTTTTTCTAAGAAAGCTTGCTTAGGCTAGCTTTGCTAGTCTAAAGGACACATTTAAGATGCAGGAAACAGAATCATTGATTACATGGAATTGAAGTCTTTAGGGCTTCTTCACTTGCTCTTCAGAGGGAAAAAGGGTTGAAATGATCCGCCTTGAAGAAACACCCTGTGGTACAATGAAGCTCATTGGTAGTGTATTTAAAGAGGATATAGTTAGTGGTGAGTAGTTTGGTAAGTCTGGTCAAAAACAATAAATAATTTGCTCCCTGTGTAATTACAAGATGCAACTGATTGTATCTGTTCATTATTGTCTATGGTAAAGATCCTAAGGGACCTTCATGGCAGCCAATTTTAAAAGACTTAAAAAAGTTTCTTGTTGAAAAAGCTATAAGTAGGTTTATGAACCTGAGGGAAGACAGAACACATAGAAAACAGAATCAGAATCAGTTAGAGGTGTGTGCTGAGTCAATTCAAGACAAGAATGTGGATAGAATCTGTAATCACAAATCCATACATCTAAGGTAGGCAACGTTCAGAACCAGAAAAGACATGCTAGTACATGCTAGTTAATGGTTACATTTGGTTGAAGTGGGGAAAAAAATACCAGGTAGATTCTGTCAAAATTCCTACAGCAGTTGAGCAAAAAAGCTTTGCTGTATCTAACTGTTAATTTAATATCTGTACATGGCCATGATGCAATTTCTAATTCTTTAAAAATAGCAGCACATTGTGTTGAATTTAATGAAAGTCAATCAGCATGACCCTCACTAATTTTTTTTGCTCAGTCTAATCTACATATTAACCCCAGAGACAGAGCTTAGCTCAGACCACTGATGGAAAATCCTAATCTTACACTTATCTGTGGTGGTTACTGAATACTAAGAAGCCAGTAAGCATTCTGTGGTTTTGAATGCCACAATTTGAACCACAGTCTATTAAAACACCCATGTCCTGGTTCCTGGCAATTGTATGTCATGAAGGTTAACCTGATGAAGCAGAGCTTTTTGAACAGATTTTTTGAGCAGATGTTAGTGACTGGCCTGTTCTCGGTACAGCTGTCTAGCTCGCATTGCAGCTGCTGGTTATATGAGTTTCAGTCAACTCACCATGGTGTGTAAAGAGTGCTGTGTGTGCATGATTCAATTTTCCTAATCAATGATCTTAATTGTCTTTAAATAGAAATCCATGATTATTCATATCTCTCAACTAACCAATGTTTACCATTGTACCCAATAACCAGTGTTCACCATTGTTCACCAAACTCAAATCACTAATCGTTAATTATAATATGTATATTATTATAAGTTGTTATAATACATTAATAATAAAAGTTCATGAATAATATGTCCAATCTCTGAAAACCAATGTTCCCAACAACCAATCACAGATCACCAATGTTCCCAATGACCAAATAAATGTTGACTATTGTTCCCAATCACAATTGTTCCCAATAACCAATCAGTATTCACCATTGTTCCCAATAACCAATCAGTATTCACCATTGTTCCCAATAACCAATCAGTATTCACTATTGTTCTCAATTACAATTGTTCCCAATGACCAATCAATGATCACCATTGTTCACAATTACAACTGTTCCCAATAACCAATCAGTGTTCACCATTCTTCTCAATAACCAATCAGTATTCACCATTGTTCCCAATAACCAATCAGTATTCACTATTGTTCTCAATTACAATTGTTCCCAATGACCAATCAATGATCACCATTGTTCACAATTACAACTGTTCCCAATAACCAATCAGTTTTCACCATTGTTCTCAATGACCAATAAGTGTTGATTATTGTTCCCAATGACCAATCACAGGGCACCATTGTTCCCAGTGACCAATCACTGATAATTATTATGTTTCCGGTCCACAAACTTATTTGATCTTTTTTTTAAACTCTCATCTTGTACATATTTACAATTTATAAAAAAAAAAAAAAAAAAAAAAAAAAAAAAAAAAAACTAGTTACTTTATATCTATTTTCGAAATATCCAGTGTTTGGGTTCTTCATAAAAATGATAGTATTTTGTAAATACATAAATATTTTGTTGTGCCATGAGTTATATAATGTATTATTAACATTCTTCTTATTATTATTCTTCTTCTTCTTCTTCTTCTTCTTCTTATTATTATTATTATTAATCTAGCCATGGGGGTCACAGTCCAGTGACTTCTGTGCCGGTCCCAAGCCCGGATAAATAGAGAGGGTTGCGTCAGGAAGGGCATCCGGCGTAAAACATTGCCAAATTTAACCATGCGAATCGTCAGTACAAATTTCATACCGGATCGGTCGAGACCCGGCTTAACAACGACCGCCATCGGCGCCGTTGACCTACAGGGCGCCGGTGGAAATTGGGCTACTGTTGGTCGAAGAAGTAGAGGAGGGAGGAGAGTGCACAGACAGAGAGAGAAGAGGAAAGGTAAGAGTGTAGGACTGAGAATAGGAACTTTGAATGTTGGTACTATGACAGGGAAAGGTAGAGAGCTGGCTGATATGATGGAGAAAAGGAAGGTGGATATACTGTGTGTACAGGAGACCAGGTGGAAGGGTAGCAAGGCTCGTAGTATAGGAGCAGGATTAAAGCTGTTTTATTATGGTGTGGATAGTAAGAGAAATGGGGTAGGTGTGGTCCTGAAGGCGGAGTTTGTGAGGAATGTCCTGGAGGTGAAGAGAGTGTCAGACAGGGTGATGAGTCTGAAGATAGAGATTGAAGGGGTGATGTTGAATGTTGTAGTGGTTATGCCCCACAAATAGGTTGTGAGTTAGAGGAGAAAGAGAGATTCTGGAGTGAATTAGATGAGGTGATGGAGAGTATTCCCACGGGTGAGAGAATGGTGATAGGAGTGGATTTTAATGGATGAGGAGGTGATGGGCAAGTTTGGAGTTAAGGAAAGGAACCTTGAAGGACAGATGGTAGTGGACTTTGCTAAGAGGATGGACATGGCTGTGGTTAACACTTATTTTCAGAAGAGGGAGGAGCATAGAGTGACTTACAAGAGTGGAGGAAGGAGAACACAGGTAGACTACATCCTATGTAGAAGAGGCAATCTGAAAGAGATTAGTGACTGTAAAGTGGTAGTGGGAGAGAGTGTAGCCAGACAGCATAGGATGGTGGTGTGTAGGATGACTTTGTTGGTCTGTAAGACGAAGAGGTCAAAGATAGAGATCGAGAAGAAAACCAAGTGGTGGAAGCTGAAAAAGGAGGAATGTTGTGAGGAATTTAGACAGAAGTTGAGGCAGGCTCTAGGTGGTCAGGTAGTGCTGCCAGATGACTGGGAAACTACAGCAGAAGTGATCAGGGAGACAGGGAGAAAGGTGCTGGGTGTGTCATCTGGAAGGAGGAAAGAAGATAAGGAGACTTGGTGGTGGAATGAGGAAGTTCAGGATAGTATCCAGAGGAAGAGGTTAGCCAAGAAGAAGTGGGACATGGACAGGACAGAAGAGAACAGACAGGAATACAAGGAGTTACAGCACAGAGTGAAGAGGGAGGTGTCTAAA
The DNA here is from genome assembly GCA_033459395.1 of Hemibagrus guttatus. Lineage (NCBI taxonomy): Eukaryota > Metazoa > Chordata > Actinopteri > Siluriformes > Bagridae > Hemibagrus > Hemibagrus guttatus. The sequence goes on from JAUCMX010000020.1 coordinate 5,037,947, forward strand.
GCCAAGCAGAAGGCATATGACGAGTTGTACACTAGGTTAGACACTAGAGAAGGAGAGAAGGACTTGTACAAGTTAGCTAGGCAGAGGGATCGAGATGGGAAGGATGTGCAGCAAGTTAGAGTTATTAAGGATAGAGATGGAAGGGTGCTCACAAGTGAGGAGAGTGTACAGAGGAGATGGAAGGAGTACTTTGAGGAGCTGATGAATGAGGAAAATGAGAGGGAAAAAACAGTAGATGGGGTGAACTCTGTGGAACAGAAAGTAGATAAGATTAGAAAGGATGAAGTCAGGAAGTCTTTGAAGAGGCTGAAAAGTGGAAAGGCAGTTGGTCCTGATGACATCCCGGTGGAGGTCTGGAAGTGTCTAGGAGAGGCAGCAGTGGAATTTTTAACTAGTTTGTTCAACAGGGTTTTAGAGAGTGAGAGGATGCCTGAGGAATGGAGAAGAATTGTTAGTGCCGATCTTTAAGAATAAGGGTGACGTGCAGAGTTGCAGTAACTATAGGGGGATAAAGTTGATGAGCCATACAATGAAGCTATGGGAAAGAGTAGTGGAAGCTAGGTTAAGGAAGGTAGTGGAAATTTGTGAGCAGCAGTATGGCTTCATGCCCAGAAAGAGCACAATTGATGCAATTTTTGCTCTGAGAATTTTGATGGAGAAGTATAGGAATGGTCAGAGGGAGTTGCACTGTGTGTTTGTAAACTTGGAGAAAGTGTATGACAGGGTGCCAAGAGAAGAGCTGTGGTACTGTATGAGGAAGTCAGGAGTAGCAGAGAAGTATGTCAGAGTGGTGCAGGACATGTATGAGAGGAGCAGGACAGTGGTGAGGTGCTGTAGGTCAGACAGAGTTCAAAGTGGAGCTGGGACTGCATCAGGGATCGGCTCTGAGCCCCTTTCTGTTTGCTATAGTGATGGACCAGTTGTCAGAGGAGGTCAGACAGGAGTCTCCTTGGACAATGATGTTTGCAGATGACATTGTGATCTGTAGTGAGAGCAGGGAGCAGGTGGAGGAAAACCTGGAGAGGTGGAGGTTTGCGCTGGAGAGAAGAGAAATGAAAGTCAGTCATAGTAAGACTGAGTACATGTGTGTGAAAGGGAGGGAAGTGGAACAGTAAGGTTACAGGGTGAAGAGGTGAAGAAGGTACAGGAGTTTAAGTACTTGGGGTCAACAGTCCAGAGTAATGGAGAGTGTGAGAAAGAGGTAAAGAAGCGAGTGCAGGCAGGTTGGAATGGGTGGAGAAAGGTGTCAGGAGTTCTGTGTGATAGGAAAATATCAGCGAGAATCAAGGGGAATGTGTACAGGACAGTGGTGAGACCGGCCATGCTGTATGGTTTAGAGACAGTGTCACTGAGGACGAGACAGGAGTCAGAGCTAGAGGTAGCAGAGCTGAAGATGTTGAGGTTCTCTTTGGGAGTGACAAGATTGGACAGGATTAGGAACGAGTACATCAGATGGACAGCTCATGTTGAACGTTTGGGGGACAAAGTTAGGGAGACCAGATTAAAATGGTTTGGACATGTTCAGAGGAGGGAGAGTGAGTATATTGGTAGGAGAATGTTGGACATGGAGCTGCCAGGCAGGAGGCAAAGAGGAAGGCCAAAGAGGAGGTATATGGATGGAATTAATGAGGATATGAAGCTAGTGGGTGCAAGTGTTGAGGATGCAGAAGATAGGGATAGGTGGAGAGAGATGATTCGCTGTGGCGACCCCTGAAGGGAAAAGCTGAAAGAAGAAAAAGATTATTATTATTATTATTATTATTATTATTATTATTATTATTATTATTATTATTATTATTATTATTATTGGGTGTCTTCAAAAATCTTCCTTTTCTGTGTTAACCCATTATGCATATTATCATAATTCAATTAATATGCAAATTAGCCTCATCTTCAAGGAAATTCTAGCAACTTTGGAATTGTGAAGTGATGTCTACAATCCAAACTGACATAATGTTAGTATCGAGTATTAAGAAAAGAAAAGTATCAAAAAAATTAAAAAAGCAACAGCTCTGGTTTGCTATAGCAACTAAGTCATGATATGTCATTACTGTTATGGGACAGAAGGCACGGAGACAGAGATAAACAATTCGGGTGTTTTATTATGACCAGGTGGCAGAAGGCAACTGTTAGATGTGAAGGGAGTGAATGGAGAGGTAGAGAGAGATACTGCCCTGCGAGGAATGCTGTGGATGATCCGGGAGAGATGACGGGCACGGCAGCGGATCTGGAGAAGGGAGACGAGCACGTGCGCACGCACACACACACACACACACACACACACACACACACACACACACACACAGGGAAACAATGGGAAGCGGAGAAACACTGAAGACAGACGAGCATCAGGTAGCGGGGATATGAGAATGAGTCCTTATGTCTGAAACGAGATCGGACGGTGAGTGGTGTGTGTGTGAGTCCTTTTATGGCTGAGGTGATTGGGAAGGAGATCGCGTGCAGGTGTGTGTGATTAGTACTCGGGAGAGTGAGTGTGCTGTGATTGGTTGTCGTTGGAGCCTGGCATGTCTGTGACAGTACCCCCCTCCTCACGGCCCGCTCCTGAGGGCCGCGGGCCCCGACGTCGTGGTGGTCTACCCCTCCCACGCGGAGCAGGTCTGTGGGGGTGCGTTGCGTGGAAGGTCGTCAGAAGGTCGGGGTCGAGGACGTCATCCCGCGGAACCCACGAGCGTTCCTCCGGGCCATAGCCCTCCCAGTCCACCAGGTACTCGAGTCGACCGCCACGGCGCCGGGAGTCCAGGATCTCCTTTACCCCGTAGGCGGTCCCGTCGTCCAGTAGGAGCGGGGGGGGGTCCAGCTGCGTCCTCGCCAGGCTCTGTGGAGGGAAGAACAGAGGGATGGTGAGGCTTGAGGAGGGAAACATGGAATGTGGGGTGAATACGGTACCCTCGTGGTAGCTGGAGCTTATGTGTGACCGGGTTGACCTGCTTCAGGATGGTGAATGGCCCAATGAACCTGGGGCTCAGCTTGCGGCTGGGGAGACGTAGCCAGATGTCCTTGGTTGACAGCCAGACCTTCTACCCTGGACAATAGGCAGGGGCGTTGGATCGGCGACGGTCGGCTGTTAGTCTCCGCCGGTGCAGGGCGCGCTGCAGTTGATGGTGTGCTGAGCCCCAGACCTTCTCGCTCTCGCGGAACCAGTGGTTGACCGCCGGAACGTCCGACGGCTCCCCTGACCAGGGGAAGAGTGGTGGCTGGTAGCCGAGTACACACTGGAAGGGAGTCAGACCGGTGGAAGGTTGATGGAGGGAATTTTGTGCGTACTCGGCCCAGCCCAGGTACTGGCTCCACGAGTCCTGGTTGCCGTGACAGAAGGTACGGAGGTAGCGGCTGATCTCCTGGATCTTCCGTTCCGTCTGCCCGTTTGTCTGAGGGTGGTACCCTGATGATAGGTTGACGGCCACACCTAGGCGCGTGAGGAACGCTCTCCAAACTCTGGACATGAATTGGGGGCCCCGGTCAGAGACAATGTCCTCCGGGATGCCGAAGCAACAGAGGACCTGGTTGAATAATAGTTCTGCCGCTTCCATGGCTGTGGGTGGCCCCTTCAGCGGCAGTAGGCGGCACGCCTTGGAGAATCGGTTGACGATAACAAATATGCAGGTGTGGGTACGGGAGTTCGGAAGGTCGGTGATGAAGTTGACACCTAGGTGTGACCAGGGGCGGTTGGGAACGGGCAGAGGAAGGAGCTTTCCTGAGGGTAGCTGGTGTGGGGTTTTCGCCATGGCGCACTCTTCACACCCCTGCACGTACCTTCTGACATCAGCAGCCATGCTGGGCCACCAGAAGCGATCTCTCAGCAGCGAGAGAGTTTCATTGATCCCTGGGTGACCAGTGCCAAGAGAGGTGTGGGCGATGTGGATGAGGGAAGTGCGTCATGCTTGGGTGATGTACTGGGATCCTGGTGGGCAGCCCGGCGGAGTGTTGGTGGAGGCATTGGCAGGCGGAAGGGTTTCCTGGGACCAGGTTATGGGGCTGATGATCAGGTCTGCTGGGAGGATGGGCTCGGGCGTTTCTGGGCTCTCTTCAGGGGCGAACATACGAGAGAGGGCGTCCGCTTTGGTGTTCTTGGACCCAGGCCGGTATGAAATGGAGAACTCAAACCGGGTGAAGAAGAGGGCCCACCGAGCATCGGGTTGAGCCGTTTAGCGGCTCGGAGATACTCCAGGTTCTTATGGTCCGTAAGAACCAGAAACAGGTGCCTGGCTCCCTCCAGCCAGTGCCTCCACTCTTCGAGGGCTAATTTGATGGCCAGTAGCTCCCGGTTACCGATGTCGTAATTTCTCTCCGCCGGGTTGAGCTTGTGGGAAAAGAAGGCGCATGGATGGAGGCGGCTAGGATTCCCCTGCTGCTGGGACAGGACCGCTCCTACTCCTGCTGTGGACGCATCCACTTCCACGACGAAGGGTTTGTCGGGGTCTGGGTGGATCAGGAGGGGAGCGGTGGTGAAAGCCCTCTTGAGGGTGTTAAATGCCCCTTCTGCGGCTGGGGACCAGAGGAGAGATTTGGGTTTATTGCGGAACAGGTTGGTGAGAGGGTCGGCGATGCTGCTATAGTTACTGATGAACCGCCTGTAGAAATTCGCGAATCCGAGGAAGCGCTGAAGTTTCTTCACTGTAGCGGGTGCCGGCCAGTCCCGGACGGCGGTGATCTTCCCCTTGTCCATCTGGATACCACTACTGCTGATGTTATACCCGAGGAACTGAACTGAGGGCTGATGAAAGGAACATTTTTCTGCTTTCAGGAAGAGCTGAAATTCTCTCAGGCGTCCCAGGACCTCCGCTACGTGCTGGCGATGTTCGGCCAAGCTCCGGGAGTAAATCAGGATGTCATCTATGTAGACTAGTACGCACCGGTGGAGAAACTCCCGGAGAACCTCATGGATAAAATCCTGGAACACGGAGGGGGCGTTGGCGAGGCCGTAGGGCATGACCAGGTACTCGTAGTGGCCGGTGGGTGTAATGAAGGCGGTCTTCCATTCGTCCCCCTTGCGTATCCGTATGAGGTTATATGCACTGCGGAGGTCCAGTTTCGTGAAGATGGTGGCACCTCGGAGATGTTCCAGAGCCCCTGGGATGAGGGGCAGAGGATATCGGAACTTCACGGTTATCTGGTTGAGGGCACGATAATCGATGCAGGGTCGGAGGCCTCCGTCCTTTTTGGCCACAAAGAAGAAGCTCGAAGCAGCAGGGGAAGTAGACGGGCGGATGTAACCTTGCGCCAGGGCCTCCTTGATGTATTCCTCCATGGCCTTCTCCTGCGGAACGGACAGGGGGTAAATCCTTCCCCTGGGCACTGGTTCACCCGGAAGCAGGTCAATAGCACAGTCCCATGGCCGGTGTGGAGGCAGCTTGGAGGCTCTCTTGGGGCAGAAGACGTCACTGAAGGGGGCGTAGCAGGTGGGAATCCGTAGGGGCTGGTTGACGAGAGGACTCTCTATGGAGGTGGCCTGGACCGGGAGAGAGATTGGAGTCGGGGAGTGTGGAGCAGGTAGGTGAGGAAAACAGCCCGGAAAGCAGGTGTCGCCCCACTTCAGGACTTCGCCGGTGCTCCAAGAGAGGATGGGGTTGTGCTGCGCTAGCCACGGGCGCCCGAGGATGATGTCGGCCGTAGACTCCTCCAGAACCAGGAAGGTGGTCTCTTCCACATGCAGTAGGCCGACTTGGAGAAGCACCGGCCCGGCGCTGTGGTGGACCCGCCGGCGACTTATGGGTTTTCCGGTGATACATCGTATCTGGTACTGGGTCGCCGTGGCCTTAGTCCGGAGTCCGAGCTGGCGGCAGAGGGTGCCAGAGATGAAATTGGCCGCCGACCCAGAGTCGAGGAGGGCGACCACTGTAACAGATGTGCAAGCGGTAGTGAGTGTCCCATGGGTAGTGAGTGGTTTCATATGAGGGAGAAATGAGAAGACGGTACTCACCATGGGCCGCGGGGGACAGATGGGGCACGCGGGAAGAGCGTGCCCCTGGTCACCACAGTACAGGCACAGACTCTGGGTCAGCCTCCTCTGCCACTCAGCGGGGTTCAGATGCGTTGTCCCCCGTTGCATGGGCTCTAGAGCTGGTTCTGGAGGGCTGACTGGTTCTGGTTGGTCTCGCCTGTTGCAAGGGCGCGACTGGTCCTGGGATCTGTGGACACACGACTGCATACGAGTAGCGACACGGATGGAGAGTTGGATCAACCTCTCCAGCCCGATCGTGTCCTCGTGGGCAGCGAGATGCAACCTCACCTGTGGGCTTAATCCCTGACGGTAGGCGGCGAGAAGGGCTTGCTCATTCCAGCCACTCTTGGCAGTCAGCGTCCTGAACTGGATGGTGTATTCGGTGACCATCAGTTTACCTTGTCGGAGCTTACAGAGCTCCTCTCCGACCGACGAGTCCCAGGAGGGCTTCCCGAACACCTCCTTGAAATGTTCTACGAACGTGGCATAAGACTGCGTCACGGGGGAGTCCTGGGACCACAGGGACTCGGCCCAGAGAAGAGCCTGGCCACGTAGCTGGGTGATGACGAACGCCACCTTGGACCGCTCGGTAGGATACAGGTGTGGTTGCATCTCCAGGACCAGGGAGCATTGCAGTAGAAACCCGTTGCAATCCTCCACCGAACCAGAGTAGGGCGCCGGTTGGGCCATGGGACTGGAAAACAGCGGCGCCGAAGAAGTGGTGACGGTGTCAGTGGAAGTGATGGCGGGGGGTGTAGGAGCAGGAGCTGGTAGAGCGGCGAGCGCCTGCTGCAATGCCGCGACCAGGTCATGGAGTGGATCTGGTGGAGTGCTGCTGGAATCCATACTGTATCGGGCCGATCTTCTGTTACGGGACAGAAGGCACGGAGACAGAGATAAACAGTTCGGGTGTTTTATTATGACCAGGTGGCAGAAGGCACCTGTTAGATGTGAAGGGAGTGAATGGAGAGGTAGAGAGAGATACTGCCCTGCGAGGAATGCTGTGGATGATCCGGGAGAGATGACGGGCACGGGAGCGGATCTGGAGAAGGGAGACGAGCGCGCACACACACACACACACACACACACACACACACACACAGGGAAACAACGGGAAGCGGAGAAACACTGAAGACAGACGAGCATCAGGTAGCAGGGATATGAGAATGAGTCCTTATGTCTGAAACGAGATCGGACGGTGAGTGGTGTGTGTGTGAGTCCTTTTATGGCTGAGGTGATTGGGAAGGAGATCGCGTGCAGGTGTGTGTGATTAGTACTCGGGAGAGTGAGTGTGCTGTGATTGGTTGTCGTTGGAGCCTGGCGTGTCTGTGACAATTACATGCATCATGTGGCATTTTAAATATTTATCTCCTTGCAGAGCCATTTTTCAGTGGAGAAAAATCCTGCGATTGCGATGTGACATCACAAACTTTCCAGCCTGCTCCCATGAACGTAGTGTCCTTAATCAAAATGTATGTTTGTAAAAATTCAAGAGGACTAGCAGGTTTGTACACATTGCTACTTTAACCATGTTGTTTTGCTTTCTCATCAGTTCATTATGTAGCTTTGATTAGTGTGAGAATGACTTGGAAGGATAAAAAAGGAGGCCAGAAGTGTTTCTGTCGACATTTGAGCCCCAGCTCTGCTCTCTGATCTTCATCAAAGACACCTGGAAATCAATATTCAGATACAGTCCTTTAAATTATGTCACCATCGAGTCAAGCGTCACCTTCGTCATAATCTTCAGAGGGGGCCAAGTTTGATATTTTAAAACGTGCAGTTTGATTTCTTGCCTTTATTCTTGCTTGACACAGTGAATGGAAGTATCCCGAAAATGGGACAGAGAGAAAGATTGGACAGCCCAATCGTTTTTTATTGATGGATTATACAGGGACACCCTGAGGAGCTCATTTGCATTCCTTCACAGGGAATGTAGAGATGTCTGGATCTTTGTCTTTCTCTTCACTAATGTATAGATGATGGGGGAAGGTTTTTGTTCTGTAGGGCCTGGGGCATTGTTTGCATTGTGCTGCTCTTTTGTGTGCAGGGATCGCAGATTATATTTATTCATATAGCTGACGCTTTTACTCAAAGCAGTTTAGAATTGGGAATAATGGATTCCAAGTATCTTGGAGGGTTAAAACACTGAACAAACTGGTTTCAGATGTTAAAAATAATCTTTGTGATACGAATGATTTGTCATTTAATATTCAATTCAAATAAATTTTCATTTGTATAGCACTTTTAACAATAGACGTTGTCTCAAAGTAGTTTTACAGAACATAAGAAATACAGTAAAAATAGTTATATATGGTTCTAGAGACTTATATTTCAATTTATTTGATTTTGTCCCTAATGAGCAAGCCTGAGGCAACTGTGGTGAGGCAAAACTCTCTTAGATGACCAAGTCCTCCATGCCGAAGCCTTCAAATGCTCAATTATGGAGATACAGCATTTGTAGAATGTCCACTGTAATAAGCAATTACCAATCTGTAAGTCTATTATTAGAATTATAAGATACACAAAATCAGAATTAAAGCCATAATTCCTGTCCCCTTCTTTAACTGCTCACTATCAGACAATGCAGACAGGGTTATTAACCCTTTACAGCTGCAAACTGTTTGCCAGTGAACTGTGGCAAGATCATATTTACTTTGTTGTCAACATTTTGGCAATTTTGTAGAGTCCTGGCTTTTCTATCTGTCCAGCCCATGATAGCATGTGCACTTAGAGGGGGAAAATAATTGGGCATAGAAATGTTTTATTTTTTTAAACCATGCAAAAGAAATTTACCAAAGTTTTACTATAAAAGTTCCATTTATAGTTACATTGAAATACTGTGCATTTAATTATGCTTAGTCTTGTAGTACATAAAACCAGGGCATTAAATAGATGGCTGGAGAACGACACAAAAAAAAGAAATGAAAAGACTGGTGTTTATTATTGAAAATTATATACAAAATTCCATGATGCATATTTAATTCATATTCTTTCACACAGAGCAGGTCTGATTGAGTTTAACTCTACGTGGTAATTAATACATTCTTTAACAAACATGAATGCATAAGACTCATGTCGTAGTTAAGGTTAGCTCTTTATTTTTCATTTTTCATTAAGTATTAATTTAAATATTAAGGATTATTCATGTGCTGTTATTGTAAAATGTTACTCTTGAGGGTCCAGTAGAGGCAGATTTTTTAATCATACCATAAACCTTTACAGCAATTTTCTTTTTCTTGAAATGTACATACGGTATATCTGCATGGTGTAGCTCTGGGCTTGATAAAAATTACACAAGACATTTACTTATCATTTATAAATGATGAAATCATTTATAATATATAAAAGACTTTACTGTTGAGTAGCATTAGTAACTCAGACTTCTCCCGAGGAGAAACTGCTGTATAAATAATTTCTAAATAACTTTTCTTTTCTAGACGCCCACACACACATACAGTGAGCAATAATACTGATGTAATCCCAGTGAAAACATGCCACTATCAAATCCAGCTCTTGTACATCAGTGGCTTGTCTAATAATCACATTCTCAAAAAAAAATATGGAATCATTAAGCCCTTGCTCAAGTTCCTCTCTTCAAATCCCACACCTTAATATCCTGTGATTCTTGTGGTATTGGCTCCTCATTAGGAACAGACATATTGGATTCAGTTCACAGAAGGAACCCAGTCACCCTGGGCTCATTATGTCCAGGATTTCTGACAGTGAAGGTGCACGTTTTCATTACTCGTCGTCTGTCTTTCTGTCTGCGTGCCAGTGTGTTTGGAATTCACGTCAGGTCATGTGTCTGCATCTGATGCCAAAATACCAAGAAGCCCCAGCTGCCTGTTGGAGTGAATTTCCACCAGAAATGGACCTGATCCAGACAACATGCCCTCCTTCTGCCCCCTCAACACTCCTCTCCACTAATGTAACACCTCCTTCACGATAGCTCGAGTGCTCAGCTGTGCTGTTTGACGTTAGAGGATGTTGAAATTCTCCTGGCCTCTGTGCTGCTGCTAAATGAACTCATTATTACAGATATGGCAGCTAAAATAAAGCTTTATTTTCCCTCAGATAATGAATCTGGAAAGAAAATGGTAAACCTACGATGATGGGATTTCTGAACTCATGGAAATGATTAACATTTCCATAAAAAGACAGAAAATACATTTACAATTTACAATTAAATACAATTACATTCTTATTTAAAATTTGACATTAATGACTTAATTACACAATTCACTGAACTGTGATGAGCACTGGTTACCAGGAGTTCTTTGTCTGATATCAATGCAGCTGGATTTGGTAAAAATCCATATAACCTCACTACTGATTCTGATTTGTTAGTCATAAATTTATTTATTTATTGGTTTGTTTGTTTGTTTGTTTTGTGAGAGCAGCTCCGACAGTTGAACCAGACTTTCCAGGTTCTCTGGAACATTACCAAGATGACAAACAGCTCAAATGCCACTTTAACATTTGGTGTCTCAACAGAGAAAAGGTGACAAGCTCATCCCAAAGTGACAATCTGTACACTTGCCACTTGCTATGTACTCTACCGTCTAGTTTATGAATTTTAGAAGGGTAATATTGTCTCAAATGGTAATTTTGGGGGGGTTTTTTGTTTGTTTTTGTCTTCAAATAATGTTTCAGGAAATGTGACACCGTTAGATTTAGCAGAATACGATTATTTTTGATGGTGATCAAAAAAAATAAAAAATAAAAAATCAGACAATGTGGGATATTTGAATAAGTTTAATAAGTGCATCATCTGCATATTTGAAGTGCACTTCTTCTTGATGGATTTTACATTATCAATCAGTCTTTGTATGCTTTGTGAGCACAATAGTTGTGTTTACGTGTGCCCGTTCTTATCAATCTGAAAGAATTTAATCCGACTACAGAAATGCCTCTTTTCGGCTGCACGATTTGTCGAGCGGCTTGGTCGGGCCATTGGTATGTCAGAATGTCATAAGAGGACTCTGAGCAGTAAAAGACAGAGAAAAGATGTGGATAAAGAATTTGCTCTGCTCTTCATGATGTTTGATGAGAATGACTCGTGGTATCTGGAGGAGAATATAGACATGTACCTGAGCAGTGTCGACATAGATGGGTGGAACAAAACTACACTTTTGTTCCTTATTGGTCAGAGAAAGTATATGTAATGTTTTTTATTCAATGAATATTTAAGGACACTTTATCAGTGCTTTATCAGTGTGATTTCTACCAATGCAGATCTGTGGAACATTAATAGTCACTCCACCCTGTGTGCATGGAGTTCATGTGCATGTTCTCAAAGTACTGTTTATATGTACCCTAAATACTGCAGTCCTATTTAAATATTCTTTTACATTCTCTTTTAGTCTTGGCACTCATCTTGAGCAGGTATAGAAGTTGCTTTCGGCTGCTCCCTGTTCGGGGTCGCCACAGCGGACCAACTGGTCCGCACATCAACTTGGCACATGTTTTACGCCGGATGCCCTTCCTGACGCAACCCTCCCATTTTTTCTGGGCTTGGGACCGGCACTGCATCCAGTGGCTGGGGTTGAGGCATTGGCTGGGAATCGAACCCGGGCCTTCCGCATGATAGGCGAGAAACCTACCACTGAGCCACCAATGCCTCTCTCATCTTGAGCAGGTATAAAGAGATAAAAAGCTTTCATTTAACATTTTACACATGCAACAGTGTGTTAAATGTTAACACGCTAAACACCAGCGAGACCTGAGCCACACAAAGGGAAGCCTCTTTTACTGAATGGGAACGGATGTAAATAACATTTGAACATCTGCTGCTTTGACAGAGGGAGTGAATGAAAGACTGGAAGAAAAGAACAGAGAAGAGAAAAAAAAGGAAAAAGCTGAGATAAAACAGACAGTCCATCATTGCTGATTTATAGCTCATTAACTCTCAGGAAATAAATTCTTATCTTTGGAGCACTTGATAGTTGAGATCTTTTGGTTTGAAACGGTTCTCATTCTTCTACTTTTGAGAGAAAAAAGCACACACACACAGTATTTACACACCATTTCTACAAATGTGCCCAAATGCCATCAGTGTAGCTTTAAGTTACAGAAAAAAAACAAAATAAATGAACAGATCTGTTTGTTGGTTTGCTTAGCAGTTACACCCTGTCTGCAGTCTGTGTTGGAAAAAAAAACTCTTTTCAGCTTATTGATCAAACTTAATTGAATGAAATAAAAACAAATTTATATTCTTATTCATCTTTTAATTAACACTATGATATCTCTATTCATTTTCGTCTGATAATTATTACTATTATTCTTCACCAGACTTTAATAACATGGATTTCTAAGATTTCTTTCATAAGAAAAGACTATAAGAGCTACAACTCAGGAGCAGAATGTAAGAAAGTCATTATACACTCAACAAAGTAAAAGGATGATTACATAGAAGAATTACACATCCAATCCGGGACAAAATTGGGGCCCATTTACAATTGGTAGTAGTATCATTTTTGGATAATCAGATCCCAAGTGAACAGAATTAAATACAGGAGTAATCTGAGCCTAAAGAAGGTTTGAGATGCATGTGGCCATGTTATGGAACAGTTACCTTAGACAATTCTTAATGACATCTATACTAGTTATTATTTTAAAGCTTAATTCAATTCAGTTGAATTCAATTTTATTTATATAGCGCTTTTAACAATGGACATTGTCTCAAAGCGGCTTTACAGAAGAAATATAGTACAAAAGTTCAAGATTAATTGAAGGAACCAGACTCAAAAGGAAACCTCATCCTCATTTGGGTGACAACTGAGGGTGTGAATTATCATAAACACCAAAGAGAATGATTATGAATGTCCTTTCGACAGTCAGACAGTTGGAGTTGTATAGCCAGGCTTATACATCAGTAATCACACCTCAAAGCCAGAAGTAATGGCCCATTGAGCATCATTTAGACAAACATAGTGAATGAGAAAGTGAATTCAGCACCATGTCTGTGTCTCACTCAGAGTTTTCTAGAAGCTTAAATTCAAATGTTTATAAAGTAGCATAGATAGATAAGTCTGCATGTGCATATGAACGAGCCGAACCAAACGGCAGCTAAGTTACGTCTATAGATCCTTTAAATCCTGTAAGTTGCGAGGTGGGGCCTCCATGGATTAGACATGTTTGTCCAGCACATCCCACAGATGCATGATTGGATTGAGATCTGGGGAATTTGCAGGCCAAGTCAACACCTAAAACTCATTGTTTTGCTCAACAAACCATTCCTGAACCATTTCTGCTTTGTGACACAGCGCATTATCCTGCTGAAAGAGGCCACAGCTATCAGGGAATACCGTTTCCATGAAAGGGTGTACATGGTCTGCAACAATGCTTAGGTAGGTGGTACGTGACAAAGTGACATCCCCATGGATGGCAGGACCCAAGGTTTCCCAGCAGAACATTGACCTGACATCTTCTATAAAAGCATGACATTACCTCCACCAGCATGTACATGCACACGGTCTTCCACGTGATGTAAAAGAAAACGTGATTCATCAGACCAGGCCACCTTCTTCCACTGCTCTGTGGTCCAGTTCTGATGCTCACATGCCCATTGTTGGCGCTTTCGGTGGTGCACAGGGGCATATCCTTGCTCAAATCCTTACGCTTGCCCATTTTTCCTGCTTCTAACACATCAAATTTGAGGACAAAATGTTCACTTGCTGCTTAATATATCCCACCTCCTAACAGGTGACATGATGAGGAGATCCTCATATATATATATATATATATATACACACACACACACACACACACACACACACACACACACACACACACACACATATATATACATATACATACATACATATATATACATATATATATATACATATAATCAAACACATTTAAATATTAGTCAAAGATAACACAAGTAAACACATCATGCAGTTTTTAAATGAAGGTTTTTATTATTAAGGGAAAACAAAATCCAAAACTACATGGCCCTGTGTGAAAGTTTTTGCCCCCTAAGCCTAATAACTGGTTGGTCCACCCTTAGCAGCAACAACTGCAATCAGGTGTTTTCGATAACTTGCAATGAGTCTGTTACAGCGCTGTGGAGGAATTTTGGCCCATTCATCTTTGCAGAATTGTTGTAATTCAGCCACATTGGAGGGTTTTTGAGCATGAACCACCTTTTTAAGGTCATGCCACAGCATCTCAATCGGATTGAGGTCAAGACTTTGATTAGGCCACTCCAAAGTCTTCATTTTGTTTTTCTTCAGCCATTCAGAGGTGGACTTGCTGGTGTGTTTTGGATCATTGTCCTGCTGCAGAACCCAAGTTCGCTTCAGCCTGAGGTCAGAAACATGTGGCCGGACATTGTCCTTCAGGATTTTTTGGTAGACAGCAGAATTCATGGTTCCATTTATCACAGCAAGTCTTCCAGGTCCTGAAGCAGCAAAACAGCCCCAGACCATCACACTATATTGTACTGTTGGTATGATGTTCTTTTTCTGAAATGTGGTGTTACTTTTACGCCAGACGTAATGGGACACAGACTTTCCAAAAAGTTAAATTTTTTTCTGGTCAGTCCACAGAGTATTTTCCCAAAAGTCTTGTGGATCATCAAGATGTTTTCTGGCAAAACTGAGACGAGCCTTTATGTTCTTTTTGCTCAGCAGCGGTTTTTGTCTTGGAACTCGCCATGCAAACCATTTTTGCCCAGTCTCTTTCTTATGGTGAAGTCATGAACACTCACCTTAACTGAGGCAAGTGAGGCCTGCAATTCTTTGGATGTTGTTGTGGGGTCTTTTGTGACCTCCTGGATGAGTTGTCGCTGTGCTCTTGGGGTAATTTTGGTCGGCCGGCCACTCCACTGTTCTCCACTGTTCCAAGTTCTCCACTGTTCCATGTTTTCGCCATTTGTAGATAATGGCTCTCACTGTGGTTTGCGGCAGTCCCAAAGCTTTAGAAATGGAATTATAACCTTTTCCAGACTGATAGATCTCAATTACTGTCTTTCTCATTTGTTTTTGAATTTCTTTGGATCTCGGCATGATGTCTAGCTTTTGAGGATCTTTTGGTCTACTTCACTTTGTCAGGCAGGTCCTATTTAAGTGAGTTCTTGATTGCGAACAGGTGTGGCAGTAATCA
>JAUCMX010000020.1:5058019-5098019 GCA_033459395.1 Hemibagrus guttatus
TAGGTTTCTCGCCTACCATCCGGAAGGCCCGGGTTTGATTCCCAGCCAGTGCCCAAACCCCAGCCACTGGATGCAGTGCCGGGCTCAAGCCTGGAAAAATGTGAGGGTTGCATTAGGAAGGGCATCCAGCATAAATCCTGTGCCAAGCTGTTGTGCGGACCAGTTGGTCTGCTGTGGCGACCCCCAAACAGGGAGCAGCCGAAAGCAGCTTCATTTGTTAGACATTTCCAAGGATGTTAGAAGAACTAACCTGAGGTGAACCTCTAAAAGTTTAAAAGTCTGAATCATCTCTCTGGTCATGAATCCATATATAGGACATTATAAGATCTCTGACACGCTCTCAATTCCCGATGAAGATTTCCTCATCAGACCTCATTTGTAAAAACCCAATCTTTTAGATCTTTAGATCTCATATGAATTTGTTAGCTTAATTACAAACGTGTTGTCATGGTACTTCAAGCAGGATCGTAGTCCAGCTAGCAGATGTAAAAAATCATTAAACTCTTAAAAGACACATATACTCAAACAAACTGTATATAGAATGTGTAATAAAGAATGTCATTTGAAAACTACAATAACAAGCTACTTACATTTATAAACAAAGTTGGCTGAGAGTTCGTCCACCATTTTTTTTCCAGCTGAGAAGCTTCAGAAAATATGACATAATTTCCAGTAATGGAACACAGTTAGCATGGATGCTCCCTGATTTTTGCAGTGTACTGTGGAATTTTTTAGGGAATCCAACATCCAAGGATTTTGCAATTGAGGCAGATCTTAAGGCTTTATAAATGTGTCAATTCCCAGCCAAAGCATGTCACATATCTCAGTCACTGTGGCTGGTTTCACCTTGATTAGCTCAGCTGAGGATGTTGCTCCGCCTCCTTTCTCAGCTGAAGATGTAGCCCCGCCTCCTTTCTTAGCTGAGGCCATCCCTCCACCTCCTTTCTTAGCTGAGGACATCACTTTGCCTCTTTTCTTAGCTGAAGACATAGCTTTACCTTTTTTCTTAGTTGAGGATGTTGCCTCGGCTCCTTTCTCAGCTGAGGACAATGCTCTGCCTTCTTTCTTAGCTGAGGATGTAGCTCCGCCTCCTTTCTCATCTGAAAACCTAGCTCTGCCTTCTTTCTTAGCTGAGGATGTAGCTCTGCCTCCTTTCTCAGCTAAAGACATTATTGCTCCATATTCGTATAATAATGAAGCAATAACAGATATAATCTTTTACATTCCCGCAGCAGATCATTTTTACATTTTTATGTGTCTCAATTTTAACAGCAATATTTTTCTAATAAATAACCATTAACTCGCTGTGGAAATTAAAAACTCACAGCTCACTAACAGATGTTCCAGCCTAAGCCAAACACAGAAATTGGAAAGCAAAACAGAATATCATCTACCTGCATTTTAGCCACTACTAACATAAAGGAATCAGGAACATAGCAAGAATCACACTCAGTCTTCCTTGCAAGAACATTTCAGAGATTTCCAGTAACAAAAAGAAGAAAGTTAGTCATGGGAAAATAAGCCTAAAACATGCTAACTTCTAATGAACAGATTTAATCAGTCTCTTGTTTATGTCCCTAAAATAAACTGTAAAGTGTTTCTTTGGCAGATGTTTTTCACATATCAGACTGCTTACACAGACCAGTGAAGAATTTCTAAGGAAACAAACAATGTCATTCATTCATTGTCTGCCGCTTATCCGAACTACACTCAGGTCACGGGGAGCCTGTGCCTATCTCAGGCGTCATAGGGCATCAAGGCAGGATACACCCTGGAGGGAAAGTGTATGTTTTACGCCGGATGCCCTCCCTGACACAACCCTCTCTATTTATCCACGGGAAGTCACTGGACTGTGACCCCAGATTAATTTTTTTTTTATAAATTTTTCGGGGAGAAAATATTCGGGCACCCCTAAATTCAGGGGGGCAATAACAACCCCGGGGGTTCAATTCATTGTCTACCGCTTATCCGATCTATTCTCGGGTCACGGGGAGCCTGTGCCTATCTCAAGCGTCATTGGGCATCAAGGCAGGATACGCCCTGGACGGACTCTCTCATTCACTCACACACTACAGACAATTTTAGAGATGCCAATCAACCTACAATGCATGTCTTTAGGGGACTGGGGGAGGAAACCAGAGTACCCGGAGGAAACCCCTGAGGCACAAGGAGAACATGCAAATTCCACACACACGGCAGAGGCGGGAATCGAACCCCCAACCCCGGAGGTGTGAGGCAAACATGCTAACCACTAAGCCACCGTGCCCCCCCTGCATACATACTTAGCAGAGTTAAATATAGTATACAGTAGCACATCTGCCTCAGGGTTGTGCCATAACCAGTGATTTGTGCATTCTGGGGTGCTTTTCAGCTAACCACAGTTGTAAAGACTGCTCATTTTTTTCTGCTCAGATCTCTCTCATCAAGAAAGGCTCTCAGCAAGCAAAATCTAAACTCTGTCATACGTGCAAATCCCAGGAAATTAGCTGTTTCTAAAATACTTTAACAGCAAAAGCAGTGTCTAAATCTAAAACACTGTTTCAGGATGTTAAAGCTGAGACGTATGCAAGGAAAGGTTTGGTTTAATGAACACAATATCAGAGGAACAGAAATAGCAGGCAAGCTCGAGGTCAAACTGAGAAACAATGGTCAGGTGAATGACAATGTAAATTAAACAAGGAAAGAATGGAACAAAATACGAAGATGATCAAGGGGATATTAAGAGAGGCATTGGTGGCTCAGTGGTAGGTTGCTCGCCTCTCATGCGGAAGGCCCGGGTTCGTTTCCCAGCCACTGGATATAGTGCCAGTCCGCCTGGAAAAAAAAAAATGGGAGGGTTGCGGCAGGATGGGCATCCGGCGTAAAACCTGTGTCAAGTTGTTGTGCGGACCACTCGGTCCGCTGTGGCGACCCCGAACAGGGAGCAGCCGAAAGCAACTTCTTCTATCAAGGGGATATTAAGGCTTGGTAACAATGACACAGAGTGTATGCTTGGTAACTGTGAGAATGTGTGTTGGGGATTGTAGTCCATGGCAGCCATGTCTGTAGTCTGCAGTGTTTGACGGGAAATGGAGTTTCGGAGTTGGTGATGACATGATGACACTGAGATCACCTTTTTCCCCATTCTGATGTTTTTATTATGAACGTTACCCAAAGCCCTGGATCTGCTAAAGTGAACAGTGAGTGAATATATGAGTGTTGACAGGTCTGACAATCGATACCAAGTAGATTTAACACAAATCTTACGCAACCTAGAGGTTAGGAGATTTGAGGCAGCACCAGTCACAGCGTAATGTTCACTCAATTCATATTTCATGCTCTCAGATCAAATGCCACATCATCTGATACAAGTTCATTCCTGAGCTTCCTTCAAACACAACATAAGCTCCCACCCAGACCAGAGATGTAGCATAGCAACAAAAGTGTTATTGAATGTGTGCTTTCATTGCTATAATAGCTGCATCTTCACACACATTTTCCAAAGTTTCTCTCCTCATACATTATTTCATGGAACTGAAATGAAGCCTGAGGGTATGTTATGATTTGAGAATTCTGTCAAGAGAGCAGGCACAGAAGTGAAACTCCAATAGCTCAAGTAATTGGGTTGAGAAAAATCAAATCATAGAATATTATCTGATTTAGTTCCACAGATAATAGATGATGCAAGATATGAATCATGCTGAGAATATGTGATGTAAGAAATCAATCATTTGAAATTAAAGTATAAATAGTCTATAGAGGCCATACATATGAGAGTCTATGTATTCATAGTAATTATGTGTATCGGCCTACATATTGTGAGTGTGTATATACTGTATACTAAATGTGGAATAGGAATCTCTCTCTCTGTCTCTGTCTGTTTCTGTCCCTCTCCCTCTCCCTCTCCCTCTCTCTCTCTCTCTCTCTCTCTCTCTCTCTCTCGCATTTATTGATCTAGGATGCAAGTAAGTGTATATATGTATATAAGTGCAATATGTGTTTTAGTGTTCAAAAACACAGAAGTGCAGAAGTTCAGCTCAGTATATAGGCAAATATGCAAAAACTGGCACTACAATATCCATTTAGTTAAACACCACACTGGAGTATCAATTTCTGTTGATAATAAAGCTGTAAACTGTATTGTGCCATGCAAGTGTGTGTTGCTTAACCATTGAGAATTTGTTGGTTGTTTTTATATGAGGACAGTGGAATTTAGCTTTATATATAAATTTAAATATTTAAATTTAAAAAATAAATATTTTTATTATTATTTATTTTATAATTTTGTAATGTATTATTTATGTTTCCTGGTAAATATATGCCATTAATGAACACATGCACTCATTCATTCATTCATCTTCAGTAAGTGTTTTATCTTGGTCAGGGCCAGGGTGAATCCTGAACCTTCTTCTTCTTCTTCTTTCGGCTTTTCCCTTCAGGGGTCGCCACAGCGAATCATCTCTCTCCACCTATCCCTATCTTCTGCATCCTCAACACTTGCACCCACTAGCTTCATATCCTCATTAATTCCATCCATATACCTCCTCTTTGGCCTTCCTCTTTGCCTCCTGCCTGGCAGCTCCATGTCCAACTTTCTCCTACCAATATACTCACTCTCCCTTCTCTGAACATGTCCAAACCATCTTAATCTGGTCTCCCTAACTTTGTCCCCCAAACGTCCAACATGAGCTGTCCCTCTGATGTACTCGTTCCTAATCCTGTCCAATCTTGTCACTCCCAAAGAGAACCTCAACATCTTCAGCTCTGCTACCTCTAGCTCTGACTCCTGTCTCTTCCTCAGTGACACTGTCTCTAAACCATACAGCATGGCCGGTCTCACCACTGTCCTGTACACCTTCCCCTTGATTCTCGCTGATATTTTCCTATCACACAGAACTCCTGACACCTTTCTCCACCCTTTCCAACCTGCCTGCACTCGCTTCTTTACCTCTTAGGGTGAATCCCGAACCCATCCTGAGAAAACTCCTCGAAAGATGAAATATTCCCAAGGTCATCCCATCCCAAACCATCCCAAGGCCCAAAGCACACACTTTTTCACACCTACCAGCAATTTAGAGTCAACAATCTATTCAGTTTAATTCAATTTTATTTGTCTAGTTCTTTTAACAGTTTTACAGAACATAAGAAAAGTAGTACAAAAAGTTCAAGATTAATATTAGACTTATATTTCAATTTATTTGTATTTATCTCTAATGAGCAAGCCTGGGGTGACTGTGGCAAGGAAAAACTCCCATATATGGTTAAAGGAAGAATCTTTCAGAGGAAGCAGACTCAAAATAGAACCTCATACTCATTTGGGTGACATTGGAGAGTGTGATTATAAATTATTATAAACGCCAGGGCGTGTGAATTACCATAAAAATCAGAAACTGTGATTATAAATTATTATAAACACAGGCAAGTATAATTATAAATTATTATAAACACCAGAGAGTGTGATTATAAATTATTATAAACATCAGAGAGTGTGATTATAAATTATTATAAACACCAGAGAGTGTGATTATACATTATTAGAAACTCCAGAGAGTGTGATTATAAATTATCAGAAACACCGGAGAGTGTGATTATAAATTATTAGAAAGACCGGAGAGTGTGATTAGAAATTATTAGAAACACCAGAGAGTGTGATTATAAATTATTAGAAACACCGGAGAGTGTGATTATAAATGATTAGAAACACAGGAAAGTGGAATTACAAATTATTAGAAACACCAGAGAGTGTGATTATAAATAATGTCCTTACTACAGTCATATACTGTACAGTAATTGGAGTTGTGTAACCAGAATCTCCTGAGCAACTCATAAATTAGTTCAACATCTGAATCCATTATAGACTTAACACTAACTTCTCCATGCCAAAGCCTTCAAATGTTCAATGATGGAGATACAGCATATGTAAAATGTTATTTTGTTCATCAACCTCAGAGTTGGAGGAATCCAGGAAGAATATGAGAAACTCTATACAGACAGTAAACCTGAACTTTTGATCAAATCAGATTAGCCAAGTCATATTCCTGTGCACCCTGCATGAATATTACAATGAAGAGTTTACATACACAAGTGACATTAATGCACTACATGCTGTTTAGCCAGTTATGTAAGCTCACAAAGTTCATTTGTCCATCAAACGCATTAGTGAAAGCAATCGATTGAAGGGCGCATTACTGAAAGCGCTAAACGGTGGGGCTTAGTTTCCTGTCCATGAGCGCAGCAGATGAAAGTCAGGACACATCTGTCAAGCTCAGTGGGACTAACGCTTCACTGTCATAGCCTGGACAAACATAGACATCAATACTTCTAGTACAGAGAGAGAGAGAGAGCATGGAGGTAAAGATAATAAAAAATAATAAATATAGCATAGTATAGATTTCTGATTAACTCCTTCATCTATGTACACGTAGCATTTTTAATAAAAAACAAAGATGAATTAATAAACTGACTAAAACACACTGATTTTATTGTCATTGTCAAAAAAAAAAAAAAAAAAAAAAAAAAACTGTAAAGCTTTGGTCATTATGCACTGTAATTGTATGGACAAGTGATTACACACAGAATTTTATTCACCAGTTCTCCACCAGCTCTGATTCAACAGCCAGAGTTATAGATGTTTCAAATGCACCTGACAAGAGGCCATATGTCCTCTTATTAGAGTCAGTTTGTAATTACAGTCTGCACTGTGTTAAGGAATAGCTTCATCACCTTTCATTAGCACCTTAATAGGTGCATTGGGTATATACTGACAGATTTCCACTCAGAGTCACTGGCACCTAAAAATCCCTATTAGAAATTAGCTTCCCATCCCAATGGAATTAGAAAACACGCAGTGGGAAAAATATCTAAAGATATCCTAATAAGCATAAAAGTTTTTTTTGCTGTTAAGATCTCCATCTGAAAAAAAAAAGTGTTATGGCCTGGTACTCGGTGTGAAAAACTCCCTGTGACACGGTGTAGCACCATGAGATACCTGGAAAACTGTGAATATTTTATATAACATGAGTTCTGTTTGAGCTGTTATCTGAAATAATAGGGCAAAAAAAAGCGAATAAAAAGTTCTCCTTACAGCATCACAAACTGCTATGTAATGTAAACAGACCCAGAGGCATAAACACTGCCTGGTTCGAATCAATTTCTTTTTCTGTATCGGAAAATAATAACACAACCCAATTTTCTAAAGCCTAACTAATTGCTTTACAGCCTCAAACCGCTCAAACACCCAATCAGCTCTAACAATGTACTTGGCTCGGGTCCAAATTAGTGACATTTTCCCATGAAGCAGTGCACATAGGTATACGCACGTAAAGAGCAGACTTGTCACTTGTTTGTCTGAGGTGCCACGCAGTTTGTTTCCAACATATTAAGGCGTAATTGCTGAGCAGCTTGAAGAAACGCCCATGCTCATTATAGTCTAATTTATAATAAATTCCAGAATATTCTGTTCTAGATAAACTCATTGAGACCAAACACTAAAATAAAGCAGATGTAACATGAAGATATGAAGAGCCTAATAATTATACAATGTATACTAGGGTGGATTTTGAGTCTCTAATCTCTTAAAGCGCTATACAAATAGAATTCAATTGAAATAAAGAGTCAGGATGAGAGAAATTCTTAAATTCTTGTCATCTAAAAGCTAGAGCTGGTGTCTCGGAGGAATGAGTTACAGGGAACCAAACAGCTTTAAAAGTATCCCAGTATCTGCCAGTGTGTGTTCTTAGAAGGCAGGAACATACGGATGAAAATAGACAGTTGGGAAAGTCAACTTCCTGTGATCTCCGAGGCAACGGTGTACACAAATAGCCTCATCCTCAGACTAGGTGGATTTTGGCTGTGTTTATTAACGAACAGTACCAGACTCTAGTGACAGGTAGAAGTCTAGCTTGTGATAATAAAGCTGTGTAACTAAAAATGAAAGCGTGAGAGACGACAGACATGGTAGCAGCTTTAGGATAGAAAAGGTTTTCTATAGCAAAATGTATCAAACTAGCAGTTCGGTTTGTTTACATGGCTTAAACATGAATCTTAATCATTATAAATAAGACAGTTTTACATTTTATTTCACAGTGCTGCTCTATGTTTACATGTTTGACTAGCAGAATTGATTTGTCTTTTGTGATGATATTCTGTTTTTGTTTCTTTTTTTAAGTTTTTTTGAAGCCATGTTAGCCATGTTCCTAATCAGACCTAAATAAAATAGAAAAATTCTTCAGTAACTGATATTATAGCTATAGATCTGTAGCTAAACTCTGGTCTGATGAACTGTATATATACATATATTCATACTGTCACGTCCAGCTCAGCCCCCGCCCTATGCAGGGATCGAACCCGGACCTCCGTGGTGCCACATGCTCTAGCACACCATGAAAGCACAGACCCAAATGCAGGATTCAGTAAAACACTGTTTTATTTACATAAACACAATACAGGGGAAAGACGAACATAACACTAGACCCGTGGTTACATCAAGCCATAAACCATAAACCCCAACCCGACATAACACCCACGGGACAGCTATACACAGAACATTGACCCACCCACACATGTACACCAGGATCCCTTTTTATAGGGAAACACAACAAGGTAATCAGGGACAGGTGACACAATCAGGGTGGAGAACAATGGGCAGGAATCACAGAAACATTAACAAGCTTCCAGGATTCTCCTGCCAGCGCCCTCCCCAGGCCTGGCAGGGAACTGTCCAGCTACTCCTGACACATACTATATCAGCTATCCTATATTTTTCAAGTCCACTGAACACTTTGCTGGGCCTCCATCCCAACCTCATTTCTCCTTTTGACAACCCTTGATCTATGGTCATAATCTAATAGTCATAGTCTATAGTTGATGATCTAGCATCTACAGGGTTGGATAAGTATAGAAGGTTACATTCACAGAGCAGTAGCTAAGCTGTGCATAAAATATTGCAATCCACACAACATCATGGGAGACATATCAGAAGACAAATTGTTGGTGCACGTCTATGCCAAGGAATACTGAACCTTTCTGGAGGACCATCTGCAGCCAATGGTTCACACAAGCTGGTGCCATGTATCAGGATGATGTAATGAGTGATTTGAACATAAAAGTGAAGTTGAACATCTCCCATGTCCTCCACAGTCACTCAATCTGAATATTAGAGCAACCATGGGGTGAAACATTTTCCTCCACTATTATCACATAAAACCTGGCCACTTTTCTGCAAAAGGAATAGCTCAGAATCTCTCTAGCGACTGTGAAGGCCTTGTATCTGTCATTCCCAAGATGAAGTGATGCTGTTCTGGCCACAAAGGAGGCCCTACTCTATACTAATAAATGTCTGTGGTCTAAAACCAGCTGTTTCATTGTCTAACCCCAAATCATTTCCTTCTGTTCAGTTGTTAATAATAATAATGTTAAATGAACATTCTAAATTCAACCCAATCTTCTGGTCTTCAGCCCAACCCTCAAGCAAAGACTGACCACCACACCAGAAGAGAAGTGTGTTAACAATATGGTTCCCTTGATCCACGAGTGTGTGCTTCCAGGCTAGCAATAAAATTTGCCAATGTACCGTTCATACTGCACCACAACCACGTGTCTCTTTTATCTGTGTCTCCTCCATCTTCACTACAAAAACAGCAAGCCTGAGGAAACTCCTGGGTTTTACACGACTCTCTTAAGTGCTGCACTCGGGTACTTTAAAGTTGAGACCTGAATGTGGACTAGGGTAGAGCAAACAGTTCACACAGCACTGGGGAACACACCTGAAGTGCAGCACTACATACAGATTTCTTTAAAAAATTACATTTTATATATATATAAAATATAAAAAAAAAAAATTATTGAAGTAGGGCTATAGTTTTGTAAGCACATACTGTAAAGTAATTATTTAAAAAATATTAGAAAGATAGAGAAAAAACAGTAATGAAAAACATTAATAAAATTAATGAAACATGAACTGAGGCTTGATATCCAACCATTTTGCGCACACACGAATGTAAGAATTTATATGACTCTAATTTCCTATCCTGATTATACTCACTGGAGATCATTAATAAGACAGTATCTCTAAGTAGCTCTGGGAATCTGGGGAATGTTAGCTCAGTGGTTAAAGCTCTCAGTCAGACCACCAGGGACAGAGCCAATGGTAGGAACTTGTTGGGTACTTGAGCAAATCTCTTAACTCTCAGTCAGATAGACGGCTATGATTCTTCTGATTCGGAATAAATGTGTCACAAGCAAGCACAGCAGTCTGTCATCAATACAGAGCATTGAGCAAATCCATAGAGTAACTACAGTAGAAACAGTGATCATAAATCAGAGATTTGAAGCATTATTCATTAGATATGAGACTTTAAATTGGAGATCTTGGCAAGACTTCGCAATAGTAATTTTTCCTCATGCCTTTATATAGTATGTAAAAAGGAATTATGTGCGTAGAAAAAAAGAAGTTAGTATTCAGGAGATGGGGACCTCTGCTGGTGTGCTTGTGTAATGTCTTGTGAAGATTTGATCGTCCGGGATGAAAAGATCGAAGATCGATTCTTGAGGTCAATGTAAATGCGTATAAGTTTACAATAAATTAGTGTGTGTGCATCAACTTTCTTCCAACAGGTAGTGTGTGTGCATCCACTTTCTTCCAACAGGTTTGGAGATGGTGTGACGGGAATCGTTTGCCATTAGAAACGTGCTGTTTCCATTACAGATTTGCATAATTGCTTCTTATAAATGATCGCACATGCTCTGTGAGTGTGAAGTCAGGAAGTGATTTTGTTCTCCAGCAGCATATTTACTGCAACACTCAGTAATGAGGAGAGTTTGGGTTTATCTTGCCTGCCAGAGCAGATGTGTGTGTGTGTGTGTGTGTGTGTGTGTGTGTGTGTGTGTGTGTGTGTGTGTGTGTGTGTGTGTGTGTGTGCCATCCCTGGTAACTCTCTCTTATCATGCATTGAGTTGCTGTTTATATTTACATTTTACATTTAATATAAGCACACAGTGATTATATTTCCCAGATTTGTACAATTGCTGCAACTACCACAAATCAGTGTGAATTATTCAGCACTCATTAACTAAGCTAGTTTGTGGCACTGATAAAAAAAATATATATATATAAGCATTAATTTATTATTATTATTATTATTATTATTATTATTATTATTATTATTATTATTATGAGAGTTGTTTTAATAAACTAAAATCCTCACAAGTTTGGAAAGGCATCCAGTGTGGAATAGAACATTAAAACATAAAATCTAATGTAATCCTATTGAGATCTAAAAATCTTCCAGATCCATTAAAATCTGAACATCATCTGCTCAGCTGCAAGCTGACTCCATTCCTAATGAGTTCAAGTAACACAGTGGTGTTCAGAGGCTGGGACTAAAGTGTGACTGCAGTTAACACAATACAAAGAATTCAAAGCATCAATCGCTGTGCCATTCATTCAATAGAACTAGCTCCTTTACACTGGTATGTGACACTTGCTGCAGTGAGGGGAACACAGAGGACAGGCATGGGATCAGTCAGGGCTCTTAATTATTTGAAAGGCAGACGAAAATCAGCAGAGAAAAGAATCACTCAGATGAGGGTAAAGGTGCAGCAGTGCTGGAGGCTTTAGCTGGTGTAGGAGGAATGCAGGGGAAACAGCATGACAGAGAGGCAGCGAGGCAGACCCCAGGATTGTGGCTTGGGCTCAGCAGGTCAAAGAGCATCGTCCTCTTAAGGTAGTTGATTCTGCAACAGAGAAACAGTGTGAAGCATTAACTACCACACGAAACTCAACTCTTAGCTCCCCCTCCTGATTGGTCTGTCACTTTTTGCAACCACACTCAGATGCGCTGGCCTTGGTTCTGAATCACTGCTGTTTCTTCAGCACTGCGGTTTTAGAGGAATGAGAAGTGTGGCTTGCATGCGCTATCACATTAGGTAACAATACACTGGATACCGATGGAGCTAATCAGGGAGTCAGAAGGTTAGTCAGAAGAGTAACCTAAGAGCCAAGGACCAATTGGAAAAAAAGTTCTAGAAATACTTGGAAGCAGCAGGTACAGTTGTCACGGAGAAAACAATAAGCAGTGCACGCCGCCGCCACAGCCTTCATGCATGCTCACCCCAGAAGGCTTTTGAATTATTGAAGAAAAGGCAGGTTGAAGCTTGTTTGAAGTTTGCTACAGAACATTTGGAAAAGCCTGTGAATAACCGTGAGAACAGAGCAGATGAAATGATTAGATTTTGGAATTGATCCAAACAAGTTCAAGGTCGTTGCAAGGTCAAAATGTCTGAAACAGTTTTTCTTCAACAGCTTCCTTCCTGTTTGATGTTTTTCAGACCTACAAATCGAAGCCTCTTGTGTCGAATGTGATTTGTCTTCTTGTTTCATCATCCAGTCTTCTGACTCAAAGCTTCAAAACATTCATGTGCACCTTTATGCTGACAACCATGAAGATTTAAATAACAGTGTCAGCACCCTGAACATTTTCCTGCCACACTGTTACCTGTGCAACCTGAATTTCAAAAAAACAACATTAAAGAGTAATAAGTTGAATCAGTAGTCCCTTTGACATTTATAAATCTTATTAGGTTACACGTTCATAAGGGACCCACCTGCTGCAGATTTTGACAGTTATTCATAACGGTTAATGAGTCACATGTGGGTCGGGTCCACAGGGGGGTGAGGTGCACCTCAATGTTTATTTGTTAACAATGGATTGAATAAATAGGATGAAGTTTGTTGTTATGTATAATATGCTAATAAGAAAAGTACAAGTAAAAGTCCACTCTAAGCATCTGCACAAGACAGTTGTCTGAAGTTGTTAATGATAACATACAGAAGATCTCTCCAGCTGTTGAGACAGTTGGCCATGAGGAATTTTTTAAGACTTATATTTACATGTACAGGATTTGCCAGATGTCCTTATCAGAGCACCTCACCACCATGCTTTGTAGTCTCTATCAAAACATCCACATGCTAGTACAAATAGTTTAAGGATACCTTGCTACACAGGACGGAGAAAGAGAGAGAGAGACAGCTGGAACAGACCCTGAGGGAGAGACTGAAGAGAAAGATAGAGTAGGAGGAGAGCCAGAAATATCAGACAAACAAGAGAACAGAAGCCAGAAAAGAAGATTGAAGGACAGCAAAATATGAGGAGGATGGAGGCTGCCAAATATCAGACAGGGAGGCAGGATACAAGAGGAACATCTGTCAATTTGTGGGCCATGTCTGAATGAATTCACTTGAGCACTTGAGATCTTAGTTTCTAAACAGAACGAGACACAGCACCGTGAGGCAGGCTGGTGTGTTAAGCATGGCGGACTGTGTCACACAAATTAACTGGTTCATGTCTTGCCGTGCCGTGGCTTAGTGGTTAGCACGTTTGCCTCACACCTCCAAGGTTGGGGGTTCGATTCCTGCCTCCACAGTGTGTGTGTGGAGTTTGCATGTTCTCCCCGTGCCTCGGGGGTTTCCTCCAGGTACTCTGGTTTCCTCCCTCAGTCCAAAGACATGCATTGTAGGTTGATTGGCATCTCTAAATTGTCCGTAGTGTGTGATTGTCTGAGTGAATGAGAGTGTGTGTGCCCTGCGATGGGTTGGCACTCCGTCCAGGGTGTATCCTGCCTTGATGCCCAATGACGCCTGAGATAGGCACAGGCTCCCTGTGACCCGAGTGTAGATCGGATAAGCGGTAGACAATGAATGAATGAATGAATGTCTTGCCGTGCCTACCTATCCTATGCGCATCTGTCCACCTCTGTAATCTCACACAGATTTACACTTTAAAACAAACAATCAAAAAGTCTTAAGGCC
This sequence comes from Hemibagrus guttatus, assembly GCA_033459395.1. Classification (NCBI taxonomy): domain Eukaryota; kingdom Metazoa; phylum Chordata; class Actinopteri; order Siluriformes; family Bagridae; genus Hemibagrus; species Hemibagrus guttatus. Next base: position 5,071,806 of record JAUCMX010000020.1, read on the forward strand.
TTGTTGTTGGAGTACCACACAGTTTCATTACAATTCGGCCTTGATCTTGAGCATTACTTTTTTAAATCCATAAATTCTGTTAATATTTACAAGTGGAAAGTTCCTTGTATTTAGAGTTGGTTTACTGTGTGACTCTTTTAGATTAATATAAATAGTTATGTGTCATTACCAGATTTGATTTCAGCAGACAAACTGTGGTATATTGGAATTACAACTGGCCCTCACTTTTTTTTTATAGTACACAGGTGGCTCAATGGTTTAAGGTTGGGGGTTCAAGCCTCAGCACTCCCTAGCTTCCACTGGTGGGTCCTTGAACAACCCTAACTGCTCTAGAGTTGGTGTATCATGGCTATGCAAATAAAAGTATATGCTGTGGCCTTATGTATCACATATTCATTACTGCACAGTGAAATTCTTTCTTTGCATATCCCACCCTTGGAGGAATCCCTGCAGGGTCGGCCATGATGGGGGGTTGGGGGCCTTGCTCAATGGCCCAAGAGTGGCAGCTTGACAGAGCTAGGGCTTTGCAGAGCTAATAACAACCCAGAGCCATAACAACTTGAGCTACCTTCGAAAGGTTGCTATTCACCTTAGCCGATATTGTGCAAGAAGGTCCAAGGTCAGAATTGTTCATAATTTAGACATAAGAAAATCTACCCTGTAGGCACAGCCCCAACACAATTGCTGAACAGCATTTAAATCCATACTTGTCTAAAGTTTGAATACCAAAATTCATAACAACTCGACTTGCTGTGTAATCAGTAATCTGATTCTTTGTATGTCCTTGCTGAAGCAGTCATGTGATCCAAAATCAAACCTGTTCTCACATTTCAGGGTGTATTATCTACACATTTAAGCCATATAAGCCACTGTTTGACATCCCTACAAGTCTTACTGTCTCTGTTTTCTTACTCAACAGCTCTAAGAGAAGGCTTTCAAGGCTTTCATGCAGCATGTCTCCATGAGAGGATAACTTCATGAGAGCATTGTAAATACCTCTCGGAATTATTAGACATTTTAAGTCAGATCAACAAGACAGTTTTCCTTCAGGCTATAGATAATGAGATTTGTTCTGAGTTCAGGAGTTAAAGTTTAAAACATGAGAGATGGCTTCTTTCTCCACTCCAGAAATGAAGCCTGGCTGACAATCAGTATGGAGGAGTTCAACTTGGAGACTGATATCCAAAGTGTAGCAAAGCACAAAGAAAGGTCCCTTGTCTGTCTATGGAGGTAATGTTATGTTAGCTAAGAGAGTGGAAGGAGAATCTGTCAATCACTGAATGGAGAAAACAGCCTCAAAACAAATAGCCAGTGCTTTTATTTTATTGCTCTCAGAGTTCCTTGATTTGTTGTTCCTTGAAATCACTTCAGGCTGGATGACTCGACCACAGCAACCCTAGAGACACTTTTTTGGGGGTAGGAGGGGATTGCAGAGCACCAGAACTCCAGGACTGAGGAATAAATGTACTGTTATTGATTGTTTGTGACAGTGTTTTCAAGTGTCACATACTCTATACTAGCTAAACAGAGCACATTGGTTTGGTTGTTTCCTGCTGGAGATCCTTCATTTCTTTGCTACTATTACATTCTGTTGACAGAACCATTTTAAAAAATCGATACGCAGTGGCACTTCACTCTGAATTCAACAGGAGTCTAAAGATTAAAGGCTATCCCTGGAAGATTTCCCAAATCTTTAACAGGAATGCAGTGAGTAGCTTAAATTATGTGATCCAGTGGTTTTGTGATGAAATTCACAGCTTTCACTCTCTTTTCTTCTCAGATTTCTGCCACTTCTGTCACTTTGCCTGTCATTTTTAAAATAGTCAGTGATGGTGTCGAAGCAAACGTATTCCTGCTTCTTCTTGCCAAAAAGTCTTTCACTGTTGGAAGAAGTTGAATCTCTGCACAGCTATAATTGATTTCACTGCACGTACAATCACTGAAAAATAACCTGAAAGCAGTAATCGAGTAAAATCACTAATCCAGCAGCAAAAACCCTGTATTTTTTTGTTGTTATTGAAATACAAAGCTTTGATGCAGTGTGATATGATGCCCATGATCAGCACCCTTTTTAAACTGTACTCTGATTTTCATTCATCACAAACACAAATTCTATATTATTTTTTTCTGTAATAGGAGCAAATAATTGTCTAGAATGTAAATTCCCTTTACTGGATCTAAGAAGCCAAACATAGTCCAAAAAATGTTTGCAAAAATGCGCAAAAAATGCAAGATCCATGAAGATATGTTTTATCGAGGTTTGAGTAGAAGATCTCAAGTGGCCTGCACAGAATCCTGACTTCAACCCCACTGAAAACCTTTGAAATTAACTGGAATGTCGACAAATTACCACAGCCCCATTTAAAACTTGTGTAAAGCCTTCGCAAAAGCATGTAGGATATTATAACAGAAATGGGGGGCTAAATTTATAAAGAACAAGATGCAGTTAATCAGGGTTCCACAACTATTTGGCCATATATTCTACTTCAGTCATCCTCAATATCATCAGACTCAAATTTCCTCAATATTCCCTGCATAATTTATTTAGCCCTAGACTTGATTACCACTTAATGAAGCAGTTTTCATCTTCAGTAGCTCCTGGTTAGATAAGCCAATCCACCTACCAGCATGTTTTGGAAGGTACCCTGATAGAAGAACCCAGATAACCCAGTGCAAACACATGAAGACATGATTGGAACCTGCAAAATGCCAAACAGACAGTAACCTGAGCTCCAGGGACCCTGGATCTGTGAGGTGGCAAGGCTACTAACACATTTCAGCTCTATGGTAAAATTTCATGTAAAGTGATAAAACAGCTGTATAACTATTTGTTTGTGTTTTTGTAAATGAGTATTTTTACATTTCTCAGTTCTACTTAAATACACAATATAATGCACGATTACCGCAAGTAAAAGTAAAGTCATTTCCAGACATCTCTGGTAAGTCACTGTGAATTTACAAAGCGGTGCATATTTGGCAATTCTGCCCAAAAACAGATCAACATCTGAAGGTTTTTGTTTTCCTGACAAAAAATCAGCACATACAGGAGAGTAAAAATAGGTTACAAGATAAAGGAAGACTACATGAGGTTTCAGCTTGTCCATCAAAGCATTAGAATTTATTTCCAATAAACCACAGTGTCAGTGATGAGCCAAAATCCCCTTCTGCTCTGTAGTCACTGAATTGTTCAGTGGGTGTAGAGGGATTAACAGATGTCTTAGTTTTTTAGGCCACCATTTCAAAGCAGTATGAAGATGTTTTTTGCTAGTACTGAAGAACATAGCCCTGGAATTATAGAGAATCTCAGACAATTCAGGAAAAAGCCGGAACACAAACTGGGTAGATGGTCAGCTTCCAGAAGTCTCGAATTCATCACATCCTTAAAGTCGTCTTAATCTCAAAGCTAGTTCCCAATAAAAACAGACTAAACCCTATAAACTGTCTCATTTGGAATGAACAGTGAGAATCTGTGCAGCCACCTCTGGAGTGTGCTTCCACTAAGACTAATGGTACTATTACACCCCATCTGTACATTCAATTTGTTTTGTTAAGCCGTCTGAATAGCCAATTTACTCCATATGATTAGTTGAATTAATCTTTGTGCGGTTTAGGCTTTAAGCTTTTTTTATTTAAAAAGAGTTCAGAAGTTCAACAGTGGAGAGATTTTTCACTGAAATGCAAAGGATCTAGGTGTAATATTGCATCACCAAAATGCAGACTTGGAGGAGAACTGCAGTATTTAGGGCACCATTTAGGACAGGGTAAGGGTCAGCTCTCATCCCCGATGCCACCTGCCATCTAATGCTCAAAACCATTATGAAAAACCTGTGAGAAATATTAAAATGTTTGCTTGTTTGCTGTCTTTTCAAAGGATTTTACTCCCACAAAGAAAAAACTTGATAAATACTGTAAATAATTCTATATTAATTGGCTCCAAAACCGTGACATAGATCTAATTACATCTTTAGAAAGCACTTCCTGGTCAGTGCCACATGAATATGGGCCCAGGAAAAATAGGTGCAAAGTGGAAATGTGGGTGTGCACGGGAGGCCAGTCCATATTAATGTAATGAATACAGCTAAATAAACATGATAACAAAACTGACCTGAGGCCTTAACTCATTTTCCTTCCACTGGTGGGGACTGCAGTGCTAACGGTCTGAAAGGTTTATCCCTATATTTTAAATGCCTTATCACAGATTCCAGCACCTCCTCAGGAGGAAGCCAACTGTGAGATTTAATCTCTCCATTGGGTTTTGGGTCTGATCCAGATTCACAGCCTAGCGAGCCGCTCTAGCAGGAGCTGACTAGGGGCATCCTTGTAAGGTGTTTGACCTCCTTCATTGTGCATGTGGTGAGCTGACCAGATGGCTCAATGTTGCAATCTTGGGCTGAGCCCAAAAGGGTTGCATGGGTGGCCTGGTCAGCAGACATTCACCTGCAGACACCACTCTCAGACTTGACTCTCAGCGTGGGTTCTGGTAGTCCTAATCCAGGCAAGCTATGCTGTTTTATGATGTGCCATTTATTGTGGTCTCAAGGATAGATCTTTGTAGGAGCCTACTCCCGCAGATTTGGCCATCATGGCTGACCCTCCTGGGGGCATTAAGCTCCCTGTAACTGTCCTGATGTCTACTGAGCTACAAAAAGCCTTTTCAGCACAACAATCTTGATCCACAAAGGATAAATATATTGTATATACAGTATAAATCTTTTTTTCCATGCAATCGATTGTTTGCATTGCAGAATCTTTAAAGTTGGAATATTTAAGTGAGTCTGCGGTTGACAGGGTTGAATGTTCAACATTATATTTATTACTGCAGTGCACTTGAGAAGTAAATTTTATAAAAACAGAAATCTTCTAGTGTACTGAACTCTCTCCCACCTTCTTTCCATCTCTTTCTGGTCTAGTCTGTATTGACACTTTTGTTCTTCAGCCAGCTGTAGGAATGTATGAAGGCCAGATATACTCTTTAAACAAAACTCTTTTGACAGTTTTTATTCACCTTGTTGATAATTATTCTCTTCAGTGTAAAGGTTTATTTCTGACAGAACTTTTTCTTTCTTGAACTTTCACAAATGTGTTGAAATGTGTATGGCACAGATTCACACTCCCAGTGTGTGTCATGGCCATGTTGTTTTATTTTCTTTCTTTTTTTTACTTTTGTTGGATTGTTTATGCCATGTTTAGGTTCCAGCAGTGTTTTTAGTCTGTCTTGTTATTGGTTTGTTATCTCATGTTGTTATCACATCTCTTATGTGTTAGCCCATATTTTGTTTGCTTTTTATATCCTTCTGTTTCTATGCTTCACAATTGACAATTGCATTTGTGAGCCTCGTGTTTTCTAATATCTGTTTTGTGTCCTGATCCTAGCCTTACTAGTGTAACTATTTATGATTATGTATTAACCTAGCTTGTTTCTTCCTTGCTGTGCTCTTACCCATGCTTTCACTTCTGACTTAATATCCTGGATTGTTCTTAATATCAAAGCCATTGAGTTTGCGCACTTGCATCCTGTCACCACATATTATTCATTTGCTCTAATAATCTCATCTGAGCTCAAATATTTCATTCACCTTGCACTTTTATCAAATATCAATGGAACTAATTACCCTAGATTCCTGTGATGCTTTTGCTCAATAATAAATATATTCTAGATTCCTGTTTCTGTAATGTATTTTTTCTTTAATATTATGATCAGGAATTTGGCATCTCTAAATTGTCCGTAGTGTGTGATTGCGTGAGTGAATGAGAGTGTGTGTGTGCCCTGTGATGGGTTGTCACTCCGTCCAGGGTGTATCCTGCCTTGATGCCCAATGACGCCTGAGATAGGCACAGGCTCCCTGTGACCCGAGAATAGATCGGATAAGCGGTAGAAAATGAATGAATGAATGATCAGGAATAACAGAACAACTAACTTGACTTCAGCAGCTGTTGTTTTGATAATATGTATTAATTTCTCACATTATTTCCAACCAAAGACAAAGACAAATGTTCAGCTTTATTTAAAATGATGATTATATTTAGCACACATGGTTAGGATATGTTTTCCTTTAACACTATATAATAAAACTATAATTAATCTACCTTGAGATGAGATGTTGTGTAGTCAATATCAACACAGGAGGGTTGTTTGGTTCAGACGTAGCACAGATGGTCTGATGTTAGATGTTTTGATATCTGTAGATACTTCTAACTTTTTTAGATACAATGCAAAAAAGTTGGGTGACAATTAAATGAGAAAAAGCAGAGCAGCAGTGAAGAAAAAATAGAAACAGCATCATCCACCATCTAAACCGGTTTCTCACAGACAGAAAAATAATAATGAAAGCTGGAAACACTGTCCGAGTCGCTTCTTCTATTTTCCTCTGTCATCTTGGAGCTGATTAGATAGATATGATGTATTTGTTAAGGGCAGGACTGCTGACATTGAGGTGGTCAGTGAAAATCAGCTGGTTCTGTAGATTTGTAGTGGCAGTATACATATCTCTGATGTGAATCATTGATGGAATCACTCAAAATAAATAAATAAAAAAAGCTGACCCTTACACTCCAAGTAAGATTAAAATCCAGAAATCCAGCCTTGTTGAATAACTGAAGGAATTCCGCCATGCATGAAGGAGCCATTCCACTCAGGAATCAAATGCAAAGCTGTGTCGACAAAATGCAGAACAAATTTAATAATAAATCTGTTATAGCATACAATAAATGGCAGTGCACTTGTGTACAAGTGTTACGGCCGGTAGTGTCCGGCAGGATATAACAGACCCAACACGAAGCTTAACACGGACATCGGGGTTTTATTAACATAAAGCACGAGACATGAACATGAAACAGAAAACAGAAAACAGAAAACAGGAAACAGAAACCGCGACACTACATCGGCCTACACACAAATGAGGACTAGCAACTAAAGCAGACAAAGACAGGACTATAAATAGGAAACGTAATCATGAAACATTAGGAACAGGTGAACATCAATCAAGACACATTAGGTTAGGGCAGGGCTTAACTGACACATGGCCGACGTAAACAAAAACAGACATGACATAACAAACCCCTGCTGAGATCCCCTTAGTGGTTCAACCCCAGCCCTGCTACCCGTAACATCTCCCCCCTCTCAAAGGCGCGGCTCCCGACGCGCCAAACCTTAGCCCTCCCCAAAAAGTCCGGTCCAGCGATGGGTCCTGAGGAGGAGCTAGGAACATAGAGAGGCCGGTGGGGGGAGCGAGAAGCAGGGCGAGGCACTGGGGGGGGAGCGAGAAGCAAAAGCAAGGCAAGTGGGGGGAACGAGGGTCAAGGCGAGGCACGTGGGGGGAGTGAGAAGCAGGAGCGAGACAAGTGGGGGGGAGCACAGGACCCGACGGCAAGGCCAAAGGGTCCAACACGACGTCCACAGCCGAGCGGAGGTGCCAAGCGACGTCCACAGCAGAGCAGCAGAGCCGAGTGACGTCCACTGTCGAGCAGCAGGGCCAAGCAACGTCCACCGCCGAGCAGCAGCGCCAAGCGACGTCCACCGCCGAGCGACGTCCACCGCCGAGCACTCGCACCGAGCGACATCCACCGACGAACGATGGCTCCGGGGTGACGATGTCCGTCTTACTGGGGTCTGGAACTCTCCAAGGGGCAGGAGGGTGGGAGCTAGGTGCTGCCGGAACTCTCCTCCACTGCCGACGGGCGGGGCAGTGCCCCCCACGGAAGCTACATCGTGGGGCGACGCCCCCCACAGGAACATGGGCGGAGTGAGGGTCGGAGCAAACAAAACAACAAAAAAAAGTTCAAGGTCCGGGGCCCTGGATGGAACTCTCCTCCGCTGGCGAGCATTGGGGCAACGCCCCCCACGGAAGCTACATCGTGGGGCGACGCCCCCCACCGGAACCTAGGCGGAGCAAGAGCCGGAAACAAAACCTTGAAACTCCGGCCCTTGGCCGGAACTCTCCTCTGCTGTATAAAAACGGGGCCACGCCCCCCACGGAAGCTACATCTTGGGGCGACGCCCCCCACGGGAACATGGACGGAGCGAGAGAAAAATCAAAAATCCTCCAAAAACCTAACTTTTCTGCCGGAACCCTCCTCCTATCCCTAACCACGGGCGGAGAGAGGGGAGGAATCAAACCCCCCCCCCCCCCCCCAAAAAAAACACTCCGAACCGGAGCGCAAACTAAAAACAAGCAAAACATTAAAACCCGGAAATTAAAAACTAACCTTCTCGCGGAAGCTTAGCGCTGGATCTGTTCGGTTTGGGCTAGTCCTTCTGTTACGGCCAGTAGTGTCCGGCAGGATATAACAGACCCAACGCGAAGCTTGACGTGAAAATCGGGGTTTTATTAACATAAAGCACGAGACATGAACATGAAACAGAAAACAGGAAACAGGAAACAGGAACCGCGACACTACATCGGCCTACACACGAACGAGGACTAGCAACTAAAGCAGACAAAGACAGGACTATAAATAGGAAACGTAATCATGAAACATTAGGAACAGGTGAACATCAATCAAGACACATTAGGTTAGGGCAGGGCTTAACTGACACATGGCCAACGTAAACAAAAACAGACATGACATAACAAACCCCTGCTGAGATCCACCTAGTGGTTCAACCCCAGCCCTGCTACCCGTAACAACAAGTGTGTATGTAGGAGTAGGTAAGATAGGGTCTGTCTTCAGAGTCGTATATTAATCTGATTCTGAATTGGAAATATAAATTAACTGTGCATACTTTCAGATTGTTTGTATTTTTTTGCCATGTACAGCTGGTTAAACGAATCATTGGATCACACTGGATTGCTTTTATAATTTACACGAACATAAAAAAAACTTTGGTCCTTGGACCACTTTTGAAAGATACTGACCACTGCAGACTGGGAACACCTCAAAAGAGCTGCAGTTTTGGAGAGCTGATCCAGTGGTCTAGCTATCACAATTTGGCCCTTGTCAAACTCGCTCAAATCCTCACGCTTGCCCATTTTTCCTGCTTCTAACACATTAACTTTGAGGACAAATTGTTCACTTGCTGCCTAATATATCCCACCCACTAACAGGTGATGAGGAGATATGGAGATGAGGAGATAATCAGTGTTATTCACTTCACCTGTCAGTGCTCAGAATGTTATGCCAGTGTAAGTTAAGAAAACCTTTATGTGTCACATATACATTATTGCACAATGAAATTCTTTCTTTGCATATCCCATCCTTGGAGGGTTGTGGTCAGAGCACAGGGTCAGTCATGATGCAGTGCCCCTGGAGCAGAGAGGGTTGGGGGCTGGAACCCAGAGCTTTAGCCACTTGAGCTACCACCACCCACTTATAAAAATAAAAAATAATTTAATCTCAACCTGCTTTATGTATGTTTAATTCATATATTTTCTTATAGAGCAGGCTTGAGTCTGCTACTGCTACATGTTAATTAATACAATCTCAGAATTAAGGTCTTTATTAGTTCCTGATTTGTACATGAATAAGTTTACATTTAAGGATTAATTCAGGATTTAGTATAGGATTATTCATGCACTGTTATTAAAAAGTGTTACCAGTAAAATTTAACCCAGTTAACCCAGTATTTACATAAATGAATTTAGTACTTTCTGGTCTAGTCTGTATTGAGACTTCTGTACTTCACCAGCTGTAGGAATGTATGAAGGCCAGACATATTCAAGTCTTTTGACAGTTTTTGTTCACTTTTTCCTGTCACTGCACCTGTGAATTCATACAAATGTGTTTAAATGTGTATGGCACAGATTCCACCTTCGCAGTGTGTGGCATGGTCATGATGTTTTGTTTTAGATTCACATCATGTGATTTTTGTTGATTTTCTTTGCCATGTTTAGGTTTCAGTAGTGTCTTTAGTCTGTCTTGTTATTGGTTTATCCCATGTTGTTCACCTTTTATGTGTTAGCCCTTAATTTGTTTGCCTTTCATATCTTGCTGTTTCTGTGTTTCGTCGTGAAGTCTTGACAAGTGCATTTGTGAGTCTTGTGTTGTCTAATATCTCTTCTGTGTCATGAGCTTTGCCGTACTAGTAAACCCAGTATTTACATAAATGAATTTAGTACAAAACGTAAACCATTTATAATCATTTTCTTTTTGTGTGTGTGTAAATATCACAATTTGATTTGTTTTAGTCATATTTACCGACCCACAAAATCACTTGTTTTTAGTGTACAGCCCCCAGACTACAGTGTCAGACATGACAATGAGCGCCTGTGACCCTACCTCAGTAAAATATTTCAGTATTCAGACAAACACACTTGAATATTTTAGACAGATTTACATTCCTGCACATTTATATACTTGAATACTATCACAGCTGCACACATACACTTACATTTGCAAAGTTATTACATATTGCATCCTCTTACGACGTTTCTCACACATGCTTATGGAATACAATTCCATTTCAAAGTGTGTGTATGTTAGAAAGTTTAGGAGCTGATGGAAATCGAACAAATCGCATATGCACTACATCTTCGGAAGCTGAACATTTTTATGGTAAATTTGGGCTACATGCCAAAAAAAGTAAAATTGTACTGTATTGCATGCAATTTTAATTTTACAAATAAATAAGTAAAAAAAAGTGTGTGCATATTTTGTAATAGGTTATACTGTTGCTGGAATACTGTTAGAGGGTCACTTCCAGTTCATATTGGGCCAAATCACATCATCCATCACGTTATTGATTAATTTTCTCAAACAACACACCCAGGCATGTTTTTTTACTCACATAATACATTCATGAAAATCATTAGTGAAGCAAACAGACCCAACCGACATCAGTTTGTTTCATCTATTGTTTCAATGGCTATTAAGGAGGTGAGAATATTTACTAACTAATGGCCGGTGTCTTAAAGCTGCTGTTGTCGTTTGTATCCCATACACCAGGGAAGGAAAAAAAAGCAGCTCCATCCTTCAGCCTTCAACAGGACGGAGAATGACTATAACTCAGCAATCAGGCATTAACTGTGCATGTGGGAGCAATTACACCTGATTACAGAGTTTCATAAAGTGATGAACAGTACTGTCTCTAATCGTCCCTTAACTCCTCTGAAATTCATTAAGAGGAGCAGCGGGCGGCTTTGCTCGTACACATGACTTAGTGTCTGTGCTTCAGTGAAGATGCCTGGATTGCATTTTGCATCTTCACTGTAAGAAAAATAAAGAGTGTAAGAAATCTGTTCAGATCAGACAGCTGAATCTTGGATATTTCATCATATTAATTGCAAACCTCTAAATACCATTTTGTTTGCTTTTCATGTCGAGACAGTTTTAGCTCGATAAGCCAGCAAACCTGCTCTTGCTAAGTATTTTAAAGGGCAATCCTGCATGGGAGATTGCTCAGTTAGAATAGAGGATGCAGTAGAAGAGGAGAGGAGAGAGGTTTAGCACTGCAGAATCTCTGAGAGTGAGAAATTGCAGTGGGATGAACAGGTACTATAGAGGGCAGGAGGTCACTGGCACCGCCAACACACAGAAGAAAAGGAAGAAAGGTTCTTTCTACCGAGTTGCTATTGGCTGAAACATTACTCCATAGCAATTTTGTACTTTCCTGAATTTCCACAGATTAAAGGTCACAGTAGCCTTGACTCATGCTGCTTTCAGCACTGCTCTTAGTGTCTTACTGGATTCCAGAAGCTAACTGATAGAAACACTGGTACATCAGCTCACGTGTCTGGGATTATTGATTGTAATTCTTTTCTGTCCAGGAAAACAAAATCACTTTGTAGGTGCAAGAAAATTAGGTATCACTTTACTACAATAATCATACATGAATAATTACACACTAATAACTGAATTAATGCTGAATTAAATAATGATCAAGGTTCAAGCCCAAGTACTGCTATGCTGCCACTGTTGGGCCCCTAAGCGAGGCCCTTAACCCTCTCTGTTCCAGGGCACTGCATTATAGCTGACCCCAACTTCTAAAGCTGGAATATGCAAAGAAAGAATTGTTTTGTAATGTGACAACAATAAAGGCTTTTTCTTCTTCTTCTTCTTCTTCTTCTTCTTCTTCTTCTTCTTCTTCTTCTTCTTCTTCTTCATCTAATGCTTACTTAAATATTGAGGCATGTACTAATTACATACTAATGTAGAGCTAACCTTAATTCCGACATATAATGACCACTTAAGGTAAGTAAGTAGCCTTTATGTCTCACATATACATTACTTCACGGTGCAATTCTTTCTTTGCATATCCCATCCTTGGAGGTTTGGGGTCAGACTGCAGGGATAACAATGAAGTAGCACCCCCGGAGAGTGGTGGTAGTGGTGGTGGTGAGGAGGTCAGGGGGGTTGGGGTCTGGAGTGGGGGGGGGGGTAGATTTGAGGGCCTTGCTCAAGGGCCCAACAGTAGCAGCTTGGCAATGCTGGGGCTTGAACCCTGATCAACAACCCAGAGCCTTAGCCACTGCCCTTAAGTACCTTAAGTACATGTTAGTAGATAATGTATTAATTACACATTAATTAGTAATTAACACATAGGAGTAAACTATATCATGCTCTATAAGAAGAAATATGAATTAAACATTTAAATCATTGGCTGTATGCAGCTGCTGGTACCAGATTACTTTAATTGTAACATACCGTAGTGTCCAGATAACCAGACAGATGAGTACTTGGTCAGCTTATTCTTCAAAGGTTTGTAGGTAAAGGAGCCTAAGCCACCTAGAGCATGTACTAATACTTTAATGGGATTTACATTCGGCAGATGCCCTCATCCAGAGCAACTTACAATTTATCTCATGTTATACATCTGAGCAATCGAGGATTAAGGGCCTTGCTCAGGGGCCCAACAGTGGCAACTTGGTGGGCCTGGGATTTGAACTGACAACCTTCTGAGCAGTAGCCCAAACCTTAACCACTAAGCTACCACATCCACGATTTGAAGAGAAACTGATAGAGAATGATGCAAAACAGGTCGAAATAAAACAAACAGTCTTTTATTAGATTATTGGTGCATCTTTATACGCACTATTACTTATCAGCTGTTTTATAGCCAATATAGCAATGGACTGTCAGATACATCTATATCTAGTAGCTCAATCAGTACAAATTTGAAGGATAAGCTGAACAACCACTCATCTGTCTGGTCATCTGGACAGTACTGGATACAGAAAGTACCATAAACACTGTGGTGTGTTACAATTCCATTAAATATTTTGTGAAGTGTAGAATCAAATTATCAAAATAAAACAGATACAGCTACACCAGAAAGACCAGTTATACTAATTCAAGCTATTCCGGGTCAAATAAGCCAAGCAAACTGACCACACCATAATACCATGATACATAACATAAAAGCAACTATATGTAGAGATAAAGAGGCAAGAAATGTGTCAGAATGAAGCTCATTATGAAGCAAATAATAAACAGTAAGCAGGAGGGCACAGCGTTCATGTGTTAGTATATAAACAGCACACAGCAGGGAGAAGGAACAGCACCATTAAACTAACACACAGTTATATTTCACTTGAAGTGAAAACAGCTTAAAAACTTTTTTTTTTTCCTCCATACAGGATTGACAAAACTATATTTATCTCATTTGTACTCTCATAGTTTTAGACCCTTAAGCCACACACACTGAACAACACAGTAAAAACACAGGAAGGATTATTAGAGTATGAAAAATTCTAAACAGGATCCTGGTGGATTCAGAGCCGAGCCCAGGAACGCTGTGTTTGAAGCAAGCATTTATCTTGAATGGTTTTACACAGGAGCAATGTAAAACTACACACACACACACACACACACACACACACACACACACACACACACACAAAACAACAACAACAATGCAAACACACACACAAATGGCAACACATACAAACAACACCTGTCACACAAACAGCAACACACACACAATAACAACAACAACAATGCAAACAAACACACACACACATGGCAACACACAAACGACACCTGTTATACAAACAGCAACACACACACACCACATCAACAAAGCAGGCAAACATACACACACACAAACGGTAACACATACAAACAACACCTGTCACACAAACAGCAACACACACACACACACACACACACACAAACAACACACACACAAAACACAACACTTGTTACACAAACAGCAACACACAACAGGGACACACACAAACACAGACACACACACAAAAATGGCAACACATACAAACAAAATGTCACACAAACAGCAACGCACACAAACAAAAGCAACCCACACAAACATCTGTCATGCAAGCAGCAACACATACAAACAACACTTGTCACACAAACAGCAACACACACACACACACACAACAACGACGCACACAAAAACACACGGATACACAAAATCACACGGCAACACATACAAACAACATCTGTCACACGAACAGCAATGCACACACACAACAGCAACACACACAAACATCTGTAACACAAGCAGCAACACACACAAACACACACAGACACAAAACCAGCAACACACACACACACACACAGTAACAGAATCTCAGGCTCAAATCTTTAGGCATTTCAGTCGACCAAAAGTTGCTTTTCATTACTACACCATTCACACCATTTACTTGTTCTGACATTTCCTTAATAAACCCATCATTATTACACATCTCTTCGTGAATAATTACTTGCATTTCCTCTATAGTATCGAGATTTTGACGGACCTGTGACCTTTTCCACCGGCTTTTAAACCGCGACTGCTGTGTCATGCAGAACAGATTTAGTAGGATGTCCTACACTTGATATTTACTCCGTCATTACAGTCAGAGCTGAGCTAAAGCAAAATGCAGGCTATTATATATTAACTTGCTAGTTTGAGTTTGGAATTAATCATTTAATTTGAAATATTTAAAAAGGTGTGAAGGATAAGCTGACCAAGCACTCATCTGAATTATGTATACTCATTTGTATGTACAATTCCAGTAACATTTTTGTGAGATTTAGCATTTGTCAGGAGTACAGGTAAGTGCCTCCATAGGTACAAAATCCAGTCCCAAATACAGGGATAAAATGAGAAACTGGGGATTTATTAATAAAATAGCAAGGATCGAGCGGGGCAAAAACATAAGCAAATGGGAACATAACAAAGTAAACAAACTGTCCAGCAGTCCATGAAAGCATCAAATGATCAAAATAAAACATTGATACAGCAACACCGGAAGACCAATTATATTAACTGAGGCTATTCCAGGTTAAATAAGCTAAACAAACTGACCACACACACATAATAATAATATGCCATAATACATAACATGGAACCAACTATATGTTTGCTTTTTACTAAGCAGAAAGAAGTCAAATAAACACACAGGACAAAAGCAAGAGAAATTGAATATGGAAAACAAGGTTTAGAAACGCATGCAGAAGATGGCAAAACTTTGGAACGAGACAAAGAAAAGTGCACCAAAAAATAAAGAGCAAATGCAAGCCACATACGCTGAGAGGAGAAACTGGTGACTACATTTTATCCATAAAAAAGTTTTACGTGTAAAATCATAAACGTTAAAATTATTACGATCCTCATTTCATGAACATTAAAAATGATAATGACCAGATGCTGAGTTTTCCCCTAGTATGCTAATTTTTTATGGTTGTTTGTTTTCTTAAAGCCTATTCGTCATGACCATGAGGCGCGGCGTCTTCCGGATCGTTGCTGACACTGTTTCATTTATTCTGCTGTGTCTCGGTGTGTTTGGATGAAGCATGCTGTGATTCTGATCGATTTGTTATGGAAAACGTAACAGGCTATTCTGAAGCGAGCGAGCGTGTATTAGACGAGAAATTAGAAGTCAGTGCCGAATGATAGGGAATGTAATTGACAGTGTTGTGCTTTCCAAGCCAATGTTCTTTAAAACATTGAACGGTGCAGAGTGAGCATTTAAGAAAACACCTTGATTGAGTCAGACTGCCTGCTTTTCTGTTTACCATAAGCAAAGGACTCTAGGATGAAAAATTCATTCATGCATCTTTAACAACTTCTTTATCCTGATCACAGTTGTTTTGGGGTCTAGTACCAATTATACAAGACCATCATCAACAAACCTGACAGCTGATTTAGTCATGAAATCCAAGCCGAAAAGGTGTGTGTGTGTGTGAGAGAGAGAAAGAAAGAGAGAGAGAGAGAGAGAGAGAGAGAGAGAGAGAGAGAGAGAGAGAGAGAGAGAGAGAGAGGGACATCACTGTATGAGATGTCTTTTCAGTAAGGTTTACTTTGTGCAAGAAGAAGCTGTGAAATAGAGTGAAATGAGAGTGAAAATTGGTTATTAGTAATAATAATAATAATAATAATAATAATAATAATAATAATTAAATACTAGCACCAGTGTAAAGCCTGGGCTACTGTACAGAGCTGAAACAGGCGGAGCTACCACCACATCCAGGAAAAGAATCCAAACCTTCATCAACATCTGCCTGAGAAAGATCCTTGAAGGATCTTGAAAGATCCGCTGGCTTGATCCCACCAGCAACCAAAACCTGTGGCAGTGAATGGTACAGAAGGTAAAGATCCTTCAAAGGCATTAGAGATGGACTGGTCACATCCTCTGCAAATCTACATTCAGCATAGTACAGTAAACCTTCATCTAGAACCCAGACGGTGAAAGGAAAAGAGGCAGATGACCTGTAGGCAGAAAACTGAGAGGCAGGAGACCTAGAGGCAGGACACCTGGAAGCAGATATTAAAAAAACAAGACTCACCCGGGGACAACTGGAATGACTGGCCCAGGTTCAAAATGCATGGAGATATTTTGGTGATGGCTTATGCTCCAAAAGGGGCCACAGGCGATGATGATGATAATGATTATGATGACACTTTGGTCATCTTTTCTAGATTTCTGTTATTCAGCTTAAACCCCACCGAGATAGGAAAGACTCAAGAATTTTTGGACTCAGTAAAAATTTCTTTTTGTACCTTTATGGAAGCATCCGGAAAACAAAGACACTGGAGGTGGACTGGTCAAATCCTCAATAAAATCAATATCCATCATAATACAACAAACCTTCACCTAGATCCCAGATGGTGAAAGGAAAAGAGGCAGATGACCTGGAGACAGAAGACCTGGAGGCAGATATTAAGAAAACATGACTCCCCTGGGGACAACTGGAATGACTGGCCCAGGATCGAAATGCTTGGAGATATCTTGTTAACGGCTTATGCTCCAGAAGGGGCCACAGGTGATGATGATGATGATCATGATCATCATGATGATGATGATGATGATGATGATGATACCTTGGTCATCTTTTCGAGATTTCTGTTATTCAGCTTAAACCTCAGCCAAGAAAGAGTAAAGCCAGTAAACTTTTATTCAGAAAAAATCTCTTACTGTATTCTTGTGGAAGCTTCAAGAAAACAAAGGCACTGGAGGTGGACTAGTTATATCCCTGACAAATCCTCAACAAATCAATATCCATCATAATACAGCAAACTTTCACCTAGAACACAGATGGTGAAAGGAAAAGAGGCAGATGACCTGGAGGCAGGAGGCCTAGAGACAGAAGACCTGGAGGCAGATATTTAAGAAAACAGGACTCACCTGGGGACAACTGGAATGACTGGCCCAGGTTCGAAATGCTAACAATTGGGCCTCAGGTGATGATGATGATGATGATGATGATGATAGCTTGGTGATCGTTTCTAGATTTTTGTTATTCAGCTTAAACCTGAGCAGAGTAAAGCCAGTAAACTTTTATTCAGAAAAAATTTCATACTGTACTCTTGTAGAAGCTTCCGGAAAACAACTTCATGTTGGTGTTTTCAGCTCTTTAAGGCAGCTGAGTCATCTGAGAGATTGGCTGCGTGTCTAGCAGTTTTGTCTTCACTCACAGTTTTGTTCTACAGCGAAGTCTATCTTGCAGAGATCATTTTATTGTCAAACCCGTCGGGATTTTTCTTTAGTCTCTTGTAAAAGGACTCAGCAGAAATGCTGTGTGTATGTGTGCATCTGTGTATGTATGTGTGTGTGTGTGTGTGTGTGTGTTTGTTAAGAACGCGCCTCTGTTGCTGAAGCATTGAGCACTGAGTGTTTTTTTTTCCCCGCTTACAGTTTTGCTCTGAATCAAGAAGCTGTGTGAGACGTTGAACCGTTTTCTTTGGTTAAAGACTAACGTACTTCCAACAAGTTTGTGAAAGCTTCTTTCTTTCTCTCTTTTTTTTAGGATGGTTATGTTTCATTGAGAGAATACCTGAGGGTTTTTTGTTCTTTTTTCCACAGAAGAAACAGTTACTAGTTCAACTATTCTTAGTTTTTTTTTTGTTTTTTTTGTTTTTTTTTTCTTCTGTAGAAATGAAGGTAGGTGTGACGGCTGTGTGAAGTTGGGAGCAGAGTGCAGTTCTCCAGATGGCTAGCCCGGAGGGAACAGAGCAAGGTGCTCCACCTCTCTTGAAAAAGCCTGGAAATTAACCCCTGTGAGGATTCGTCACTGTCGCTCTCTGCTTCCTAACATCCAACCATCAAAGCAGGTTATTTTAAGTGCAGAGCTTCTTGGTGACTCATTTTTGGATGAGTTCCTCCTCTCAGCTCTGTGTGGATTCGCATAGATTTTCTGAATAGTAGATACTGTTCCTGTAGTCTTGTGTACAGGAACTGAAATAGACTAAACTGAGATTATACACTCATCCTCCACTTTATTTCCTGTACATCACACATCAGGCCTGTACTTTTCATTTAATCTTCTATTTAATTGTCCAGTTTGGCAGACAGGAGTGATATTCTGCTGTTCTGTTGTAACCTCCAACTTCGATGGGTTGTGTGATGAGATGCTTTTCTGCCTCAGCATGGTGGCAAAGAATGGTTATTTGAGTTACTGTTGTGTGTCACTGTTCCTGTAAAATCGGATCAGTTTAGCCATTCTCGTCTGACCTCCACTGTGCTTCTGTCTGCAGAACTGGATGGGTTTTGTTTGGTGTAGATTCTATTTGAACTAAAACTGTTGTGCCTACCTGTCTTCCTTCCTGTCTTCCTTCCTGTCTTCCTTCCTGTCTTCCTTCCTGTCTTCCTTTCTGTCTTCCTTTCTGTCTTCCTTCCTTCCTTACTTTCTTTCCCTTCCTTCCTTCCTTCCTTCCTTCCTTCCTTGCTTCCTTCCTTCTTTCCTTACATTCTTCTTTCCCCTTTCCTCTTTCTCTCACTTCCATCCTTCCTTCCTTGCATCCTTCCTTCCTTCCTTCCTTCCTTCTTTCCTTCCTTCTTTCCTTCCTTCCTTCCTTCCTTCCTTCCTTTTTCCCCTTCCCTTTTTCACTCACTTTCTTTCTTTCTTTCTTTCTTTCTTTCTTTCTTTCTTTCTTTCTTTCTTTCTTTCTTTTTTTCTTCTTGCTTTCTTTCTTTCTTTCATTCCTTTCTTCCTTCCTTCCTACTTTATTTCCTTCATTTCTTTCCTTCCTTCCTTCCTTCCTTTTTTCCCCTTCTTTCTTTCTTTTTTTTTCTTGCTTTCTTTCTTAATTTTTCTTTCTTCCTTCCTTCATTTCTTCCTGTCTGTCTGCATGTATGTCTTCCTTCCTTCTTTCCTTCCTTCCTTCCTTCCTTCCTTCCTTCCTTCCTTCCTTCCTTCCTTTCTTTCTTCTTTCCCCTTCCCTCTTTCTCTCACTCACTTCCTTCCTTCCTTCCTCCCTACTTTCTTCCCTACCTTCTTTTCTTCTTCCCTCTTCTTACCTTCTCTTCCTTCCTTCCTTCCCTACCCTCCTTCCTTCCTTCCTTCCTTCCTTCCATCCTTCCTTCCTTACTTTCTTCCCCTTCCCTATTTCTCTCACTTTCTTTCTTTCTTTCTTTCTTTCTTTCTTTCTTTCTGTCTTTCTTTTTTTTTCTTGCTTTCTTTCTTAATTTTTCTTTCTTCCTTCCTTCATTTCTTCCTGTCTGTCTGCATGTATGTCTTCCTTCCTTCTTTCCTTCCTTCCTTCCTTCCTTCCTTCCTTCCTTCCTTCCTTCCTTCCTTTCTTTCTTCTTTCCCCTTCCCTCTTTCTCTCACTCACTTCCTTCCTTCCTTCCTCCCTACTTTCTTCCCTACCTTTTTTTCTTCTTCCCTCTTCTTACCTTCTCTTCCTTCCTTCCTTCCCTACCTTCCTTCCTTCCTTCCTTCCATCCTTCCTTCCTTACTTTCTTCCCCTTCCCTATTTCTCTCACTTACTTTCTTTCTTTCTTTCTTTCTTTCTTTCTTTCTTTCTTTTTTTCTTTCCTTTCTTTCTTTCTTTCTTTTTTTCTTTCCTTCCTTCATTTCTTCTTCCCTCTCATATCCTTCCTTCCTTTCTTCCTTTCTTCCTTCCTTCCTTCCTTCCTTCCTTCCTTCCTTCCTTCCTTCCTTCCTTCTGTCCCTCGCTCTATTAGGCTTACTAATATTAATTTTCCTTTCTAGCTTGTTTTCACACTTATTTTTTTGTGGACTCAGGGCTGTTCAGTTTAGTATTCTTAGTAAAATGTGAACTTTTTTGTTGAAAACAGGGGTCTAGGGTTCACTTCACAGGAGTCCTAGATTTTTGAATTAGTCTGAATTAGGCACCATGTTCCAATATCAGTGTTTTCCTCAGTCTGATGTTTGGTATGAATATTAGTGATGAGCCACAGTGCTGCTGCCACATGATTTGCTGATTGGATAAAAGCATGAATAAGCAGGTGTGCAAGTGTTCCTAATATACTTCCTAAGTGACTTCACACATAACCCTAGAACAATTTCTAGCATTAAATGTAATGCTAAAACCTTAAAACTATCTTTTTATATAAGACTGTACTCACTTAACACCTTTTTGTACAACATGCATTGTTCCTAATGTCTTTATGATGATAAGTAGACTGCCGACTTTAATGAGGTGTCTGTATTCAGATGAGTCCATTTCTCAGCAGGTGTTTGCCATGGATCTGTATCACATCCTGTTTCTCGTTCTGAGAGGCAGCAGGGGGCCGTTTCTTCAGATCAGATCTTTATACAGGAGCGCTAGCTTTATTCAGCTATTAGGGTTGACAGTTTTCTTCAGTTAGTTAGTAAGAACTTTTTCTGTACCCCTGTGCTGCCAGACTTTATATTTATTACATTTCTGTATCTAACTCTCTCAGATACAATAGAAGAGATTTCTTGTTGCATTATTTATGAACATCCACACTTGCACTGTATTCAGTCACTGAAATGCACCGTCAATCATACACTCTTGCAATATTCTTAGCAACTCAATATTTCAGCTGTAATCCTTATGAAAGTGTTAGATTGATGTCCGAAAACTAGCTATGTGTCAGAACTCATATTTGCTTGTGCTTCCTCCCCCTCTCCCTGCTTACCTTCCTTCCTTTCTTCCTTTCTTTTTCCCTTCCTTCCTTCCTTCCTTCCTTCCTTCCTTCCTTCCTTCCTTCCTTTCCTTCCTTCCTTCCTTCCTTCTTTCCTCCCTCCGTTCCTTCTATCCATCCATCCATCCATCCATCCATCCTTCCTTCCTTCCTTCCTTCTTTCTTCTCTCCACTCTATCTGGTTTTCTAATATAAATTTTCCTTAATTTCCATCAATCTTCATTTGTTTTCACACTTATTTTTGCTGGAATCGGGGCTGCTTGAGTTCAGGATGATTAGTGAAATGTGATCGCTGGTTTTGTTGAAAACGGGGTTCACTTCAAAGGAAATGCATCACGGTCCATATCGGGTCTGGAAACATGGTAACGAGATTGGTTCAATTTGTCACATTACTTACTGTGATGATGGGGAAAGAGCTGTTCTGGTTATTGCTGTATAAAACCTGACAGTCACAGCACTGGAGAAGTGTAATTAGGTCACTTTGGTGGCAATGAGAGCATCACCAAACATGGGTGCACAAAGATATTCACACCTAGGGCTGATTCAGTGTATCCAATGCAGCTACCTACTAGAAACTCACAAAGAAACAAAATCAAGAGACGAAAACTCTACTTGCTGCTCCCTTAAAATATCATTTAAACTAAATTGTCTAATTTTGTACAAAATACACCACCAAACAGCTGTGTTCTTTTAATAAATAACAGAAGGCAGGCTTTAATGGAATCAAAACAGTGTGAGATACATTCATGAGGGATGTAATGATGTGTTAAGCATATTAGAGTACTTTGTAGTATTCAGATCACAACAGAAAACAGGAAGACCCCCCCAGAGAATGTGAAAGAAAAAAAACAGCATGCTTTTCAATAAGTGTTCTCATTCACTTCCATCCATCACATCACTTGTAGCTGTCAAGGTTGTAGTCCTGTGATGCCGCTGTCATCAGTAGCTGTTCCTGGGAGCTGTCATAACTGTGCCTTCTTGTCATTTTTTAACATTTAATGTGCACAGTCAGTGCTGTCAGGACGAAGTCGTCAGTCTGAATGGTAAATAGTAAATAGAAAACAAAACCTCCCTGGAGAGGGATGGAAATGAGGACTTGCTCTTTTAAATAAAAGCAAACTTTACTTCAGGTTAAATTGATCTTTTTTCAAGGAAACCGTAATCAAAGACGAGGCCTTTTTTATCACTACGCTGATGATCCATTCTGACTGAATGGAAATAGACTTTTTCAATCAGAATAAACAAATGAATTATTTTATCACAAGTCTGATATAAAATGAGTCAGGAATCTGTTGGCTTTTAGTGTGAGACGTGGGGTTTTTTTTCCGTTGGTTAACCTTACACAGAATTTTAGTGGTTGACGATTACGGCTTAAAATTTTAGATGCTTATGAATAAGCACTTGGGGCATCTCAGTAAAAGTAACCATTTTTTTTAAACATTTCAATGAATATCTGCTTTCTAATAGGCTAGGTAAGAACAGAAATACTTCTGAAAAGCTACAAAAAGCCCTGAGTATCAGTGTCTAATTTCATATGAGCCATTAAACACCACTATGGGGTGAAAGGAAGTAAGGAAAAGAAGAAGGAAGTGGAAGGAATTCGATGCTGAACATAGGCACCCCAAAACAGGAGGGAATTCCTTTTTTTTGCCTCTACATCTCTTGAACAGAGCTGACTGTACTTGTAAAATATTGCTTTTGCACGTACACACAGCAGTTGGTTTGTTCAGTGTGCTGTTTTTTTTCAAATGGATTATCTCAAGGCTACATGACCTCTAGTCCTACCCACTCACAGTCAGCCATAGTGATTAAGTACAAAATGTGATGGAAGATTTCAACGCCGCCGGCTCTTGGACTGAACTGCGTCCTGTTAGTTTCTCACAGTGCTGTGAACCTAATTAACTCCGTGACCTTTCAGTGTTTGATTAGCTTTAGAGGGTTATTGGAGCAGGAGCTGTAAACACTGTATTACTGCGAGTTGATAAAAATAGCCATGATAAATGAAGGAATCTGCATGAAAGCTGATGTTCAAGCTCCTTGCTTCAAAATACCAGAGTCATGCTTCAGAAAAGCTTCTTATTACCAGAATAATAAATAAGTCTGTTGTATTGTTGAGAGAATTTCCATTAACTAATTAAACAAGTTTATGATTCATCACACATTAATCTTGTAGCAGCAAGAAAGCATAAGAAAAAAAACCCACTGAGTTAGCTGAAGCACAGGATTTCTAAATCCGTGAAAAAAAGAATCGAGCGTCAGAGGCGGATGCGACAAGCATTTCAGTCTCTCTCAAGTTGGTTTTGGTCTCAAACTCTTAAAACGTCTTCGTTTACGGCACCTGACACCGAGTTTGTTTAGAAAGGTTGCTGTTTTTGCTTTGCTGTTAACCTTAAGTGACACTTTAATTTGAAAAGAAGAAAGACATGTTCAAGCTCCCGCTGGAGAGTTGTAAGCAAATGCAGAACGATGTTTCATTTGGTGGTTGAGGTGTCAAGAGGAAAGGTCTCATTTATCTCCACTTTAAAGTGGTTGCTGAATTGACTCAGGTGAAGGTTACTTATTGTTTCGAGGACAGACTGGAGTCAGATAGAAAAAAAACAGGAGCAATTAATAAAACTGAAAATTCTGAAATCAAAATAAAAAAAAATACACTCACGTAAACACCTACAGGTCGGAAATCGTCCAATCATGTAGCAGCAGAACAATGTATACAATCATACATATGTGAGTTTTCAATATTCACATCAGAGATCAGAAGGGTGAAAATTTTACCTCAGAAAATATCCAGTGAGTGCTAAATCTATAGGAAGAAAAGCCTTGTTGAAGAGAGACAGAGGAATCTGAAAACTTTAAACATCATATCTTATCTTATCATATCATAGAAGAAGTTGCTTTCGGCTGCTCCCTGTTCGGGGTCGCCACAGCAGACCAACTGGTCCGCACAACAACTTGGCAAATGTTTTACACCGGATGCCCTTCCTGACACACCCTCCCATCTTTCCGGGTTTGGGACCGGCACTGCATCCAGAGGCTGGGGTTTAGGCATTGGCTGGGGAGCGAACCCGGGCCTTCCGCATGATAGGCGAGAATCACTGAGCCACCAATGCCCCTATCTTAGCATATCATATTTTATCTTAATCACATAGATTACTAACACTAAAGTTATAATACCAATCATCCAAACATCATCATGAGATTTCACAATGTAACTGTTAATACTATGTGAATTGATCATGTAAACGTGTAATAATTATATTCTTTGTATTTAGTGACTCACTGAAAATGAATAAAACATCATCAGATCTTTTTCTATCTATGGCATTTGGCCCTTTTGTGCCCTTATCCAAAGCAACTTAAATTTATCTCATTTATACAACTGAGCAGTTGTATAAATAGGCTTAAGGGCTTTGCTCAAGGGCCCAGCAGGGGCAGCTTAGTATAATATACTGTAAATAATGCACTGACAATTTCTGAATAATGAGTACCACTTCTACAATTTGGCATCCACTTAAAAAAACATTGCAATGGATTTTAGATAGTACAATTCAATTCAATTTGTTTGGATAGTGCTTTTAACAATGGACATTTTCTCAAAGCAGCTTTACAGAAGTATAGAATCATAGAAAAAAAGTTACGTTTACTTAAGTTACTATTTATCTTAACTTAAGTTAACATTTATCCCTAATGAGCATGCCTGAGGTGACGATGGTGAGGAAAAACTCCCTGAGATGATATGAGGAAGAAATCTTGAGGGGATCCAGACATAGAAGGGAACCTCATCCTCATTTCAGTGACATTGAACAGTAAATAATGTAAATGTAAATAATTTCGCCACAGCTGACCGACTGGTCCGCTCAACAACTAGGCACAGGTTTTATGCCAGTTGCCGTTCCTGACACAACCCTCCCATTTTTTACGGGCTTGGGACCAGCACTGCATCCAGTGGCTAGGGTTTGGGCATTGGCTGGGAGTTGTACCTGGGCCTTCTGCATGGTAGGCAAGAAACCTACCACTGAGCCACCAATGCCCCCAATGGCCCTTCTACAACAGCAAATCAAATACATTTACCAGACAAATGCATTTGGCAAACCCTAAACCTTATCCAAAGCGACTTATATTTGTCTCATTTTCTTATACACCTGGAGGTTAAGGGCCTTGCTCAAGTGCCTGACAGCAGCAGTTTTAGGTAGACCTGGGATTCAAACTCACAACCTTCCGATAATTAGCTTAACACCTTAACCACCAAGCTACTACTTGCCCACATACGAATACAACGTCCATCAGGATAAACACAACAGCCGTGAAAGGCAGCATTGCCTGAAGCACAAGAGTGTGTATATCTGAATACGAGCTCGTTCCTCTGAGCCGACACACAGTAGCTGAGTTTTGTGAAAATGAAGCAGTCACCTGGATCTATTCACCTGGATCTATTCAGGCAGAACAGAGAACAGAGACAGACTCGATGTTCCCCACACGTCCTTCCTGACATGTAGAAGAGCCTGAAATGAGAGATGTGATTTCTACACACACACTGATTACCATTTGTACTTCAGTGGAGTTTAATCAACTTTGATTTGATGTAAACATTATCAGCCAGGAAGAGACTTTCTGATTTTAATATGTTCAAGTGATCAACTTTTTTTTTTTTTTATGAATATGCAGATTTTTTCAGGATCAGGATCTGACAGACTTCAGACATCACTAATAACTCGGGCCTCGTGCCGGAGAAGATCAAAAAGCCACGGCTGCAGGTACGTCTCTCTTTCATCCGCCTGAGCTTCAGCATCCACAGCTTTCTACATTCCCGCTTTCAAAATCTCATCAGCAGATTCGTCTTCATCCCTACTGCCTGCTGGGAAAGAAGGCATAGATTCGGAATGTATAATGCGCCGTATAATATGGACTTCCAACCTGCAGAACATCTGATATCAACTGAAAGAGCTTGAGAACATGACATGTTTCAGCAACGTGAAATAAA